>JAGPOW010001998.1:4804365-4822782 GCA_030014935.1 Caiman crocodilus | reverse complement strand
ACACACACACACACACACACTCTCCCTGTCCCCATTCGTTTAACATTAGCATCCCTTACTATCATATCTGTATGCCTGACTGTTTGTCCCATATCTGTTTGTCCCAGCTCTGCATATCAATATGCTTAATTCTTGAGACTTCCCCAACAGTACAGCACAGAGCTGGGCCTGAGGGTGCAGCGCCAAATGTGCATTCAGGCTTGGAAAGGTAAACATGACAACAAATCTAGTATCTCATATTCAGCTGCACTGTGAACAGTCGTGTAAATGCCACTTTCTAAGGGAACATCAGCCAACAGTAGAGAGCCCATGAAGGAAGAGCCGTATCTGCAGCTTCCATATTTTTCCCAGGTCCTAGCATCCTCCTATCACACCCTCCAGAAAGGTAAGTGATTTGTGTTTCTGGTTCTGTGCCTGATTTGTACTTATTGTGCTCCTGTGTCCTCCCGCAGAATTAAGAGCATGGCAAATATCCCTGGGCACCTGTTAGTGACCACACTCCTAGTTCTGTTGGTGGGTATGCCACCATAGCCTGTCTGCTGTCATTGCTCATAACAGCACCATCTTTTGCTGAGACTTGTTACAAGCTGATTTGCTCAGGATCTTTGGGCTCATTTCTTTGCCATACTTTTACTCACTTTTCCCCAAAACATCCATTCCTCTGTCTTTGACAGTGCTGACTGGGAGAGATCCCTGTCTACTGGAAAACACAGTGAAGTGATCACTTGCCCCAGACCAGATCTGTTGGCCCTGGAATCATGGCCAGGGTGAAAGTCTGGCTTTAACAAACTCAATGGCAAAACTCTTGACTTCCAGGGAGCCAGGATTTCACTTCAGGTCTCCTGGAAATATCAAAGACAGCACCTGACAGTATATATCATGCCTTTCCATGTTGCAGGCTGCCATTGTCCTTTCTTCACTGGATCCTACAGCAGAGAGAGCACCAGGATCTAGTTGCATTGCAGCCAGACACTCACATTTTTAATCCTTGTTTGCACATTGATTTTTTTCTGTGACTTCAGACAAATCATGCTTCCTAATGGCCCCCCACCCCCTTCTACAGCAGATAGAGGTCACCTCTTGGCCTCACAGAGGTGTTAAAGGTTAATCACATAAAGCCATGTTCAGTCTCCAGCTGCATTTAATTTGACTGAGTGATGGGGAAAATGATTAGCCACTAAATAGGGGGGTGGAGGTTGGGGACTCAGCAACACCCAATTTACTGTGAGTAACAACTTATTCTAGAGTCACAGTGGGTGACGTTTGTGAGACTCCCCTGTCAGTCAAGAAAGAGCCAAGACCAGACCTTGGCATAGCACAGGGATGTGCCCAGACCTCGCTGAGGAAGCCCAAGGAGCCTAGAGGCACACACATCATCTTCTCTTGAACCTCTGAACGAGGAAGGAGTGCATCTGATCCCGAGAGCTTGTTTGGTGCCATGTGGCACCTTCCACGGGAAACAGGTGAAGTGCCTCTCACAGTAGGAACAGCTTCAGCGACAAGGAATAGGCTCATAGGAGCATAGATAAGTCAAGTGCTAAGAGACTGCTGACTAATCTGGTGAGAAAGCTGGAGCTTTTACTTGGAAAATGTTGGCTTTCGGTGAACAACTGCAAGCGAAAGTATCTGGATTTTGAGATGCTGCCAGGGCACTTTACAGAAACATAGTTTTGACTCTTCCACTCTTAGCTCCTTGTTGGCCAGACTACAATTCCCACAATGCATGAAGGTCTGCTTTGTGTTTGGGAGCAGCGCACCATGGGATTGATATGGCCATCAGGCATTATGGGAAAGGAAGTCTGACTGAGGAGCCAGGCCCATTGAGAGGGAAGAGAGTGGGAAACAAGTGCAACACTGATGCACTGCAGGAGCATTTCCAAATGGAAATAGTTCCATCTTCAGCTGCCAGATTTCGGTGTGGGGGCTTTGGGTGTTTTTAATGAAACATTACAAGTTCCTACAAAAAGGATGACAAGGTTCGTTGGTCTGCAAAAAGGAGAATTTTTAGCAAAAAAAAGAAAAAAATGTAGCCCCCAAACTAACTTTCTGCCCAAAACAGTTGTGACAAAAAATATTTGCCCGGCCCTACGGTTTATAAATGAGCTGACAAAAATGGAAAAACAATCAAGTTAAAACATTTGCGCAGGATGCAAAAATGAATTGAGTTCTTGCAGGGAGAGGAAGCCCAGCGAGACCTACCGACACGAGGAGCTGGCTGGCAAGCAGCGATTTGAACGTGCTGTAGATCATAATAGATGCTACTATAGATGAGGTTGGCTGCAAGGAATGATTTGAGCTGTAGCTACGTTGTATGGAGTTCTTCACGAGCGGCCACCGCTCTGGAAAAACTGGGGCAGCATTCAAGCAAAGAGCAGCGAGTGATAGCAAAGGTTGATACGAGCCTCAGTGGTGCCATCGGTGTTTGCCACCGTGTTCATTGTGGTAACCCCCCGCTTCAAAGAGGATATTGCAGGCATAGAAAAGACCCAGCAAACAGCAAGAAAAATGGTCCGTGCTCTCAAGAGTCTCATGTGAAAAGCTGAAGGGATGGGTGCTGTCCTGTTTCGAATGATATAAACCAAACGGAAGTCTTTGTGATAAAGCATTCAGACTGCGGGACTCACCACGTCAGAGTTAGGAGATGTCAGAAGTCCCCCCTCCCTGGACTTGGCCCCCCTTGTGCAAGTGTGTTATGATACGGTCTTTGACTACAGGGTCACGCTCTCATTTCTGCTGCACTCCCAACCGATTCGGAGCACAGCTTGGGCAATACTCATTCCAGAAGAGCCTCTTCTGTATTTTGCTTTCTCTTTCTCTATTGTAAGGCCTCGGGCCTTATTAACCGTCCATCAGTCAAAAGACTCTGAAGGCAGGATGATTCTCCAGGTTTTTGCTGTGGTGTTCATTGCCGCATTATATAATGATTCAGGAGTATTTTTTTCACAAGCGTTTTTTTTTTAGGGGAGGGGCAGTTACAACCCCCTTCTACCGATACAGAGCCCAGGCATTGAAAGACAAAGGTAAAAGTAGCCCCTAATTTTAGTGGCTCCGTGTGAGGTGCCTGGGACTTGAGTTTTCTGACGGCTTGGCATAATGAAGGCTTTGTATGCCCAGACACTGCTCCTGCCGAGTGCAGGTGCACTTGTAGGTGCTGGGCACTTCTGCAAATTGCATCCCAGGGGCTCCAGCGGGCACCTGGACTGGGTGCCTGCCGGTCCGGGAAATACCAGAAAATGAGGAACGGCCCCATTGCAACCACTTGTGACAAGTTTGGTCTAAGGGGCTGCGCAGCATGATACAGGAACTCTGTGGTAAAAGCTACCTCTTCAGGGAAGTATTAATCTGCCTGACACATGACGTGCGTCTTTCCCTTCCTGCAATTCTCTGCCTCGTTCACTTAAGTCATCGCTATTCTGCAGCAAACAGCAGGGATCCTGCACGTCATTCCCCTTCCCTGGCTTGCCCTGAGTCATGGGGGGTCCATGAGTGAGGCTGGAGTCCGGGGAGAAAAGCGGTGGTGAGTGGTGAGACTCAGGGATCTTTCTTTCCGCGCTCTAGAAGGGAGTGTGCTTCAGTGGACGGAGAATCATTCTGCTCTTGCGCCCTCCAGCCTTTCTTGTGGCCTCAGCCCATCTCTCTCCCATTTCTGCATCGGCCAAGTGCTCAGGAGCTCAGCTGTTTGCTGCAGGTGCCAGGCAGCACAGGACCCCTTTTCTGTAGTTATGCTGCCAGCCTCAACTAGTCAAAATTCATGGGCTACGTGTCAGGAATCGTGAGACCAGGTTAACAATCCTGAAATGTTTAAAATAAGTGCATTTGAGGTCCCTCTCTCCTAGGCCCTTTGGTTTACTTCCTGTTCTCAAGCTGTGCCCTGCCGCTGGGACAGCTGTAGACTTACTGGCTGTGTAAAACCACACTTGTGATTCTCACATGCTCTTGTGACTCCAGCAGCTGGGGCTTTAAGGAAGCTCTGACCATCACAGATACAGACAGCCCTAGAGTTACTGGCTCAGCACTGAATCTGGGTCCAAACTTGCCATCTCTTACCCCTGCAAAGCTGTGCATTGGATTAAGGATGTTAAAATAGGGCCAACCTACTAATGGTATCTGTACTAGCAGGCCCCCATGTCCGGACTGCCTCACTCACTACCTCCCGTGCATTTACCAACATGTACCTCTGAGAAATGGGAAGGGTCAGGAACACCCGGGGAGTCTGTAGCACAGCAAGGGACCAAATTTCAGTCTCCCACCTAGCAAACTCATGCTCTAACATTGACCCTTTTTTAGCACCTCAACTAACCAAGACTTTTCTTACTATACTCTGGAGGTTTCCCCTCCACGTCTAGGCCCAGCACACCCCTTCCTAGCTCACAGCTCGAAGTGGCACAGTAGCAGGCTTCAGCAGGCTTCTTGCCCCAGGGCCTCTGTGTACAGGCATGCTTATCCAAAGATGCGAGAGGGGCTCTTATGCATTCTTGGGTACAGAGCTACGTGGGCAGCACCTTCACCATGTCCAACACCTGCAAGGAGTTATCGCTGAACAGTGCCTGGAAGGCAGGACCTCTCTGAGCGAGGCACAGCACATGCACAGCAGAACCAGTCCTTCCTCAGAAAGCTCCTAGCCTAAACGGAGGGGACAGGAAACCAAGGCACAGGGAAAGCATGTGCCTTCCTCGAGTCCACTTGCAAGGTGCAGAACGAGATCTTATGATTCCCACCCCAGCACTCACTTCCACCTTAACAGTCACTGACTGCAGTCTTACAGCAAGATGGGACTCTCCCATCGCCTGAGGTAGGAATTGGCTATCCCTCCATGCTGCCACCCTCCAGTATGCACATGCCTCACTTGTCCAGGGCTTGCCCTGCCATGGGCCAGTGGGCCCCAGGGCAGTCCACTTTGTGTGCCTCCTGCACACTGCTCATCATGGGCGCTCTCCAGAAGCACAAGCCTTTGCAACGGATTGTTTTGTTGCATTTATTACCTTGCAACATTGCAGATGCAGCTCAGCAGTTTTCCCTGTGATTATTGTTCCTCATACTCTGCTGATTCACCAGAGAATGGAGGTAGTGACAAACAAGTTATCAACCAGATGTGCATGGGGGGTGCAGACAGGGAGCCCAGGATTGAGCCAGGTCTAAGCAAGAGCCGGACAAGGCACCAGAGGACAAGGGCACTGAAAGGCAACAGGGAAGAGGGTGATGGGGTGCCAAAAAATGGGTAGGAGCATGGGGTACTGGAGGTGGGCTGGAGCAGGAGGGCAAGGGGGAGGGAGGCTTGTGAGAGGCAGGGACAGGGTATGCTGGGGTGGGGGAACAAAGGTGATGGGCATGGAGGGAAACTGATGGCAGGTGAGGTCCGAATGGAGATGGAAAGGAGAAGGTGTGGGGCTGGGGAGGGTTGGGGGGCATTGTTCTGTGATGGAGGCTAGACCCTGATGAGAGCAATGGAGCAAAGGCCAGCAAAAGCCAGGCTCCCAAAGGGCTGGCACTACCAGTGCTTGCCCAACCTCACTGCTGCTGCCTATGGGGCCAGGGAGGCTGGCACAGACAGTTGTGGAGGAAAGTGGGGTTGCTAAACCTAGCCCTGCACTTTGTCTTTGTGCCCTGTGAGCCCAGGGCCTGCATGGGAGCAAGTGACACGCACAGCATGCCATGATGGCATCAGCCAGGCAGAGATGGGGCTGATTTTGGTAGGCATGTAATACAACTTGGAGAAAGCCAGGGCTGTTTGTATCTCTCCCTGTCTTTCATGTCGCTGCTGATGCAGGCCATACCACATATACGCACTTGTGCATATGAACACACTCACACAGGCAACACACACGCATGCAAAGGTGCATATCTATGAACATACACACCCATTTACACACACCTACACGTGGGACACATGTCCATGACTGCATGGACCCTGTGCACCCTGTGCACACATGTTCATATGCACATACAGGTATGAACATGCCTATGCATTCACACACAGATGCATGGGCATGCCTGCAAGTACACTTGTGCACAGCTACTCCTGGCACCATCTGCAGGTGATGAGGTGAGGCTGCTGCTCTGCAGGCCCCAGGAGGATCCCCCAGGCAGCTGGATACTTATCTGTACCCCAGCCCTATACAGCAAACAAAAACAAGCCAAGAGATGGAGAACATGAGCAGAGGCATGAGAGCAACCATCCTGTGTGTTAACAATGGGGCCATTCCCTAGCTACCCATGCTGATGCCTGCCTGGAACAGCCCCCTCTCCCTGGTCCTAGGGAGGGACACTGAGCTCCCTCCACAAGCCCCTGAGAATGGGCCAGGAAAGGGGAAGGCGATTTCATTCAAAGCACCCAAAGGACAATGACATTTCCTGTTGTAAGACCCAAAATAGAGCAGTTTTGCATTGGTTTAATGTTGAATTCTTGAAATTTTTCCATTTCTATGGAAACAATTTGGGTGGGGTGGGGGTTTGTTTAGAATGACTGACCTTGGGTGAAGGATGGGGTGCGCAAACCCCCCACAGGTCAGAAAACTTTAACAGGATGTGGTATGGGTGTAATTAGCCCCATTCCACAACACTTGATGAGGGCATTGGGCTTAAGGGAAGGAAGGAAATAGGGAGAGCCCAGTGGATTAGGAATCTTGTCCTGGGCGGGCCAGCAAGCAGGCTGCATGGGCTGCAGGATGCCCGGGCACAGCGTGGTGAGTGGGCGCAGCGTGGTGTCCTACAGCTACTCACTATGTCCTTTCAGTTTTTACCTCTCTGCAGCTTCTGAAAGCACTTGCAGCTCCTGGATTGTCATAGCACTGCCAAGCACTGCTAGAATCAGCATGGCAACAAAAAGGCATCATTCATCCTACTGCAAAGAGCAGCAAGAATAGGGAAGCAACCCCCTGAAACCTGAAATCCTGCATGCTTGCCTTGTGAAAGCCCAGCCAGAAGGTTTGCTTGAATTCCAAGGAAGCCTCATTTTTAGTTGAAATACTTCTGGATTGAAAACCGTCAGTCAGCCACAGCAGCTGGCGCTCCCCTGGCACCCTGCTTCTGAAGCCCAGTGCACACAGATGGAGTCTCCCCAGAAGGACATGGTAGGGATGCAATAGTATAGGTCTTGACATGGGCCTGTGCACTCTCCACATCAGGTACATCCTGGCTGAGCCAAGTATGTCACCAAAAGGTATAGGTACACACAGGGCTTAATAAAGAGAGCCCTTTGCCTGGACAGGGGAGCCTCTGCTGAGGAATGAAGTGTTCCTGGGTCCTTTTCCAGGCTCCAATTCTTCCCTCTTGTAGAGGTCCAGCATGTAAGGAGAGGGGCTGGATTTCCATGAACCCAAATCTGTGTAAATCCACTGACACACTCCAGAACTCCCCAGGCTTTTCCCATGCACAGAAAGCCAATTGACATTTGCAGCCAGAATGACCTGTGGCTCAAACTGGGCACGTCTACATGTGTGCCGGACTGCACAGTTGTTACTGCGCAGTCATTTAGTACTTGCTTAAGCACTTAGTACAAGTAATCAACATTACTGCACAGTCTGGATGCCACACAGGTCTTCTCCCACTCTACTGCACAGTAACAACGAGCTACTGCACAGTAACGTCAGCATTACAGTTCATGCCTGCTGATGCTACATCGCCAAAGCAATGCACTACGGGGACATAGCTCATTGCTACAGTGACATAGCATCCTGTATAGACCCACCTACTGAGAACTGCAGTGGACAGAAATAGGATAGTGTTCTTTTAAGCGGTTTACAAACCCCTCGGATGTGCACGCTGTATTCCATGTCTTAGAAGCTGCTCGAAACCAGCCACAGCCTGAGGCTGTGTGTAGCTTTTTTGTGTCTTTTAATGCAAGAAAATAAGAAAAACAAAATAAAGAGAAAGAAGTCCAAAATTCCCAGGTGGGAGGAAATGAGGCATTCCCCTTGACGGCTCGTATGTTGGTGGCTGTGTAGTGGCTGCTTCTCTCTCTGCAGGCAACAGACTCCAGACTTCAAGGAGTCCTAACTGTCCTGGCTGAGGACTTCACTACACCGTGCAGTACAGGCTCTGCCAATATGCATGACTTAGGCTGTCAGTGTTTAAGTCATGGCCAAAGATGTTTGTCTGTGTCTGGTATTTGCTGGTTCCTCATTTGCATTTGAGATTCCCCTGCCGCAGTATCATTTCCACCTACAGCATCCCCTAATCATCAGAGAGCACAATCATTTCCCTTCCCAGGATCAATACAGTCACCTGCTTCAAGCTCAGACCCTTTCCTCTTTAAACTCCTTGATCATTTGGTGGAGGGTCTGCATGTCCCTTCTCTCTTGGCTGGAGGCAACACTGATCCTAGGTCATCCCTAGAAAGGTTTGCTGTGCAGTGTAGCATGTCTCCCACTACCCTTTGAGGCACAGGGGTCCTATTATAAGCATGGGACCCTGGGGGCATATGCTTCCTGTTCCTTATGTTGCTGTGATGAGAGGCCAGATGCTTGGGTTAGGAAGCCTGTGCTCTGCCCCCTGTTCACCACAGGCTTCCTGGGTTACCTTGGCTACTTAGATCCTCAGATGCATTTCGGTGCTGAACTCCCATCTAGCTCCTAAGGCAAAGGAGCTTTAGGCTCTTTGGGCTTCCCTCTGTGTGTGAAATGGGCATAAAAGCATTGTGCCCCTCAGCTCTCAAGGCAACGTACATAGCTTAGACAAACCGTGTGGTCCAAACAGGGGAGTCTACACGTAGGAACCCACTGAAGAGCAATCTTACTCCTGCTCAGGTCATTGGCATTTTTAGATACCCTGGAGCATATCTAAAAACCAGGCTACTCTTATTCAGCTACCTAAATCTGGATGAGGGGTTTTGACCTGAGGCTCCCACACGTGAGCACCACGGCCCTTTCCAAAATGGGTCTCAACCAAGAAAATAAGCTTTGTGATGGACATTTAGAAGGAACTTGCATGTTCTGTGTAGCAAACCACTGCAGACTGTAGCAGAAGACTTGTAACATGATACAGAGATAGAGACAGAGATAGAGATAGGGGCAGACTTAGAGGTAGGGATGAGCTGTTTTTGTGAATGTCTACTCCAAGTGCACCTGGCTCCTTTGTTAGTGGATCATGATGGCAGATCTAGGTGCATCTGCAAATTTGCATGAGGAATATTTGAAGCTCTTGAGAAACGAAGGCCTCTGTCTTGCAGTGTCTTCACTGAAAGCTCATCCTGGGCTCAGCTCCCTTTCCTGCCACATGCACATGAGTGCCATCATCCAGACACAGAGAAAAGCTGCATCCTGGGAGCCAAACTGAGACCTGCTCCTGCAATGTTCTCTGTAGGGAGCTCATGAGACCTAAATGCCTCACCCAGCTCCTGAACAAACCTGTGCCTCAAGTGCTCATACACACTACCCTGTTTGGATGAACATCGTGCCTGTAAATGTGGACACTAAGCTATTTCTGGGAGCAAGGGCAAAGGGGGTAGAGGGGGAATTGGCTTTGAAATCCCAGTGACTGTCTATGCATGCCTGGCTGCCATTCCTGCCCCACTCTATACGTGTAATCAGTCATCATCCCATTTTTGCAGCATTTTCTACCCCACAATAGCAAAAACCTTCCTTATTTGGAGAAGGAGCCAGGGGTGAGTGTGGGGGATGTTTACTGGATTGGATTTTGTTCAGCTGCTTTTGAATGACTAGGGAGTACAGTTGTCCTTCCTTCCTCGAAACTGCTAAAGTCAGTGGTTTGCTCAAGTCTCTCCAAACCCAGCTGGGGTTGCCTCCAACTTGGCAAGAAACAGCTTGAGAAACTCCAGCTCTACTTGACAGGTGGATTAGTGGTCAGAGCACTGAGGTCTATGCCATGTCTGCGGTGTCAGTATAGCCATGCTGGTTATTGGTGTAATTATATCAGTAAAAGCCCAGGTGTGGTCGGGTTGTACCAGTATAGCTTGTTCCACTTCCTGTACAGGAAGACGCTATCTCAGTGCAAGCACTACAGGGGCCAAATGGCTTCAGCTATGCAGGCACAGACACATTAGGAATGAAGGCACTTGGATTCAGTGCCCATCTGTGCCACAGCCTCCCTAAAGTGGCTTGGGACCAGATCACCAAGGGACATTCAGTCCCGTAGAGGTACCAGAACAAGGGGCAGGTCTTGCAAGATGCTCGCTGTTGTGCCATGAAGGTGCAGTGGTTCAAATAACCATACCTCCTAACCAATGTTCCCTCTAAGGAGCAGAGGTCTGTGAGCGTACTGCCTCCGTCTGGTGTGGGACACTTACCGAAGGGGGCCTGTGGCAGGGCACTGCAGGTGCCGGCCACTTTAAGGTCCTGGAGCTGGCAGCTGGCAGATGCCTGATGAGGGCAGTCATTTTGGATCTGGGGCTGCCCATATAAACAGGGCAGTTTTGCTGCTGGAGGCCAGGCAACAACTTTGCCTGGTTGGGGGGGCTGCTGGTACTCTCTGGAGGTAAGGGAGGAGCTGTAGGGGTGGTCAGGAGGCTCCTGGTCCTGGGCATGACCTAAAACTGCACCCTGCCAGGAGTGGGTGGCCTGGTGAGGCTCTCAGTGGTGCGGGAGCCCACAGAAAATGCCAGGCCAGTTACCATCCTGGTGAAAGGTGAGTTGGGGTGCCTTAACCCCAGCGCCCACAACCGGGTGAGTTACCCCTTTGTAGGGTCTGAAGGATGGACCCCTGGAGAGAGAGAGTGAGGTCATAGACTTGCACCTGTCTGGACTTCCCCTGACTGGTCCATACTGGGGCCAGGACCAGAAGGGTTGAAGGGTCAGGGGCCCACCATGAGGGACTGGCCTGGAGGTGGGCCAGGGCTAGTGAGCCAAAGGTCCCGGGGGACCACACCTGAAGGGGAAGCGGTTCAGGGAGCTATGCTCCCAGGATGACAGTGGATTAGGCCGGTGGAATGGAGGGATCATAGCGGGATTCAACACTAGGATTATGGGACCCAGAGAGGAGCCAGTGATTGTGAGAACATCCAGATGCCATCTGCAAGGCTTGGGCTGCTGTGTAGGGGATGAATGGAGCCTCAGATAGCACCCCTTGGCATTGGGGCAGGAAATGGGCAGCCACCCGCTTTATTAACAAAAATGAATCAATTGGCAACAAGGCGTGGCAGGCGGTTAGCTCAGAAACAAGTGGGAGGGCCACAGGGAAATCGGCTCTGAGAGGCCCCCCTGTTGCTGGATGCTGGGGGCTGGAGGCTAGAGCCAGAAGCTGGGAGCCAGGGGCTGGTGCGTGGCCTTGAAAAGGCTGTGCATGGCCGTGCATGCGTGCATCTTAGAGGGGACCTTGTTTTTAACCAGAGACATCCCACATGACCGGGCTGCCCACATGCACTGCTGTCAGAGCTCTCATGGCTTCTGCACTAGAAAAAGCACAGGTAGCACCAGAGCGCTTGCAAACTATGTACAGGGGCACTGCACCACACTGCATAACATTTAGCAGCTGCTCTTGTGATACTTACTATCAGCTATTTTATCAGCCAGTCAGGTCTTGTGCTGGTACCCGGGAAGCCAGTGACAGGGGAGTGGGAGAAGAGAGAATTTCTTTGGGACTGATATCCTGTGGCAATTAAAGCAGGATTGGGTCTTCTTGAGGGTCACAGAGGCATCCTCAGTTGTGGTTATTGTCATTGTCATCTTCCCAGAATCAGGTCTTTGGTTGCTGGAGCCTTTTAGGAAGCACTTTGCAAAGGAAAGGAGGCAAGGCAGTGGGCAGGTAGGTGGGCAGAGGGAAAGAACCTTAGTAGAGGCTTGAGAATTGCAGACACTGAGTCAAAAACAGATGAAATCCTCCAGTGGGAAAAAGCTGGGCCAGGATTTTCAGAAGAGCTCAGATCATACTGAGACCCCAAATGAGTGGGCAGGCATCCAGATTTGCTAGGCAAGGGTGGTGCTGAGCTCTGCAGAAAGCCTGGCTCCAAGGCTGGGTGCAGACTGAGTCCTAGAAAAATCTGCCAAAGGGCCTTGAACTTTGTATGGTCAAGACTCCCACATGCCCTGAGCTGATTCCTACAGCCCCTGGGACTTGTCCTTTTGCACAGGTCTCTCTTCTTCACATGTTGAAGCGCGGTGACCGCCCCCTTACCGAGCAGGAGTGGGTATCAATAACAGGAAGTGAAATTGACAAGAAGGTTGAGTGGGAGAAAGAGAGAGAGCGAGAGAGGAAGCCGTTAGAAACCATTCACTTCCATTTCGGCTGCGATAGGTCCTGCGCCCGCGCACAGAAAACCTGTGTGAAATGACATGGCTGTTCCAGCATCTATCTGGTCTGGGATCAGCTTCTTCATGCAGAACACACAGCTCCTCCCCTCGTCTTCAACCACAGAGAGTGGTGGGTGAAACAACCAAGGAAATGAAGAAAAAAAAAAAAGCCACCAAGAGGCCCTCCCCTACTAGGGGGGGAAAGAAGCCCTGTTGGGTGGAGGTAGAGGTAGGTAAAAGAGACTGAATCATCCTTGTTCCTACAGAAAATGGCGTACAACTCCACGTGAGCCAGCTTTCTCCGTCCCTATAGGAAATGATCGTATGTTGCCATGTGTAAGATGTTGGGAGAGTGCACTGTGTCCCCTCTAATCTGCATAGAGGATTAGCTCCTATGACCATGGCCATTGAAGCAGAGCTGGCCAGAGAGCATCACTCAGTGACTTTTGCAGTACATCTCGGACTTGTCACAGCAATTTCCTGCTCCCAAAGACTAGTCTTCTCAAGCCAAAGTGAACCCACATTCCCTAGGTGAGTTGTGCTAATCTCCATGACCCCTGGCAAAAATGTACACCTTCTTCCCGGTCTGATTGGGTCTAGTTCTGGTTGAGTTCTGACTGCGTTCTAGTTCCCCATTTCAGTCATTTCTATTCTTGGTAAGTGTAGGAGACTTCTAGTGGTAGCACACACTTGGATACTGTGTCCCAGGAATCATGGCTGCTTTTCCTGGACAAACTAAACTGTATGAGCTTAAGAAGTGTTTCACTTGAAGGCAGGGTTTCCAGACATTAAACCATTTCCTTGGCCTCTTCCTAAACCCTTCTCACTTTTATAAGCATCCTTCTTAAGTGCAGAAAGTAGAACTGGATGCAGTATCCCATGCACGTTCTCGACAATGCCATTGTATTGATAGTCTCTCTTAAGGTGGTCTGTTTCCCTTAAGAAGGGGCAACCAGCCCTGTTAAGGTCATTCAGCTGTGGGGCACTGTGGATGGAGGAGTGTCCTACTCTAAAAGTTTCCAGAAAGGAAAACAGAGTGAATAGCATAATAAAATCATAGAAAATTGGGGTTGGAAGAGACCTCAGGAGATCATCTAGTTCAACCCCCTGTTTAGCAAGACCATCCCCAACTAGGTCATCCCAGCTAAGATTTTGTCTAACTGGGTCTCAAAAACCTCCAAGGATGGAGATTCCACCACCTCGCTGGGTAACCTGTTCTCATGCTTTATTACCCTCCTTGTGAGAGACTTCTCCCTAACAGCTAACATAAATTTCCCTTGCTGCAACTTGAGCCCATTGCTCCTTGTTTTGCCATCTGCCACCACAGAGAACAGTCCAGCTCCATCCTTTTTTGAACCCTCTTCAGCTAGCTGAAGGATGCTATTACATCCCCTCTCAGGCTTTTCTTTTCCAGACTAAATAAACCCATTTCCCTCAGACCCTCCTTAGAAGTCATATGCCCCAGCCCTCTAACCATTTTCATTGCCCCCTCCTGGACTCTCCAATTTGTCCACTTCCTTTCTATAGTGGGGGGCCCAAAACTGGACACAGGAGTCCAGATGTGGCCTCACCAGCATCGAATAGAAGGGAAGAATCACTTCGATATGCCGGCAACAGTCCTACCAATGTAGCCCAGCATGCTGTTAGCTTTCTTCGCAACAAGGACACGCTGTTGGCTCATATTTAGCTTACTGTCCGCTGTAACCCCCAGGTCCCTTTTTTGCAGCGCTGCTGCTTAGCTGGTTGGTCCCCAGCCTATAGCAGTGTAATAGTTTGCTGTGAAGAGAAGCCAGAGTGAAAGTGTGTCGTCTAATCTCCAGGGAGGACAAAGTATTTTGGTTTAGCTAGTTTGCTCTGCTGAAAGCTGAGGCTTGTGGCGTGGGAAACAAAGCTACCTGAAAGACTACTAATGTAGTTAGCATTCCTGCAAAAGGCAGCAGGATAAACAACCCTCTTCCAGCCACGTACAGAGGTAATACCACTTCCCTACTCCTCCAGGTACACTTCTGCTTACACAGCCAAAGCTCCCAGGAACCCTGCTAGCCACAGCATCTGACTGGGTGCTCACGATCAATTAATTTCTAATAGCACTGGGGAGTCCTTTGTGCAGTCACTGCGTTATCACTGCTTTCCTGTATCCAGCTGCATCTCCCTGGAAGTATGATCTGCATTGTTTCTGTACCTGAATGTAGGATTTGGCATCTGACTGTATTTAAATGCATGAGAAAAGAGAGCAACGGCTTTAGATCGTACGCTCGAAGCCTGGCCCGTGCTGCTGGGCTCCCTGGTGTAGTCAGTCCCCACTGATGAAATGCAGCAGTGGTTAAACAGAAAACATGCTAATTGCGGGTGAGAGGTAAACTTTGGCTTGTGGGCACCAAGGACAAACTCCTGCTTTGGTTTATGTACCCAAAGGGCAGTTGCCCAGCTGTGTGACTGCCATTTCTGGCATTTATATCAATTTTGCAATCCTATTCTGGATGTATAGGAGATGTTCTGTGTGGGTAGGACACTTACCCAGGAAATGGGAAACCTGGGCCTTAGGGCCCTGATACCTAGAAGAGATGTGAAGGCATTGCTCTCTTGACTTCCCAGCAGAGTGCTCTCACAGGACAGGTGTTGTCTAGGCTCTTCCCCACCTTTCTTTTTGAAGCTGCCCCCCTGGCAGCCAAGAGTGGGGGCTATGTGGGGCCAGAAGGAAGACAACAAACCAGAGAGTATGTGGCTCAGTGAGAGGGATGTTGCTTTGAATAGTACAGGGATGGGTTTTAACTTGGATCCTTGTTTCCAGTGGGACAGAAACTTCCCCACCATTCTCCATTCATTTTATCCAGTTGCTATTAAATGCAGGGGGCCAGGCCTCTGCTCCAAGCAGAGCTTGCATAGCACTTAACTTACAGCCCTTTGGTAGAGCACTGGGGTAGAAGTTAGAGATGCTGCAGGTTTAAGGCCTCTCTGGGTGAAGGGCACCCAGCATTTGGGAATCCTGCTGTCACTGATGTCCTGGGCTAAAACATGGGAGGGCCATCCTCCTTGTAGTGGTGACATGGGCAGTCCTGACTGCTGGGGCTTTGCAGAACAACAGCTTAGTTGTCTGCAACAGAAAACTGCTCTTAGGTGCACTGTAGATATGGATGGGGTTTCCACCGCCATTCCTTCTACTTCCCTGCCTGATGAAGGAGCTGACTGGACACTTGGACAGGTGACAGGAGCCTTCAGCTATTCCAGGAGGAGCTGCACAATGGCGGGGCATGACTTATAGAGGACTGGTGGACTGGTTGCATGTAGTCTGCTGGCTAGGGCAGGGGATTCAGACTGGGGAGTTCTAGGTTCTCCCATTGACCTAAGGAGCAAGTGGCTTCCTTACTTGTGCCTCAGTGTCCCCATCTGTAAAAGGGGAGAATGATCTCGACTGCCTTTCGAACAGCTTGTTTAGATGTAATGAATAAAGCTACTTGGATGCAGGTGTCTCATCATGACAAGGCCAGAGGCTGCTGGCTAGTATCTACCACAAGTGATATTTGCTTTTTGTGTCTGGCGCAGCCCCTGAGCATGGGGGAGGGCCCTCAGTGCTGAGGAAGAGGAGTACCTTTCTGGGTACTATCAATAGCCAGCGGTGGCACTCAGGGACCTTAGCTTGGCAGGGCCATGCTCCTACTCTGAGGTGAGGACATTACCGTGAGAAACGTGTGCAGGTGGCCGGGTCACATTTGGCTCGAGGCCTTGGCTTTGTGAAATGTTTTTCATGATGCAATGGCATGAGTACTAAATAATAAACCAACCAGACATCAGTGACTGCAACACTGTGCAAAGTGCAACCGGGGACCAGCTCCAAAGTGCTGAGCAAATGCGTTCTTTGAGTCAGCTGAATTTCTCTGCACCTTCTCAAGGGCCTGGGACCTGACTGCAAATCTCCCTGCATTGTTCTGTATGAATCACGACTGGGGCTGGAAAGGCCAGGGCTTTTTCTACTGGGACTACGTGTGCAATCACTCCCTCGGCCCTTTGTGCCTTTGTGTTCAACTCCCTTTTTATATCCTGGCCATGAATAGCTGTAGGCTAGAAATGAGAAGTTCAGGGCTGGAATGAGAGAAGTGGGGATAAAAAAACTGAACTACTTTGTAAACTAGAGTGAGATCAGTTTATGGAAGGGCTGGTAAAAGGTGAGCCTGGGCTGGGATTAGAGAAGGGCCTGGTGAGGGCTGGACCCACAAGGTTCCTGCCAGGCCCAGGCTCCTTTCCACAGCAGGTGTCTAAACCAACCCCTCTTTAGTCTTTTCTTCTTCTCTAGCTCCGTCCTGATCCCAGGCCTTGCTGCCATCCCAGTGATAGCTGCACAGCTGAGCCTCTACTTCTCTCCCAGCTACATTTATATTTGAAGGTCTTATTTCAAGATGCCCCTTTCCAAAGGATGGCTTCAGCCCAGGCCTTCCAGGCCTGCCCAGTCTGCCCTTTTCTGGCAATGGGCACAGAAAGCAGGCTATGCCTGCCACAGAGCTGTGGGCCATACCTGAGGGTGCCACTCTCTCCATTTCCCTTTGGCTGTGGCATCTGCTGTGGCCACTGTCCCCTGCAGGGTGAGCTGCACACAGCCACCAGCCCAGGAGGCTGCAGCTGGGGGTGTACAGTGCTGTGGAGATGCCCAATGCTCGCACTGCCATGCAGGCTGTGGCACGAGGGTGCAGCCTGCCTGGCACAGGCATCAGGGAGAGTGCACAGCTGTTGCACGGAGCCCAAGCCACTTTGCGGCTGTCTCCTGCCCCTGTTCACTGGCAGCACCAAGAAGTTCAGTGTCCTGTGTCATGTGGGCTCAGTGATAGTCTCCCAACCTGGGTGCTACCCCACAGCTGCAGTTGTTCGGGGACCCTACCCCAAGCCAGCTGCTCTCTGGAGGGTGCCAGCCAGCATGGGAATGTGCCCGGCCCCCGGGGACCCTCTGACACTGTCATTACTTGAGTGACTCAGCTGACCCCAGTTGTGCTAGCCCACAGGGTTCCCCCCAGCTGCTGCATTTCCTACAGCTGCCCGCCTGCGTGGGAAGGGGCTGGGGTGCAGCGTGACTGCTGGGAAGGCAGTGTGGGCAGGCAGCCTGTAGGAACCGTGCTCTCACACGTGGCCCCAGCAGAGCCAGGCAGTCCTGTGGGAGCATGCGCAGGCCAGAGGCCGAGCAGCTGCAGCTGTGGCAGGTTGTGTGGAGCACTGCTGGCTCAGGGGATGATGGTTGGGGCAGGGTGCTGGCTGCCCCTCACTTACACCAGTAACATGCCGTGATGGGGTTTCTCTGATTGACACCACAGCAACACAGGGAAGCATCAGGCTTGGGGAGGAATCCACCCTCAGGTGTCCCGCTGAATCCACAGCTGTGTTTCCATGCAGGGTCTGAGCCTGGGTGTAGTAGCAGCACCTACGCCTTGCGACTGTCATCACTGATCATTGCAGAGGGGTCAGGTATATCTGCAAGAGAGAGGCCCCACTGGCCTGAGGCTGATCAGCTCCTGTGCAGCAGCCCCAAGCTGGCAGAGCTGTTCCTGGTCCGCCTCTCCGGGGAGGGGAAGAGTGCTAGGAAAGAGCAGGTGCTTCTAGGTTGGCCTGTGCCAAGAACAGTGCCTCGGTACAGATGGCACCCCTGACCGCAGGTGACATGGGAGCTGCACTGCAGCCTGGCTGCCCAAGGCTCCTTCTGTTTCTGCCCCTGCCTGGAGGAACAAGGCGCCCAGGCATAGCCTAGGTGCCAGATGCACTTGCAGCATGAATCCGGTCCCTATGGCTAGGTCAGGGCTAGCAGTGGGGTTGCAGGGGCCTAACTCCACATCTGTGAGTATTGGCTTCACACCCACACTGGCAGGCTCATGAAGGGCAGGGGTTTCTGTAGCTCATCCCCAAGACCTCCAGTGGCTCAGACTTTCCTCCCTGTGTGTTTGTAGAGGCCTTTCCCTGTGTTTTTAAAACCTCTGCAACATAATATCTCAGCTCCAAGTCAGGCTTTTGCAAGCTAGCAAGAGCAGGAGAGGCCTGGACACCCTCCCTTTGCCCCCTGACTGGTGGCTTTCTGATAGGATCTGGTGCGACACGATTATGTGCAATGTTTTCCACAGGAAGCCTTGAGGTTCTGACCTCTATCGAAGCTTTCATCTGAGGTGGTGCTCCAGCTGCATACCCTCACCGTCAACTAGCTGAGGGGTGGCTTGAAGGATTAAAAGGCCCTAGCCTAGGGATGAGTTTGGGCATTTTTAAT
>JAGPOW010001998.1:4764947-4804265 GCA_030014935.1 Caiman crocodilus | reverse complement strand
TCAGAAATAGCCCCAGTAGCCTAGAAGCTATAGTACCCTCGGTGTACCCTAGGCAGCCCATTCTCCCCAGGCTGGGAGGTGCTTGTAGGCGAAGCCCGGAGTAAGCTTGAGCTGTTTGCAAGTCCTCAGAGCTTGGCTCTGATTGCTCTTCTGCTGCATGAATTGCAGTGTCTGGACAAGTGCAGGGTGCCCATCCCTGACACTGCCTGGCTCTTTCCTGTCTGACAGCAGTGACATGCTGCGCCATAAGTGCAATTTGGGGAATCCAGAGGAAAGGATCCCTGGTGGCTAGAAGGGGTTTATCTCTGGTGGGGTCTATACTGCAGGGAGCCTGGGCAGGCATCCAGCCAGCCCGGGTGCTGTCTGTCTGAGGTGCTTTGCCTGTGACAGACGGCTGCTGGTCTTCTGTCCCCTTCACTGGTAGTAAGGCTTGCTCAGGCCAGACTAACCACAGTGCCTGGCTGCTGCCTGAATCCGATCTGGAGCTCTGGACCGGGTTTCCATGTCAATCCGGCTGAAGTGGCTCTGAAGCTTTGGAGCCACCTTGGAGATCCAGCCAAAAGGTATAATGGTGAATCAGTGAAATATCTATAACTGTTATTTTTTTGCCTTACTTGGATGAAACTTGCAGGGATGGTAGCCACTGCTGAGAGCATGATGCCTACCAAGTTTCAAGAAGATCGGTGCAGGAGTTCAGGGGGAACTGCACCCCAAATTCTTGAAAGCAAAACTCATGTCACATCTATGTGTTACACCATAGGGGGGGTGTCAAAACTGCAGGGCTGGTAGCTCTTACTGAGGCCACAAAGCCTGCCAATTTTCAGGAAGATAGGTGCAAGGGTTTGGGGGGAACTGCCTCTCAAGGTGCTGACAGGCAAAACTCATGACATAGATGACCCTGTGTATGTTAAGGTGCAGCAGACTCAAAACTGCAGGGGTGGTGGCCCCCGGTGAGGCCACACAGTCTGCCGGTTGTCAAGGAGATAGGTGCAGGGGGAGTCTGGCTTCGGGGGCCCTGCAGCTCTGGCTGCTGACAGGTAAAACTCGTGCCATGGGTGACACTGAGTATGTTCAGGCACAGCGGGGTGACAGCTGCAGGGATGGTTGCCCCTGCTGCGGCCATGAATCCTGCCAGCTGTGGAGGAGATCGGTGCAGGGGGGCTCTGGGGCCCTGCACCCCTAACTGCTGACAGACAAAGCTCGTGCCACGGGTGCTCATGGGACTGACTGTCTCTGTCTTGGGGCAGTTGAAAGTCTGTATAGATTATTTCCTCTCCTTAGTCTGTGGTTTCGTAGGCGTTGTGGTCACAGCAGGAGCTAGCATCCCTGCAGCTGTTACCCTGCTGCGCCTTAACACAGTGTCACCCATGGCGCCAGTTTTGCCTGTCCACAGCTTGAGGGGCAGTTCCCCCCAAACCCCTGCACTGATCTTCTTGAAACTTGGCAGTCTTCATGCTCTCAGCAGAGGCTACCACTTCTGCAAGTTCCATCCAAATCATACAAAAACCAAGAAAGTTATAAATATTTAATTGATTGCCCATTATACCCTATGGCCAGCTCTCCAAAGCTGCTCTGAAGCTTTTCTGAAGTGGTTTGGAAGCTCTGAACCATTTCAGAAAGCCTGACAAAGCTTCAAACCGGACATGCTCGTTCGGACACTGAAGCATCCGAAGCTTCTCTGGATCCAAAGCATGGTCCGAAGCCTCGCACAGCCCTGATGTCCAGGGAATACCATATCCCACTTGTTTTTTCCTGCCCCTTTTTGGTTGCTCTCTCTGGCCAGGAGAGGGAACAGCGATGTTCCAGAGTGGGGCTGCACACATGGCACCTCTGGCCCTTGGACCCCAGGCTCTGCACCGTGTCTGCACAGCACCAGGCCCTGAAGCCGTGACCAGCTTTTCTGCCGTGTAAGCAGGAAATGACAAGCTGAGTCACCCAAGGGCAGATGCTGCAGAGGACGAGCAGGGCTGGTGGCAGACAGTTTCCCCCAGGGCTGGCAGGGGGCAGAGAGAATTGTAGGGTGGAGGTTGGCCCTTTTACCTGCTGTGAAAAAATCCAGTGTTTTCAAGAAGACCATTTGGCCATGCAAGGCTTTGCTTGCAAGATGTGCCTTGAGTGGAAGTGGAGCCTGTGAGAGTCCCTTCTCCCAGAGTCCCACAGTCAGGATAGGGCAGTCAGTACTGGCAGTGGGGGTGCTAGGGAAAGGCCATGCTCTGTCCTGCCTCTGTGCAGCATGAAAGCACTGGATGGCAGGCAGAGCTGTGGATCAGTGGCCTTGGAGTGCAGTGCATGCACAAAGGTACCACTAGGTGCCATCAGTTCTCCAGCAAATTGCCCTCCTCCACTTCCCCCCTTCTGAATGGGAGAGATGCGTGCCCAGTGCCCCAGGTCTTTGTGCCCTGAGAGGTGTGGGTGCCTGTGCCCCCAGGAGCAGCTGGGTTTGACCACTTGCCACATCAGCATCCTCCCATGGGGGAAAATAGGGCAATGGGATATTGTGGTCAACAGAGCAGCTGCAGGGAGGGTCACTTGGGGGAAGTGGAGGGTGGGGGGGCAGTGATAGGGAGAATCTGCCCCTGGGGCATAGACATGGGGCTGCTGTGACCCCTGCTCTATGTGGTGCAGCCTGGTCCCAGCAGAAGCCTCGTCATTCCCAGCTGAGAGGGGCGGTCGATCAGATCACACAGGCCTTCATTAGAGTAGGTCTGGAGAAAGGCAGGATTGTCTTTTCCCCCTCTGAACCCCACCCTCCTCGCACCCCACAGGCCCTGGGAGAGGGATGGTGCCTGGAGCCACATGAACATTTCTTCCTCCTGGGCCAGTAGGACCGCCTGAGACAGGAGGCCAGGGCTGCACCCAGCCCACAGAGCAGCACTGGCTTGCACTCATGGATCATGCTTCTCTGGGACACACTCTCCAGCTCAAAAGGTCTGCAAGTGCAGTCAAAACACAGGTCACTTAGGACATGCTGCTTTTCACCCAGCCAAGCACAGAACGAAGCCAGCTGCTCCCCACCAGCCGGTGGCAGAAATGCCCATCTGGGCCCTTGGAGCCACCCTGTACCCCGCTGCCCCTCCCAGGTGACAAATAAATAGAGCAGAGCACCACTATGGGCTCCCTGGGGACAGCTAGCACTAGAAAGGAGCTTGGAGGCTGGCTGCGTCTCTCTGTGGTAATAACTGAGCACATCTAGCCTCATGCCCCCAGCACTGGAGGGGAATTATCTTATGCCCTGGGGTGGCCTGAGGTACCTGACTCCCATTCCTGTGAGGATCCAGGTCTAATGGACTTGTCTAAGATGACATAGCAAACCTGACCCGTCCCACTGAGCTAGTGCTCTCCCTACAAGCCCCCTTCCACCCAATCCCAGCAGCTGATTTATGCTACTGACTTTCAGCAGGGCAAGACTCTGTTTTCCTGATCCTGTGCACTGGGCTTCAAGTAACCTGAGCGGTGGCCAACAGAGTGAAGTGGCCACTGAGTGTGGATGGCCCCATTCATAGAACATGAGAAGTGCTACACGGGGTCAAACCAATGGTGCATCTAGCCCAGCATCCTGTCTCTGACAGCAGGAGTGGATGATTTGGGACAGTGGTGCTGCCAGTTTTGGCCCCATGAGCCAGATGGGTGGTGTGGGACTAGTTGTGGGCCAGATAGGGCCTTCTGCCACACACCCCCATGTCGGGATCAGCTCCTGGGGCCCCTGCACCCCTTCTCTTGGCTGGAATCTGACTCTGGATGTCCTATGCCACCTCTGCCCAGCCAGGATCCAGCTCCCGGGGCCCCATGTTGCCCTTGCCTAGCCAGGACCAGGTTCTGGGGGACTTTCCTGTGTGCCTAATCCAGTTTACTGGGCCACAACCTTTGTGGCTCCCCACAGATCTCTAGGAAACCCTGCAAGCCGGATGATATGGCACGAGAACCTAGATCTGGCCTGCAGGGCAGTGGTTGAACACCCCTGCTTTAGAGGAAGAGCCTTTGAACAGGATACATCTAGAGTGATCTGTCCCATGTCGTACCATCCCTTGCGTCTACTATCAAGAGGTGCCAGAGGAGAGATTTTTACCTGTTTATTCACTATTAATGGATCTATCATCCATGAGGATCTAACATCATGGGGCTTGGGACACCGTGGCGCAAGCTCGGACTTCCCCTACCCTCCCCTGTCCCCAGATGTATGGAGAATTTGCAGTGCCTGAGATCCAGCAGTGAGTGCTGAGCAGCTAGTTGAATAGATCAGGGGGCCTCTGCACCTGCTGGGGTGAGGGATGCACCCAGCCCCAACTGTGCAAACAGGCCTCGTAGCCACACAGACCTAATGACACTGGGCTGAACTGGGGCTTTTTCCCCCACAGACTGGGTCAGGCCCCATTTCTTGCTCCCCGGGGCTGCGTGGTGCTGTACTCTGTGATCCTGAGCCAGAGGTGCCTGCACCCACAACACATGGTAGTTCTTCAGGAGAAGGATAGACAGCAGGAAGGACTGGTCCCAGCATGGAGCCCTGAGTGAAAGCAGGGGCTGCAGGTAGTGTGTCCAGACAGATGTGCTGTCTGCCAAGCTGTCCCCTCTATTCTGCTCTCTCTCCTTCCTCATCCCCCTGCCATCACTCCTGTTTGATTCAGGGTCCTGAGCACCCTTTACTCAGCCCCTTGCCAGAGCAGGCACAGGTTGCAAGGGCCGGGTGTCTGCAGGGACCTGCTGGAAAACCCAAGAGCCAGAGAAATCTGAAGTATGAGCAGCACTGGGGGCCTGGGCCTCCACCCACTCTGCCAGCCTGGCTTAATGTAGGCAGGGAAGTCTCTCTGGATTTGTACCATACTGGAGAGGACAAGGATTAGGTCTAGCATGGCTACTGAGCGTGCAGGCGCCAAGGTGCAGCCTTCTTCAGAGAAGGAAGAGCTGTTCTCCCCTCGTGACATGTCCTGACTCTGGAGCGGGAAGCCTGACACTAGGCTAGGACAGCTCAGCCCACCAGGCTGGCTGTGTATTATGTGACGCACACCTGTGGGGAGATAAATTAACCACACACAGGCCCAGAAAGAGTTGATGTGAGCTGGTGGGCCCAGTAACCCCGTGAAGTTGGACCTGGAGGCCATGCCAGGAGCTGGGAGTTCTCCATGGAGCTCAGATTAGTCTGAACAGCAACCCCAGGGAGGTGCAGATTTTTCCAAGGGACAGAGGCACTGTCTGTCCTGAGAAGACTATGGTGGGGTGGGCTCCTCTGGGACTGGCTTTGGAAAGGAGCAGGAGGTCAGGCTGGTGGAAGAGGTCTTGACTCCTGTTGTATTTGGGCTTTGAGCGCTGCTGGGAGACTCTGCCTGGGGAAGGATTGGTGCTCTCTGTGTCAGCTGTGCCATGGCTTGGAGGCCATGCCAGTGTTACCCAGAGCAGAATGGGGTCCTTAGGGGTCCTTCTGGAAAAGGCAGGCACAGGAGATGCAGAGAGCTGCCAACCTCAGCTCCAGGATCTAGTTTGCATCACCTGCCTGACCATTCAGAAAAAAGTCTGGCTGAATTTTCAAAGGATTCAGTGCACTGGGGGCACTGAGCTAGATGTTGTCCTTGCAGAGCCTGTGGTACTCTTAGGTCTCAAAATGGGTGTGCAAGCCTGGCAGTTGGAGACCTGCTCTGGGTGTAGATCTGGTGGGAGCCAGGCTGACCTGGGGAATGGGACCCAGCCCTGCCCTTTCCTGAATTCTGCCTTGCAGCAGAAACATCGAAGACCGATGGAGATGAGCAAGGAGGAAGAGAATCCACCCGCGCTGGTCTCTGCCAACCACTTCCCGTTGCAGTGGGGCACAGAGCAGCCTGCGGGAGAGCTGGGTCAAGGCTCACCCGTCAGAACTGCCTGCTGAGAAATGGGGATTTCTCTGCAAACAAAACTTTCTGGTGACAGGTGGGGCAGACCACAGGCCGCTCTGCTCCATGTCCTGTGCCTCATAAAGGCAGAATTGTTTTCTGGCAAATATTTGACTTTGTTTCCTCCTGGATGAAGGCCTTCACTCTCTGGAGGCACAGAGGTACTGCCAACAGGGAACAGAGGCACTGCCAACACTTGCTATTTCTGCTTTCCCTTTTTCTGCTCAGGTTTGCTGCTGAACATAACAGGACCTTCCTCCTTGCATCTCGCAAATGCCTTTTAACAACCTTGCAACAGCAGGACTCTCACCACTATTGTCTCTCTGCTTTCCCTGTGGCAAATTAGGGTGCTATGCCGTATAGTTGTGTGACAGGGTTGTGTAGTTTTGGGCACAGGTAAGACAATAATATGCATGGGATGGTTTGGATGCTGATGATCCTGCCTGTGGCAGGGGGTTGGACTAGCTGATCTCCAGGGGTCCCTTCCAGCCCTACTGTTTTATGAGTCTGTGCTTCTATGAGAATGAATTTTATTGAGGGTTGATTCTTTTTCAGTCACTTCATACACACAGAAGACAAGTTGGCTTCATTTGTGTTTCCTTTTTAGCATCCAACAAGTGCTCCAAAGTTGGGGCTGTTTGAAAAGTTTGAGAAGGAAAAAAAATGTGTGTGTGCATGCTGGTGGGGAGGGCACAGTCATAAAGAGAGGAGAAAGCAAAGCCTTTGGCACCTTGCATTCCCATCTCACATTATATATGTGAACAGGAAACCTTTCCCTGAGGCGCATCCTTCCTTACTCAGCATGTGTCGGACTGTGGATCTCACAACCAAGAAGGCTACTGAAGCCATGCATTCAGCACATCTCAGAGTGAGGCTGGCCTCTGGAGCGGCCTAGAGCCAATGTTAATAAGCAATGTGCTAGGGCTTTCCTACTCTGTGCTTCAGGCTCTTTTGGGGGGCAGGGGTTGCAGGGGGGCTTTTTGGGGGACTCTCACAACTACTACCCCAGGGTTCCCATACCTTCCTCTGAAGCAGCTGATGCTAGGCACTATCAGAGCCAAGAAACAGGGTGCGATGCCCCTCAGGTCATTCGTAGAGCCACTGGCTGCAGACAGTCAAACTACTTGTCCGGGCATCCCTCAGCCCTGGGCCTTATGAGTACTATGAGCCACCAACACTTGAACTAAGGGTTTTAGGGCAGGCTCTGTGTCAGCAAGAATGGGCCAGAGCATTTCCATGCTCAGCCCAGGCCCTATTTCTCAGCCTGTCCTCTCCTCCTGCACCTTCCACAGAGCCCCTGGGAGCATGGAGGGAGCTGGGATGTGGTACTGGCTTCTTGGAGGGAGGAAGGGGGAGTGCTCAGGCCCAGGCTCTCTCATTCTTACCCCTGCCCCGCATTGGCACTGGAGGAGCCAATGCAGCAGGCCCAGGGTGTGCTGTGCAGCCTGGCGGTGAACCATCTAATGATGGCCGGGGGGAGTAACAGGGGACCTCTAACCCCTGTTGCTTGATGGACAAAGAGCAGTCTTGCAGGGAGCAGGCTGGGGAGCGACAGCCCGTGTTGCTGATGTGGATAGTGGTAGCACCTGGGCCCTGTTTCCAGCAAGTCAGGTCAGGTGACTGGAAGGGGGAGCAGTCAAGGGCCATATAAGCCAGGAGCCTGGACCTAGAGACTCAGTCTGGTTTGGGTTCCTGTGAGTGTAGGAATTTGCAGGAAGCTGGATGTGGCGAGCTAGGTCATAAGTATATTTTTTTGCTTCTGTATAGAGTAGGTTAAAAGCAAGCTAGAAGCCATGAAGGGTTGTCTGAGGGTGGGTGCTGTTACAGAGGGTGCTAGGCAAGTACCCTGTGTGCTGAGCTGTGGTCCAGGGACCCAGTGAAGTGCGGTGGGGCTGGGGCAGAGGGAGAGAGTGCTAAAGGCTGAGTTGCAAGCAGACACCTTGAGCTGTGGACTCGGGGACTTGATACGTCCAGCCTGGGCTGTGGCCTGGAGCACTGAAATGGTGACTAGTACCTGGAGAAGGGCTTAGAGGGGTAGGTGCTTTGAAGGGTGGCCTGTCAGGGGCAGGTGAGAATGGGGGTTTAAGTGGTTAGAGGGGTAAGTGACCTGACAGATAGGTGAACTGTGGTCTAGTTCCGTGAAGTAAGGCAGAAGACTGCCTAGCAGAGTAGGTGACCTGAGAGGCAGAGAAAACAGCCTTGCTGAGCCTATGGTGCAATGACTGGGTGTACTGGTGGCCTGGTGATAAGCAGGGTGGAGTTGTTTCATGAAGCACCCAAGGCTTACTTTAATATAAATGTAGGAGCAAGCCCTCAGGCTTAGGGGTAGTGGCCTAAGACTAGAGGAGGTGGGATAGGGCTGGAGTGGTCACTAGGGAGCACCACAGCTGCCTTCCAGAGGTGGCTCTTCCTTAGGCAGCCGGTATCACCATGGCTTGTGCACAGGATGGGGAGCTGGGAGACTGCCAATGCCTCCCTGCATGTCTTGGATGGGTGGTCTTCCCACTCCAGGCCTCCACTTCCTCACCTATGAAATGGGGGTGGTATCGCTCACCTGCCATGAGGTCCAAAGCTCCAAGGCAGGGCCATAAGCGTATCCTTGGAGTGCCAGGGAGGTCCCTGTGTGGCCACTGCCTGGCAAGGGCACTGGGTGGGAGGTGGATGTAGGTGGGGGATGCTGCCAGCAGGAGCGGAGAAGAAAGCTCAGCCTGCAGGTGTGGGAGTGATGCCCCCAGGCAGGCAGAAGGGCACAGTGCTTCCCTCCCGGGATGCAGAGCGCTGTGGTTGCCAGGCAGCAGCTGCAACCCCCGCCCTGCCAGTTCCTCCTCCGCAGTGTCCTGCAGTCACAGGAAGAAGATCGGGGCGAGCCCAGACGGGCCTTTCACCCGGGCCAGCTGGGACTTGATCCCTGGCGAGGCAGACAGCAGGAGGGAGCATGCACTGCCAGCGCCGTGCACACTCGCATTGCCGGGGCAGACCTTGCTGCAGCACCCTTGGGAGTGCCAGGTGGGAAAGGTAACAGTCCTCTGCCTCTGCCAGGGACCCTGCAGCTCCTGGGGGCCTTCCTGAACCCTGGTTTGGGGCGGGAAGGTGTTGCAGAGCCAGCTTTGAACTCTGCCCTGGAAAGGACAGCACCCTAACCGAGGCCCCCACCCTGGGCTAGATATGCCTGGGCTGTGCTGGGGTGGCATCAGGGCAGCCTGCTGCTGAGTGCATTCCCAGCAGGATCGAAGACCCCCTGGCTTTCAGGAGGGCATGGCTCGGTGAGCTGCCAGGATTTGTGCTCCCCACATGCACAACCCAGGCGCCTGCTGACATGCCCCTTTGGTGCGTACTTGCACAGCCCTGGCAGTGCTATTCTGGCGACCTGGCTGCGGGGCAGGCTGGCACTAGTGGGCACTGTTGCAGGTGTCTGGTATCTGTTGGCATTGGGAGTCCTACTGGCTCCGGTTAGTGATGAGGATGGGGCACTGGAGGGCTTGGTCTTCACCCAGGGGCTCCTGAGCCACTATCTGGGGTGCGGGGACCCTATTGCTGTTAGTGAACTGAGTGCTTGCCTATGCAGCTGCTTCCCGGGCAGGAAGAGAGAATCCTGGCCGGTCTCTTGTCACGGGAAGCTGTACCGATTCCAGGGGAAGAGAGATGTGCAGGCAGGCGCCGGTCCACACCCTCCTCTCCTCCAGGGAGATGCCACACCATCACAGGGGCAGAAACTGTCAGCTGCTGCGAACTACCCCCCAACCTCCACCCACCGGCCTGAGTTTGTAGGAGTCATGCTGGGCTGGGTGACCCCCAGACAGGACCTGTTTGATGTCTTGGTGGGTGTGCTCTGACCTTCAGGCATCACTGCTGTTCCCAGGTCACACCAGGGCCTTGATCTGCCAGGCAGCTGTGTCCCACATGGCCAGGAAATCAGCAGACCCCAGAGCACTCCCCACCTCACCATCTTAGTCGGCTGGGGGACACGTGCCCGGTCCACTTTTTGACAGTCCATCAGTGCCAGCTCTATACGCTCATCCACTGCACTGTGCATCATTACACCCTCACGTCCTGCCAAGATACCAAATGGTGGGATGCCCTAGGCAGGGTCAATGCCAGTGGGCCCCGGTGGCTAAGCCTGATGCCCCAAGCCACCAGGGACCTTGGCTGGCGGCTCCTACATGGAGCTTCCCAATGGGTGTGTACCTGGCACATTTTGAAGTGGCCCCCAACGCATGTCTCCCTCTGCGTGCAGAATGGACCCTGGCACACGTGTTCCTAGAGTGCGCCAGGCTGCAGCCCCTGCACCACCTCCTCCGAAACCTGCTCCTCGGGTTCTGGCTGCACGTCTCCCCATACCTTTTTGTTTATGCACTCCCCGTTCGTCACCCCACTTAAGGCTCGGGACCTCATGGTTAACCTCCTCCTGGCTCTGGCCAAGCTCCCGATCTGGCTAACCAGGTGGGAGGCTTTGGCTGGGAAGGTTCTCGGGGACATTGGGGCTTTTTTCCTTGGTGTCCTTTGCGTGCGTCTGCAGGCGGAGCATCTCTGCGCACTCTCGCTCAGTTTGTGTGTCGGGTGCTGTCTGGCGTTCTCTGCTCCGTGTCCCAACAGAGAGCGCTTGGTTTGGCCCTATGACCTACATGTGCACACCCTGTTATTTTATGATTTGTCCCCAGAAATCTGTTGAATTTTAAGGTGTTGAGTGCCCACCCAGTGGCAGCTCCCAGTTTTTAGTAGGCTAGGCCCATGGCCCTCTTTATTTCAATAGGCCCGTGTGGCCAGGGTTGGCTTCCCTGTACTAGGGTCCTCATCTGGCACTTACACCAATGTGAAACAAGTGGCAATCCCTGCAGGTCAAATGCAAACTCTTGCTGCACCACTGTCAGTGATGCAGGCCCCTGTGTATGGCTAGAAGGTGGAGCACCCAGCCTGGGAGTCCTCTCTTTGCCTACTGCCCTCCCTAGAGCATGGAGCCATCAGTGGCTAGAGACCCTGACTGGGAGCCAGCACACTGTGCTTCTACTCCTGACTACCATCAATTTGGTCCCCCTGCCTCCATTTCCTCTTCTGTAAAATGGGGGTTGAACAGAGGTCAAGTGACCCTGTGATTTTAGGCAGACAAGGTTCTTTGGGTGAATCTGATATCTTCTATTAGACCAACTTAAATAGTTGGAAAACAATTATTAAACCCACAGATGCTGCTGGTGGTGTTGGGCGGGGGGGGGCAGAAGGGATGGCAAGCAGCAACTGCCTGCAGGCATTGCCAGCAATGTCAGCAACACCTTTTTGCAGGTCTCTAGATCAGCTGGTTCCTTACCTGCAAAGGCCCACAGGAAAGTGAATGAATCCTGGTGCCTCAGCAGAGCTGCTGTCTTTGGCTTGGAGCTGCCAGCCAGCCCTAGCATCATGGTGTTGGTGCCTGGGAGGGAGGAGCCCTTTGCTGGCCCTTGGCTTGCCAACCCAGCAGCAGAAGCTCTGACTTGGCACTGTGCTGCCTCCATCCAGCCGGGACAGGTCCTCTTAAGATCCAGGCAGAGCTGCATGTGATTACGCCGTCTTTTCGGGCATGTAGTTGGTGAGTAATCTAGTGCTGGAGCAGAAAATGCAGTGGCCCCCAGTCCCACTCACTGCTGCTGTCCCCATGGAGGGGCTGGGAGTGGCAGGAGAGGCAGAGCTGCTTGGTTCATGTTCAGCTCAGCAGGGTCCAGAGCTTTTTTTCTCAAGGGTGGCTTCTGTTTTCCTCTTCCAAGTCGATAGTATTCGGTCCCAGCTGCTTACTCAGCAGAGGACGAGCAGAGAGCCAGAGCACATGGTTGAGGGACTAGTTCCCATTTTGAGTTGGTGAGCTTATGCAGAATGTTGTTTCGAGTGCTCACCTTCACCTTTGTCTTCATGGTGTGCTCTTTGTATGCGAGGGTTCAAGTGAGTGACTCCAGGGTAAGCTGGATTTGGACAGCGGGATAGTGGGGTCCTGGACCATGTATTGTTGAGCTGGTGGCTGGCCTCGTGGCTCTTCAGATGGAATGCACATCCTTGTGTGTTTTCTGGGTCCGCGCACAATTAGGTTTTGCAAGTAGCACGAGGCTAGGTAGATTAATGCCTCATTTAGGGATCTTTTTCAACATAGTCAAAGCCAGTGTTTTTGGCTGTTATGCAGAGGTTATCTGCATAGATTAAACATTTTGTTTCCAAATCAATTGACTGTTCATTTGTGTACATGTTGTATATCAGAGGGGTGACAGATTAATGTCCTCCCCCAAGGAAGCGCACTTGCACCAATTTGCTTTGCTTCCTACTCAGTTTGACAAAAAAGCCTGTTTTTGAGCAGGGTTAGTATCGGCTTTGGAAAGTGTAGATATTTTGTTATATCTAGGCTCCTGTGGAGGAGTCATCAGTGGTTAATTGTAACATAGGTAGGTGTTAGGTTGTTGAACACTGCTCTTGTCATTTGGCCTCTTTCAAAACCATCTTCATGTTGAATTAGAATGAGAGGCTAGCTCATCGGTTTGTTTCCCTTCCACCCACTCGGGGCAAAAGTTGCCCTGTTTGGAGATCTGGGTATTTATCCATGTATGGGACCAACCATTTCGGTATCAGTTGTTTGTACAATTTGTACATGTAGCATAGCAGGGAGAGAAGTCTGAAGCTCTTTGGGTCATGTGGATCTTTCCCTGGCTTTAGAAGTTCCACGATTTGAACATGTTGCTATATATTTGAAATGTTTTCACTAGCTTGAGTCTGGGGTCCAAATGGCTTGATTTGTTCCATAAGCATGTCATCAAGGCCAGCTGCATTCCCAGTCTCTCTAGTATAGTAATACCAGTGTTCAGCTCTGTCATTAAAAAGGGGCTTGTCAAACCCCAGGTCTCTGGGGTACTCATACCTCTCCAGTCTGAGTTGGGGGGTTTCTTTGGTGGTTTGTTTTTGGTTTTGGGGGCTCTTTTTCCACTGAGAATCTTAGGGTGAGCAATTTGGTTAGTGGTGACATGATGTGGATCTATCTTTCGTGGGTTGTTGCTCAGTTTACGTATTGTTGTCCATGCCTTTTTACTATTATGCATCATATCAGTTGACTCAATTGGAGTCAGTTAGGATTTCCTGCGCTCTTCGGTGGTGGCTAACACAAGCTTCTTGCCTGTAGCCGTGGTGTTTGTGGAAAAAGGGTCTGGTTCATACTGTAGTTTTCATATAGGTCAGTGGTTTGCAGAGTGAGGCCTGGGATGTTATTCATGCAGCAGCTTTGTGGGATCTTCTTTCTTGAAGATTTCTGTATAGCTCCTATAAATTGGTCATTGCTCTTGGCAGAGCTTTGGTTTTGACTGTGCCATCAAGGTCTTCTGAAAAGCCTTTTCGGTTTGCTTTTTTTAAAGGTTGAAATGTCAGCAGAATGGCACCACTATAGGAATTACTTCAGCTTTCATCTCAACACCAGTTGGTCAATACTGGGGACTGCATTCAACCAATATTGGGGACTGCATCTTTTGCTGTCTTTATCCATCTCATAGTAGCCCCATTGACAGCCACAGCATGCAAAGCTGCCAGTGGTCACCCAGGCTTATTCTGAGCGATCCCTGGTGTATCTGTTAAGGTGAAACTCGTGTGAGGCTATAGACTGAAGTAATTGTGATTTCCATTGAGTTTGAGGTTCAGGGTTTCAGTGTTTTGTTAAATTTTTTTTCAGTCTTTGCTGCAGAAAGTAGGACCATTCCAGTTTTAACATACTTCCAAATTGCTTGTGTGGTCTTCTAGATGCCATAGTCATTCCAGGCATTGAAGGACGGTTATTATGAGGCCCTCAGTACATCTCCTGTAAGCACAGGATATCACACTTGACTTTCTGGCTTAGATTTAGAATCAGGCTTTTTTTGTTGTGGAGTTTTTTTTCCCATTGAAAACCCTTCAAGGCTTGCAGACAGTACTGTCGATGCTGGCTCGGAGGAGGGCTTATGTCTACTTCATTCACAAGGCATTACGATTGGTTATGGTAGGTCAATTTGTAGGGTCAAAATGATGGTTTGAAGTGTTAGTAGAATTTGCAGGTATTACCAGGCATTACCTGATTGGGTCATTACATGAACTTTTTGTCTATGGCCACCGATTGTTGCTGCTGGTCTCCCAAAAGAGTGGCCCGGGACTGTACAGACTGTGGGGACAAATGCCTCTTTCCCTCTGCCAGGGCATCGTAGTAGTTTAAGGTGTGGTGACTGCATACAGCTGGCTACTAAGCATGGCACCAAACTCTGAAAACAAGGTTCCTCGGCACAGGGGACTAATCGGGTCAGTGCCAAGCTGGAGCATAAGAGCCACCCTCTGCAATACTTGGGACTGGCCTTGGGTCTGAGGGTGCTGTGAGACCCATTGGGGGACCTTCCTCCCTGCTGGGTCACAGGCCTAACATTAGGTGAGCACAATGTGACACCTGCACTGCAGCTGTGGTGAGTGTGCCAGGCTGATTTAGCACCTCAGATGCTTCCTGGGAGAATATGTCCAGCTCTGTGTCTCTTTCACATTTGGGGGAGATCAACAGATGAGAGGTTGTATGGGGTAGACTGGGGGACAGAGGGGAGGGGATCACTGCTGGAAGGAGAATATAGTGGCAGGGACAAGGGCAATGGCAGCCTGAATGGCCCCTGCGCTCTGCCTGCAGCAGTGCTGGCCCAGCACAGACCTGGGTCTGCCTCCCGACTCGTGTGCTGGCTCTGGCCCTCAAGCACTAGCTTTGATGGCCTGACGATGTTCAGAGGGTGGTGTATCCCAGTCCTATGCTTGGATAATGCCTGGAGAACCAGTCTCCTTTGCTTCGGGCATTGAAAGCCAGCCCTGGCAGGAGATGCCTTGGTGGGAATACACCCTGCCCAGCTTGTCCCATGTGCCCTCAGTGGCTGGCATGGGGGGCGAACACTTTGCAGTGAGGATCAGAGGAGACTGGGGGAATTGCAGGAGGTGAAGCCTTGTCTGGCTGCTGGCTGGGTTATGTGGACTGAGATGGACCTGGCCTGTCTTTCTGGCTCTTCCTCCAGTATTCATGCCGTGGCTATTCTGAACCAGCCCCAGCAAGACCTGATCCCAGGCTGCTGGGTGTGATGGGCAGGAAGCAGCAGGTATCGAGTCTTCCTTCCCTCGATTTGGAACGAACCTCTGGCTGTCCACCCCTTGCAGGCACAGCGGGTCCTGTGGGGGGCTTGCTGTGTCTCGCTAGATATCCCACTCCTGCACAGCCCCCAGTCCCTGCTGCCCTGCATGGGGGACCCCAGTTCAAGCCCTGCACAGGGCGGATAACATGCCAGGTCCTCAGCCAGAGGCAGCCACCCCGAGACCCTGCGGGATCCCCGCTGCTGCTAGTGCAGGGCTCACAGCTCTGGCCAGCCCTGCTTTAAATTACCCATGGGCTGTTCCCCATGTCCCATCCCCCTGCTCCTTGTGGCAGCTTTTGCTACTTCACAGAAAATGTGATGACTCTGCAGCCCCTGACTTTCCAGGCCTGGTTCCAATTGCTGGGTGGAGAAACCTTTGAGGTTGTTCTTGGGTCCAGCACAGCTTGAGGTTTTGTTGCCAGAGGGGATGGGGAAAGGAGGAAGGGGGGGTGAGTTCTGGCTTCTCAGCCCTGCATGGGCTCTTTGCAGCCTGCCTGTGCTGCTGGATTGGGGCAGAGCGGAGCTTATGGCTTACTAACACAGTACTGGTGCATAATGGGGAGCTCTTCAGTCACCGGTGGGAAACTGCTGTTGCCCAGCCCAGCATTGTGATGGCAGGGAACTACTGGAGTCTTAGCTGAGCCTGGCTCTGGGCTTGGCTCTGATTTCAGCCTGCGCTTGCTTCCCTTAGTACCCCCGCCTGAACCCCAGAGCTTTAGGATGGCTCTGATCTGGAGATCCAGCTCCCCGAGGAAGGACCCAGGGCTTGTCCACCCATGGCTCAGAGGAGGTGTTTGGATCTGGAGATGCGACTCCAGCCTGCTTCTGCTTTTCTCCAGTGGCTGACCAGTGTGTGGACAGGAGCAGCCTGAACTGCTCCTCCAACATGCGCACTGCCCTGGACTGGGACATCAGAGGGGCAGTGATGGCCCTTCAGGGATATGAGAAGTGACATCCTCTTCATCCTGCTATAGGAGCTGTGGAGGGCACCTGCTCAGGATTGAGGTGCAGGGAGGGAGCCTGGAGGCCTGACCGCAAATTAGGGGTCATTCTTCTGTCCCACCAGCCCCAGAGGCAGCAAAGGAAGGATCCTTCTTCCACACTTCTTTGCGGTAGCAGGTTCCAGCTGTGGCAGAGCAGCCCTCCCATTTGCCCCTACCTGTTCCCTCACCAGTCACCTCCCAGTGAAACTGGTCCTGCAGCTTGCCATTGAGGACTGCAACATCATCTTTTCAACAGAGAAGATGGCTGCTGGCAATAGTAGGGTGTTGCGTAGCGCAGCCTGTGCTGGAGATACCTGCAGCAGGAAGTGGCATGGGGCTGTATGCATCAGGCTTGCCTTTCTGAATGGTGCAGCTCTGAAGCTTCACTCTTCCTCCTGCAGCAGATTCCTTGGCTGACTGATCTTTTAAAGTCCAGGGTAAGGTAGCTCTGACCAGATCTGAGTGCACAAATAAGAGCATTGCAGGCCAACCCAGCCCTGGGCTTCAATGCTGTCTCAGGTGAATGCAACAGATCCCTTCCAGCAATAGTACTTGAGGAGGTACGATTCCTCCAAGATTAGCTTATCCCCAGTGGTGGGTTCCCACTTCCTTGCTGTGTACACAAAGAGCTGGCCAACCAGCCAAAGCAATTTCCCAGAGTTGGGGACCCATCTGCACTCACTTGTGAGCTAGATGGGCCCTGGTGACAGCTCCCCTGCATGCTCTGGCCCTACCCATGGTTGGATCTAAGCATGAGAATGTGTTCCCATGGTGCTGCTGGTACCTGCTATGGCAATCTGGGCCTTTGTGCTGGCCTACAAGTCTGTGCGCTCTGGCCAGAGGGGACAGTCACTTAGTGCAAAACTTAGAGATGGCAGCTGTTGCCTCTGCAGGGCTGAAAAGTGAGCAGGGTCCTGTCACAGTTTGGAGTGTGTCAGTCAGGCCAGTGGAAGGGCATTCTTGTATGATGGCCTCCATGTGTCTTTAAGTGTTAGCAGCACGGGACCCAGTCTGGCTGGCAGCAGCATCCCCGAGTGGCTGGGGAGCAAGGGGCAGGCCCTGTGACTGCAATGGTGAGTCTGCGACACCAAGTGCCGGGGCATGGGTTTTGAGCACCATAAGTGGTTTATGATTACTTGGCATCAAAGCCCCAGTTGTGGGTCCTGAGATGTGCTTTTGAACGGGGTTGATCTCCTGCAGCAGTGTCTTGGCTCCTTCCCAAGCCACTTAAGGCAGGGAGCTTTTGAGAGCTCTGGCTCCCACTGCTCTTATGTTGCCTCATGGGCCATTGCCCACCTCAACTCCAACAGGCAAACCTTTTCCCAACAGTACCTGTGAGCTTGTGGCCTGGGGTGCCTGCTGCCATGGCCAGCACTGCTGCGGCATGGGTGCCTGCCTGCATGGGCACTTCTGCAGCTGTGAGTACTTCCCTTGTGCTGTGTCATGGCTGCCCACCTGGCCTGGCATCCTGGTGGACTTCTACACATTTACTCACCTTGTGGTGGTTGCACATCTGGCTTGTGTGTTCTCCTGTACTTGCCATAACTGCCAGGTAGGGAGGCAGGACAGAGCTGGTGTCATGGACTTGCCTGGTCTGTGTTACAACAGTCCTATACTCAGCCACCTCTCCCTGGATTTCTAGGCTGGCACAGCAACTGCTGTTTATTTCTGGGCTGCCTGAAATCATGGTGGCTTTGCTGCTCTATGAGCTGCTTTCTGATTAGACAGTAGGGTTTGGGGGGTTTTTTTTGGATTTTTTTTTTTCAGTTGGGCTTGAGCAATTTCCTGGGTTCTAAAAATGTCTGTGCTCCAGCTTGGCCACCGGCCTGGCCAAACCCAGCAGGGCCCAACATGCTACTTGATGGCATTTCTTGGTCTATCTGGCACATAATGGCTTTGCACTGACCAATTAAAGAGATTGTTCCAGTTTTGGGAACTATTCTAGTCACTAATGGGGAGAACTGTGTGGATCTGGATGGGGGTAGGAGAACTGGAAAAGCCATTTACACTTAAGCTGCTCCTGGCTGTCCCTCGTGAGAGGCACCTGACAGGGGAGGGCTCCATGTTGCAAGGCTGTGCTCAGCCTGCAGGACAGAAAAGAGTCTCCATCCTTCTTCTTAGCATCCTTCTAATGCAGGGGGGAGAAAAAAGAGATGCATTCACCCAGCAGAACCCCCCCCACCCCCATGTCCTGCTGTAGTACAGGGAGAAGAGGAAAAGGGAACATATAAACTCTTCCTAAGGGAAAGATAGGGGTTTCTGGTATGAGGGGGGGAAAGAAAGAGAGACAGCCCTGGCATGAGGTAGAGCAAGGATGAGCAAAATACAGGCCGGGGGCCAGATCCAGCCCGCCAGACCATTCTATCTGGCCTGCAGGGCCCCTAAAAAAATAATTTAGAAAATTAATATTTATTTGTTTCTAGCTGCCTGTCAAAGATGACAGGAGCCAGGGGCAGTAGGGCCCAGAGGAAACTAGTGGTAGGACCCAGCAGCAAGGTCTACCCAGCCCTGTCCCCGCAACCAGAATTCCTGCCTAGCAGAGGCTTCTGGCCTGGGACCATGGGGCTGTTCCTGCTTCCCTGTGCCGGAAAGGGAAATGTGGCCCTCAACAGCTTGCCAAAATTTGATAAGCGGCCCTCTGCCTGAAATAATTGCCCACCCCTGAGGTAGAGGGTGGGAAGCTGCAGAGAGCCCACCAGTGAGGGATGGGATGCTGGCTCCCTAGAGCCTGTGGGGAGCAGAAGGATGTAAAGAGTCTGCAATGAGTAGAATGAACTTAGTCGCAGGGTGTGCATCTCTCTGCTGGATCTCCACTCACTCCTGTCTGGACCACTTCAGCCATGCTCATTAACATACTATTGGGAGTCAGCATAGTGTACTGGGCAGAGTCTTAAGAGAGCTGGGATTTAATTCTGGTTCCATCATAGACCTGTTGATGACCTTAGGCAAGCCAGTTGCCCTTTCTGTGCCTCTGTTTCCCCCTCTGTGAAATGATAGTGACTTTCTAGAAGAAGCGCATTTAGAGTGTGTTGATAGAAATGAGCACATGAGAGTATGGTTGTTATTCCATGGGCTCACTTTGTACTTGCTCTCCAACACAGCTCCATTGTAACATGCCCTCGACTCTTTTTCTTCAGCTGCCATGTTCATTGGAGCATTATGTGTACCAGCTTGTGAGGGTGCTACCCATAGGTAAGGAGAGACTTGGGCAGAACCATCTTCCTGCTGTATCTACTCACTGGCCAGACAGATCTGTCCCATAGAGGACACCCCACATTTATTCACTGGCTATTGCATGAGGAGAACCAAAACCAGCAGGGCCACCTCACCTGTGGTCAGGCAAACCCCCAGGGCCCTGTACAGATGTTTACCCTGTTTTAGTCTTCTCGACTACTATTCGCAGTCTACCAGGTGGAAAATGATCCTCATAGTTTGGAGCTTTAACCTCAAGCCATCCTCTTAGCAGCTGCTCAGCAACTAGGAAAACCAGGTTCACGTACATTTTGGTGACTGACCCCTGGGAGTTGCTGGTAGGGTCTAGGGCAAGGTATTGCTCAAGCATTTAGATGGCTGTTGTGACAGCAGGTCCTGAAATGTGCAGCAGCCCTGCCTGCCCTGTGACACTCCATCCCTTTCTTGTGAAGTTTGGGTCACATGATGGAGATTGGCAAGGTTGCCAGAGCTTTAAGATGTCACACTTTTGGCTCCGGTACGAGAGGCTCAAGTATCAAGCTGCAAAGATTGCAGGTTCAGTCCCTGCTTCTGACGCCACCCTGGGGCACTTACATTTCACAGGTACTTTGCTAATCAGTATGCTGCATGCCTCCCGTTCAGGGAGAAGAGAGCATGCTTAGGTGTGCACATAACATAAATAGCTGTTCCCTTTGTTATAAGGCAAGTGCAAGTATTGTGATTGCACAGAGAGGTCTAAGTACCTGCTGTGCAGGGTGCTCTACATGCATGTGATAGAAAAGAGTCCCTGTCCCCTAAAGCTTGTGTGTCTAAATAGGCAAGGTGTGTAAAGGCCACAGAGGCACTAGGCAAAGGTAAAAATGGAGACATCAAGCTGACGGGTGGTGAATGGCGCACTAGTTCCTTGCGTGAAGTTTTGTGTTGTTCTGTCACTTGCGTATCCTTGATTGGAGATGGTGAGAGCAAGGCAGGAGTGTAGTGCCTTTGCAGGAAAGCTTTGTAGCTTTTCTGGTTCTCCCAGGGTCCTAGTGACATGCCCAGGGAAGTGCAACATCAGCAGGTCACATTAACTTGGCTAGGACTCTGGCTGCTCCCACCCAAGTTGGGCTCCTCTGAGTGCTCAGACTTGGCTGCTGGTCCCCCAAGTTACCTCTGCAATGGTCCCCTTTGTATAAAGGATCCCGTCTCTCAGTAAGATTTATTGGCATCTTGTAGCTGTTTCACTTTCTTCCTTTGTCCACAGAGCCCCTAAAGGAGCACATAAAGCCAGAGTTGTGCCCAGGGCCTCCTGAGCTAGAACTCCTGCAGCCCCCAGGTTAACTGGGTTGAGTGATGAGCATGTGCTGCCCTTCCTTAGGCTTGCCCACCTTGGGCTGGGTGCTATGTGCATGCTGCCATATGGGGTTAGCTGCTGGGAGTGGTGAACACATCTGATCAGGATGCGAGGATACCATTTATTAGATTGAAGATTTGATAGAGCAGCCAGTGTCAGCCCTGTCAGTAGCTCCATGCTGTACAAGATGCTGGTGCTTAGTTGCTAGTTGAGACACCCCAGGCCTGGGCTTCCCACTGGCTCTGAGGTCTTCACCTCCTCATCCATCCTCCTCGCTTGGCAAGTTTTTGGATCTCAAAGGCTTGGCTGACCTTTCCTGGCCTGTGGGATTTCTTCTAGACCAGCAGGAAGGAAGTTAAGAGCTGAGCCTAACGATTCAAGTTTCCTCCACCTGCTGTTTTCTACCATGGCCAGGACCTGTTCAAGTGGGAGGAGTGGGACAGGCAGGCAGGACTCCTGGGGCCAGATGCTATTCCTATTAGTCATCTAAGTGGACTTAGGCACTTCAGAGTGATTCTGTCCCACCCTGCTTTAAGGCCTGAAGACCCATGACTGCATCTGCTTGTGTAATGCACTGTCATCTTACCATTGAGACTTAAGACGCACAGAAAGCTGTGAGGAGGAGGACCCACCATCTTTTTCATGAACTGTTTTTCAGGGGTTTGAGCAGGCTGGAATAGGACTGCACTTGGGTGCCTAAATCCACTTTCCCACCTAATAGGTGGGATAGAACATGGCCCCGGAGCTCTGCTCCCAGTGCCTGCGACTGCCTTGCTGTGCAGCTTGTGTCGGGGGTTTTGTGTGCACGTTGTTGGAGCAGCCGGTGACTGGAGCATTTGAGCTGCAGACACAGGGGAGGTGTCCGAGAACAGCAGGCCCACTCTGGGTGAGAGAGGACAGCCGGGGGGGGGGGGGGTTCAGATTCCTGCCAAGTTTGTGCAAGGGCAGAAAGTCCTGGCTGGAATTTCCCTCAAGTGGAGTTCGGGTATGTACAGGCCAGACAGCAATACCTGCTGGTTGAGACTCCAGCTAGTGAAGGAGTCTCACGCTTTTCTGTGGCCTGGAATTTCCTCCCGTGCCTTAGATGCAGTCGGTCCCCACCCTGGCTCCGTGCCCCAGGGAGAAGTACCTGCTGTGAGGCCTCACCTTCCTCTTGCCAGCCTCTGGGGTGGGGCGAGCCTGGGGCAAGGTGACAGTGCACAGCAAGTAGCAGAGCTTTCAGTGCATCAGATTCATTCCCCAGGAAGTTGCAGAATAGCGCAATACGGCCATGCCTGCCCCCACCCCCCCCAAACAGACCAGCCACTGCTCCTCATTCACAGCATCACAGAAAGATCCTATGTATTGATACAGGCTGGGGACCGACTTGCAAAGCAGCTGCTCCGCAGAAAAGGACCTGAGAATTACAGTGGGCAGTAAACTGAATATGAGCCAACAGTGTGTCGTTGTGAAGAAGGCTAACAGCATCCTGGGCTGCATTAGTAGGAGTATTGCTAGCAGATTGAGAAGTGATTCTTCACCTCTGTTCTGCACTGAGGCCACACATGAAGTCCTGCGTCCAGTTTTGGGCTTCCCACTACAGAAAGGATGTGGGCAAATTGGAGAGAGTCCAGTGGAGGACAATGAAAACGGTTAGAGGGCTGGGAGACGTGACTTCTGAGGAAAGAATGAGAGAACTGGGCTCATTTAGTTTGGAGAAGAGAAGACTGAGGGGGGAATTAATAGCAGCCTTCAGCTACCTGAAGGGGGAGGAGGGGTCCAAAGGGGATGGAGCTGGACTGTTCTCAGTGGTGGCAGATGACAGAACAAGGAGCAATGGGCTCAAGTTGCAGCAAGGGAAGTTTAGGTTAGATATGAGGAAGAATTTTCTTACTAGGATGGTAAAACACTGCAACAGGTTACCTAGAATGGCTGTAGGCTCTCTATCCTTAGAGGTTTTTAAGACCCAGCTCAACAAAGCCTTGGCTGGAATGATCTAGTTGGGGATAGTCCTGCATTGAGCAGGGGGTTGGACTAGCCAAGCATTTCTCATCCCATGGGTTGGGACCCAAAAGTGGGTCACAAGAATATATAAAAGGGTCACAAACAATCATGGAAAAACATGGACAATCGCAAATTTTCTCCTTTTAAAGAAGAAAAATGTGGGAAGCTGCGGGATTCCCGTTGCAGGCTGGCAGAGTCCCAGACTTCAAGGGGCTGCTTGGAGCTGGGGGGAGCAGAAGGAGAGCGATCAGGCAGGGGTGGCATAGTGGTCCACAGAGTGGTCTCAGCAGGAGCTCTGATTTTTCCATGATGGAAAAACCCAAAATCAAATGCCAGAATATAGCTATCTAGAATTTATCTTATTATAGTGATGCTATAAAATATAATTTATCTTATTATAGTGATGGAGGCATGGGTAGGTTTCCAAATTGCTTTATCACTGTAAATATATCAATAAAACATGGTGTTCAATTGATACCTTTATATAGAGTGGCCTTTCATTTTTATCAGAGAATTTGCAATTTTTTTTTTCTGAGAAAACTGAGATCTCTGCTGATCAGTCCAGAAAACACAACCTCCTTCCTCCTCTCCTACTTCCCTGAGTGGCTTTCTCACTGTCTCCTGTACTTGTGAATGCCATGATCCCATCACTTGGTTGCCTGGATGCACACCCCATACGCCAGCCCCACAAACCTGTCTAGCAAGATCAAGCGCAAGAGCAAAGGCTAAAGTTTCTTTGCAAACACAGCTGGGGACAGGCCAGCTGTAAATCCATAACTCTGCCCTGGGGTGCAGGGGGTAGAGATGGCAGCAGACTGTGTTTCAAAAGGAAACTTAAAAGCCAAAGCTCAGCTGGCTGCAACCACTAAGTGCTGGAAGGAGGCCTTTCAAAACAGCCTCCAACTCCGTGAATGGCTCCAGCAGCCAGCCCGAATCCTCCCCATTGCCCCAGCCAATGGAAAGAGCCCGCAGCCCGCCTGCTTTGCTGCATCCTATTGCCCAGTTGGGAGCTCCAAGTGGAAATTGCATCCAGGCTGCTTTGGTGACAGGGTGTGGGGAGAGAAGGGGCTTTCTGTTTGGGCTGCGTACACCGTTCTAAGAACAAATCTCTGCTTCCTGGGTGAGGCTGCTCGTGCTAGTGCCAGCCATGTGCCTGGTGGGTAGTGGGTGAGGGGGTCACTTGTGAAGCAGAGGGGACGCCACATCGGTGTACACAGAACAGTGTAGCATCTTGGCAGCCAACCCCTTTGCACTGAAAAGTTTGTTTTTCTGGTGGTTTCAGCCAGCACTAGTTGTTTTTCTTAAGAAACCAGGGAGCAAAACAGGATCCTAATGAAATGTAAGGAAGCAAGAATTTTTCCTATAGTCATTCTGTTTAAATAGCTCACTTGTGGGCATCTCTGTTACTGATCTACGCATCTGTCACCTAAAGGCAGAGGTTCCTGGTAGCAGATACTAGCAGGTCAGTGTTACATTTCCATTTGCCTTTTCTTTTCCCTCTACCTCCCAGGGGGTCGCCCCCCTCGCTGGAACACTCTCAATTCTCTTGACCATGTATTATTTCTCCAGCCACAAGATTAGGTTTCTCATCGCTCAAAATCCCACATCCTCTCTGCTGGGCCTGCTAGGTCCTCTATGGTCTGAACAGCTGCAGTATTCGTGTATTTTGATGCTCAGCCCCCAGCAGAAACGGGGCAGTATTTAAGGATTTTTTTTAAAAGTGCTGCTGTGATGTCCTGTGACAGCCAGATGTGTTATCTTATGTCCTAGTTCTCTTTGGCAAGAACGCCTGCTGTGTTGGAAGCCCTGGTGTAAATGCTTTGGTATGCATGGTTTTATGTTGTCAAGTCATGCATTTATTGGTACATGGGAATGGTTTTGTGTCCACTTGTTTTTAATAGAGGTGCTCTAAGTAGAGAAATAGGTTTTTTTTAAAGGGAAAGAACCTATGGTTGGGCACTCACCAGCGTGAACTAATGAGTCCTACTCCATACAAAAGAGGTGGGGGATACTGGAGTCACACAGTCATCTCAGAGGACAGCAATTGGGGGCAGTGGCTGCAAGGCAGATCCCGTGTCCTGGTGTGGGTGTCCCCATCTACCATAATCCACCGGGGTGGGGAGTGGGGGGGGTCTGTCCCTCTGTGCCCCTGGAAAGCTCCTCCAACATCTAGGTGATGCAGGGAATCCAAGGGCCATCCTTGGAGAGGCCCCGATCCTCCTGTGCTGTGCTCCTGTGGCCCTTGCCTATATCTCCAGCTCTGGGTATGAGACCAGCCAGCGCCTTCGCGGAAGGCGATGGGGTTGAGGCTGACTGGCTCTAGATACAGGGTAGCAGGTGCCCGACTACTCGAATACCATTTGTGCCTCGGGCAGTAGCAGACCCTCCGGCCAGCTCTGTTCCCTGGGAAGGGCCCAGCAGCCCAAGCCAACTCAAAGCGGGTGTAAGGGCCACATACAGCTCTGCCATTGTCAAGCAGGAGACCTACAGGAGATAGGTGGGGGTTTCTAATGTGCAGCTGGATCCCGAGCTTTTCTTTTTTCCACAGCAGTCAGTACTGGCAAGAGTGCCCAGAGCTCACAGAATGAATCCTTCCTGGGGCTCCCTGGGTGCTGCCAGAGTGGTCATGCTGGCTGCTGGCCCAGACTCCTCTGCCACACACATTGCACCAATTTACTGATGTATACGTGCTGCTGTCCTGATGCTCTGAACCTAGTGTGGACCCAGTAGCCATCTCCCCCATGAATTTGTCAGCCAGTGGGTCCTTGCTACATGCACCCAGACCCAGAGAGATGGGCAGACATGAGTTGCTTCCCACAGAGAGGCAAATATTTCATTCCATGCGTCTCACATCAGATGCACATAGACAGCACCCTTTTCACAACAGACAAGCATAACCTATGCCGCAGCAAAACAATATGGAGTGTGCTACGCACCCCTCAGCACGCCCCGACACATCACAACACAGACCGATGCGTGCCTGACCCTTCTAAAAGGCATTGCATGTCTTATGGCACTGAACATACACCTGACACAGGCAGACACGGCATACTGCAAGCACTACACAGATACAGGACACAATGCGGTGCTTACAGGCCCATGTCTCACACACTCCAGATGCATTCAATACACACAATGCCTTGTACAGGTACACATCTGATCACACATGACACCCCTAGTACACACACCGTGTACATGCGCTTCACACACCAACACAGCTGTTTCAGAAACAACCTCATGCACAACACAAAAAGACACGTGTACCTCAAACACTTCAGAGACATGTGGAAAGAGGTGTGCACACAAATAGCCCCAGGTATTCCTGTACACCAGAGGTGGCCAGCCTGCTGCACATGTGCCACAGGTAGCACAGGCAGATACCACGTGTGGCAGGCGGTAAATCAGGGAGGGAGCATGGAAAACAGTAGCAAATAGGGCAGGGAGCAGAAAGCAGAGCAGCAGCTCAGGCAAGGGAAAAGGATTGGAGTGGTACTTGGGGAGGGCCCAGCTGTTGTACACAAACACGGCTGGCCTGAGGCTTCGACCCACCTCCTGCTGGGGGCTGGTTCAGACACTCCCCGCCTGCGTTCCCATCCAGCTGAGAGCCACGGGCCATCCCCTCCCATCACTGCACCAGTTCCGGCAACTCAGCAGAGCTCATTCTTCTGGCCAGAAAGGGCTTTGGCATCCTAGAGACCTACCCACAGGAACGCACAGCCACCAGTGCACGCACACTCTCACAGACAAGGCGCGTCCGCAGGGGCACACCCACAGCCGAGGCAAGCACGCCCCTAGGAGAAACACTGGCAGGCAAAGCTCTCACACACTGCAAAGCAGACACGCATCTACAGGAACGCACACAAACAAGGACATTAGAGGCAGATTCACACAGGCAAAAAAACCTACAGATGCACATGCTCTGAGGAACAATCACAGATTTACAAACAGGACACCAAGAAATGCACACAAGGAAACGCACTTACTGAAGAACTCATTCTTTCTCTCTTCCTCTCCCCGCCTTTCGCAAACACACACACGCACATACACTAAAGCTCTTCCAAACTCTCCTACCCCAGGCAAGCACACGCCTAAGGGCTACTGGCTCTTGATTTATCTGCGGCAGGAAGGCATCCAGAATGTAGCCCCACCAATTCCAGTCCACCCCATGCTGGCTTGGAGGGCATGGGAGAGGTAACCCTGACCTGCCACTGGGAACAGAGCTGGCCAGGGAGCATTGCATCTAGGAGGGCCACAGACTTGCTGTTCCTCTTCTCTGCAGAACCTCCAGGCTCCCGATGGAGCTGCTGCTGCTGCCGCTGCTGCTGCCCATCTTGTGGCCATCCTGGCTCCCAGGCACCCAGGCAAAGGTAAGCTCTTGTCTCTTAAACCAGTTTCTCTGTGCAGGACGCTGGCTTCAGGTTTCCTGGCTGTAACAGACTTGCATACTCCTACCCCGCTGAGGAATGACAGCATTCTTCTGAGCTGCTTTTCCAGCTGCACAGCTGCACCAGATTAGCGACGTTTGCGATTACCAGCTGGCTCTTTTCCGCCTCTCCCTCCCCAGTGCCCTCTCGCCCTGGAGCCTGCAATCAGAGTGTTAACTGCTGCTATGGCTGTTCAGCTCTTGGCTCGGGGAATCCTCTGTTTGCTGTTCACAGGAGGTTGTGCTGCTTGGGAGCCCTTTGCCCCCCTCCTCTGCCAGCTTTGCGGTGGGTGGAGGGTCCAGGAATGAGTCAGGCAGTAGAGTGGAGAGGGAAGTAACTCAACAAAGATGACTTTTTCTCTGTAGCCTGTTGGGGGGAGCGGACGGAGCAGAGCTACTTCCCTTAAAGTTGAAGAAATCTGGGGCTCTCCCCCAGAGCATTTGCTCCAGGGTGTCTCCAGTCCAGCTGCCGAAGGAGCGCACCTGAGATGTGCAAGCACCGTCCCTGGGGTTGGGAGTGCAAGGGACTCCACACCTCTTGGGGTCTAGCTCTGTATTTGCAGCCTGCCTTCCTTCTCTTCAGAAAGCAGCTGGACTGATTTTTTAGGCTGTCCTGCTAAAGAGGAGCTGCCAGGTAGCCAATCCAGCACTGATCACTGACATCATGGAAGGAGGGTGATTTCCCTTCAAAGGGAGTTGGTTTGTTGGAAGTCACTGAGGGGAAATCGATTCCAGCAGGGACCATGGCCTGTCTTGTGAGCCTCAGGACAACTAGCCACAGCTGCCTGCCTAGTTGCTATCTGATTTTCTGCCCAAAATTGCCATATGGGATTTCTCCCATCCCTTCTACACTACAGATCCAAACCTCCATCCAAACTAGTATTCCCTCCTCCCTGTCTTCAGTCCCAGATGGTCCAGGTCTTGTGTGAATGGCTTGGGGAGTCCACATGCTTAGCATGGTCGTGGGATGCTATTGAAGGATGCAGTGTAGATCCCAGCTGCACACTGGACTGCTCCCTGTTGTGACCGTGTCCCAGGCATAGCCACACCTGCACTCGGGATGGAGGATCTGCTTCTCACAGTTCCTTAGCTGTCACCAGCTTGAATGATGGTGCAAGACACTTCCATGCGGGATACAGGGCTGGAGCACACAGGTTTATAGATGTTAGGGTGGAAGGATTGTTACCACCGTCCACTCTGACCTGGCAGCACAGGGGACCTCGCTCAGGGGTACTGTATCAAACCCAATAACTTCTGGCTGAGCTAGAGCAGAGCTTTTATGAAGAGACCCATTCTGGATTTAACCATACCAAGAGATGGAGACTCCAACCCACACTTTTTCATTAAACTGTGTGCCTATGCTTTTTCTAACTTGAAGTTAGTTGTTTGGAGTCAGCTTTCTGTCATGACATCTCATTGCGTCCTCATGAAAGAATACTCTGCTACCCAAATCTGGTAGCATAACTAAGGTGGGGTGATCAGGGCAGCATCTCCAAGTGCCAAACTGGTGATGTGAGCCGGGGGGGGCGGGGGGGGGTGACAATGACCACCGCTGGTGTTGGCTGGCCACACTCAGCACCCAGGCACTGCTGCTGCCCTATACGTGCCGCTGCTGTGTTACAACTCTTCCTACAAGTCTTCCATGTGTGGGGACTGTGACTGAGTCCGCTCTTTACCTCCTCTTGGGTAAGAGTCTTGAGTCTCATTCGGTGACTCCAATTCCACAGGTTGACAGATGCAATGAGACAGCCTCAGAGGGGCCTGCAGAGGTTGAAGCAATGCCTAGCAACAGTGGTGAGTAGGGGGTTTCCTCCTGGTACTGGGATTTAAGGGTGCCTGGTATCTTTGAGCTGCAACGGGAGCTGGGATCTTACTGGATGTGTCTACACAAGACGCTAGAAGCACAGAAGCGCAGTAGGCTAACTCTACTGCACATTAGCATTTCACAGCGAAAGCCATACTAATGCACAGTGTCACCTAAAAAACATGCACTGGCGCTACAGCGCAGTAGCTCCAATTACGATGCCATTAAGTTAGTACCTGTTATTACAGGTACTAAACTTAATGCACCATAATTATGATGCATTAATGCACATGTAGACATGCCCAGCAATAACAAATTAGAGCCTATTTGAAATGTGATGCAATCAGAGAGTATCCTGACTGCACCCCTATGAAATAAGTGCCATAATGAAAGAGGCAGTGTAGGGATCACCCCTGCCCTTGTTGGCTGGCCCTAGAACTAACATTGCTTTGTTGGTACTTAATAAAATTGTCCCTCGGGTCAAGAAATTGGGCTTTTTAGTGCAGGAGGATCTGGGTTCTGGCTCCTTTCTTGCCATGGGGCATTGAATGGTGATGATGGAATTGGGTTTTCTGGCACTGCACCTCCCTCTTCCCTGTTATAGATAGATGGGAGAAACTGTGCCTCCGTCAGGCTATGGGGCATTGACCATAGGAGTCACCAGGTCTCAGAGTTGGGGCTCTGAAAGGATACCCACAGTATGCTTCATCATGTGGCTTTTGTCTGCAAAGCCTCAGAAATGGCAGTGTTGCCTTTCCTTTAAATGTGGTGACAGGGCTTAAATATTCCCCTTGCTGCATGTGCTGGGAGGAAGGGACCTGGAGCCCCCTTGGCAGAAGGTACCTGCTGCTCCAGCTGAGACCAAACTTGAGTCTAACAGCATTTAAAGCTTGTGGTGCCCTGAAGGGGACCAACCTATTGCACTGCTGCAGTCACAGTGTGTGGAGGGGGAACAGGGCTCGGAGCAATGAGCAATCCAGACTAGGCAGCGCCCAGTGAAACCAATAGGGAGGAGAGGCCCGGGTCACTGCAGAGTTAGGCACAGATGTTGCTGGTTGCATCTGTGTCCTGTTAGTTCATCAGGCAGGGGCTGCAGCTGCATGGAGCAGGGAGCAGAGTAACGAAAAGCTGGCTCTTGGGCAGGCCTCCAGCAAGATGTCCTCCATGCCTGCCCTGCAATTTTAGCTCAGTGCCAGTCCTTTCCCCTAGTTCCTGCATGGTTTCCAGTCTCAGCAGTGAAGAGAGGGTTTTAGCTGAGTGCTGCCCTAGCACTGCCAGTTCCAGCTATGCTGCAAAGCAAGCCCTGGCTTAGTGAATCAGAGCAGTCTGCTGGGATAGGGCCCAACCCTCACACCCGGCACCATCCCCTCCTGCACTACAAGATGGAAATGTTAGTCCCCACTGTCATGTCCCAGAGCACGTACCAGCAACAGCCTCATTGTCTGTTCCTCCAGGCAGGGAGAGGCAGGCAGGGATCCAGCTCCTACCGAACTCCCCTCAGCTGCTTTCAGCATCCAGGACTAATTCCCATCCTTGAGGCACAGATCCAGGGATCAGGATGTGCTTGTATCCAGCAGCAAACATGCATAGCATCGGAGGACTGTGCCTTTTTAAATAGTCAGTTTAAGCATGGCGGAGGCTCCCAAACCCACAGGATGCTGACACCTGGAGTCTTGTCCCACCAGGTGATTCTGCTGTTTTTGAGGACACCCCACAGGCTTTGAAGGGCCACACACAAATAAGAGAGCCCTAAAAAGATGTGGCTCCACAGCTAGCTAGGTGCTTGGTTCTCAATCTTTGGTGGTGAGCTGAACTTTTGCTAACTTGGGACCTCAACTGAAGGTCGTACTCATGTGCCAGCCCGCTGCTCCTCTGCCTTCCACCCAGAGCAGAGCCCTGCCCATGGACACGTGCCTGGATGACACCTTCATCCCCAAGAGGGTTATCTGAATGAAAAGTGCCCCTTGAAGAGTTTTTGGGAAGAATTAAGCTGATTAATATTAGTCTCTCCCCACCCCCAAATATTATAAAAAGCAAGTGTCAGGCTGTCTTAAGGAGCATTCCCCTGAGATTTTTCCTGAACTTCCCCTAGGCACAAAACTTACCAGGGGGCTCAGCAGCTGCAGATAGCATTTGTCTCAGTATGGGTAGGGATTGGGATTTCTCATTTGTTTTTAGTGAGGGAGGGAGAACGATAAACTCCCTGACAATTAAGGATGTCTTGCTCCTGATCAACTGCGTCCCTTGTGAAGGCCAGGATGGTAATTGCATTCCAGCCACGGGCTGCCCAGCTGTGGACTGTGCCAGACAGTGCCCTGGCTCTGTAGCAAGGGCTGGGGGCCCTTGATCTAAACTGGGCCTGGGGGTCAGCTGCAAGGCATTGACCTGCAGGAAGCACAGCAGTTCGTGGCATTTCCTGGGGGCACAGTCTCCCTTCCGTGCTGTGCTCTGGGAGATATGCTACGCAGCTTGCACGCTTGTGTGTGGGGCATTCCCTACCCCTCAGGAAAGCACCTCCACGCAGCTACAGCTGAGCCCTGCATAAAAACGTCCAGAAGTTTTCTCTCTGTGTAGCTCCGCAGGGAGGAGTCAGTCACAATCTGCTCCAGGGATGTACTGTGGTTTGGCAGTGCTCTCCCTCTCCCCCACCCTGCTCTTCCTCTTTTTCCTCCTCCTCTCCTCTGGGTTTCCGCTTAAGGGAAAAACCAGAAATGAACTCCGAACAAAAGGCAGAACTGAGGAGCTGAAACCCTGGATGCCTCAGCAGGCCAACCTTGGGGTGTCTCTTGCTACATTGCCCATTGAAGCAAGTCTGCCTGGTCTTCTGGGGAGAAGAGATCCCAGTGCCATGTGGCTGGTGTTGATCTGTGCTGAACAAGGGGAGGGAACGAGTGCCAGATTCTCCTGACTTTGTAACTGGATTATTTGCCTTAATGGTGCTGCTGCTAGCCAGAGCAGGGAAGGCTGTGATGGACCAAGCCCCAATCCATAGCCAGCTCTGTTGCTACAAGTCTGCCCTGCAGGCACCGCGTGCTGGTAACACCACTCCAACAAGTCTGGGCAGCAAGGACTCACCCCAGCGTTGGGTTGTGCAACCGTGGCTTGCTGCCTCCCGGCTTCTGCCATCCCCACCCTGAGCTGGAGGGGCTTGGTCCCAGCAGCTCTCTACACCTTCCCCTGTGCGCGGGCCCTCTCTCCTGGCAGAGCTGGGATGAGCTCTCTTTTACCATGAGTACTCCAGGGAGGCTCTGGGGAAGTCTGGAGCAATGAGCAGTGAGAGTATTCATTGCTTCAGACACCCAGCCCCTGTGCATGGCACGCAGCGGTCCTGACATCAAGGCTCTTGTGTCTCCCAGCAGGGCCTTGAATGATCTGCTTTGGGCAACTAGCTCCCAACACCCATGCACACAATTTTGCCATAACTACAATCTCTTTCTGCTCTCTGCGGTTTCACTCCTCAGTCCTCACAAAGCGATGCCTCTCATGCCTGACCTGCAGTCCCTCCTGTTTCCTATTCCAGCTCTGTTTTCCTTGTTCTAGCCATGCCTCTCACTCCTGGCCCCTCTCCCCATGTTGCTACCTAGCCCCAAGATCTGGCATACCTCTCTGTCCCTCACTCCTGACCCAAAGCCCAAACTATTAATAGCCAGACTATTCTAGACTGTGCCTAGGGCACAGGCACTGACCTGTAGGAAGCACAGCAGCTTGTGGAGTTTCCTGAAGGCAGGAAACCTCACTATTTCTGTCCTAGGACACAAACAGCCTTTCAAAGCACTTAAACGATGTCAGCTTCTGGCCTCTGAAAGCCCTGACGTGAGGGGCAGTTCAGCTCACCATGGCAGTGGTTCTGTAAGAAGGATGAAAGCCCCTAGGGTCTAGGTTTGGAGTCACACAAGTCCTTTATTCATCTGAGTCCAAGAGGTGTGAATGGACTTGTAGGAATCTGGGACAGTCAAGGAGAGTGTTTCTCAGCTTGGGTTGGACTGGGTGCATGAAGCCAGTGGGACGAAGCAGAAGGAGTCTGATGTTAACGTGGAGCAGTGGTGGGTGGGATGGTCTGGGGTAGCACAGCAGTTTAGCCAAGTGACACTCCACGGTGAGTGGTCCCTGCTAGCATCCGGGTGAGAAGGGGTCTTGTGTTCATGTGGACAGGGAGCTCGAGATCCTGGCACTGGTGAAGGCTAAGAGCTTTCTTCCAAGCAGCTGGAGCACTTGGGACGGGAGTGGCTCACTCCGCTCAACCACACAGGGGCCTGCTCAGCACTGTTGGCTTTGATTCTGCAGGGACCCTCCTAAATGTGAGCATCAGCGACCAGGGCCGCTCAGACTCTCTCTTCCTGTCCTGGGATGAACCAGAGGGGGATGCTCTGGGCTACTCCCTGGCCCTGTACACGCTGGACCCAGACTTGCTGCTGCAGAATGGATCAGCTGGACCCAACGCCACCAGCTTCCAGTTCCAAGGGCTCGTTCCGGGGACGCGCTATCGTGCTGAGGTCACTGCTGCTCTAACTTGTGCAGCAGTCATCAGAGAGGTGGTGACTGGACAGACAAGTAAGAGCTTCCCAGGGCATCAACTGAGCTAGAGGGGGCTGTGCAGCTGTGGGGAGGTAGGGTCACTCCCCCTGCACCCTGCTGCACCAGACAGGGGACAGGCTTCATCATGGGGCGTCCAAGAAAATGTTCTAGCCCTGCCCCTCCCCAGTGGGGTTTGATGTAGTGCCAAGGGGAGTCAGCCCTGGGCTACCCCAAAACCATGGCCGGGAGAACGGCTGTGCAGAGGCTAGAGGGGCAGGAAAAGCCCCACGCAGTAGGGTAGGAAGGATGGTCCATACATAATGCTAGGGCAGAGTCCATTAGATAATTACCACTGTGCCTTAGGGTTAGATACAAGGAGATCCCTTCAAAAACTTTTCCGTGCCAGGCTGTAATTCAGAGACTGAGCTGCAAAGGACTGGATCTGACAGCAGTCCAGCCAAGGGATCCTGTGGGGAGTTCTGGACGGGGGGGGCGGTGATACGGCAGAGGGATCTAAACAAGAGACCCAGGTTGGGAGAGCTGAGAGAGTGTGGGCAGATGGATCTGGCTAAAAGGATCTGGTTGGGTGTTCGGCAGGACAGGTGGGAAGATCTGGGCCAGTGGCTCTGGCAAGGGGTCTAGCAGACTGAGGTGGGTTGATCTAGTTGGGGGATCAGACAAGGAACATTTTTACACTTTGCTGGCTCCCAGGTCGTGTGAAAGGGGCAGGGGAAGCATGGCTGCCAGCAGACCTGTCTGTGTTGTGTCTGGTCCAGGCCCATCACCTGTACACAACGTGAGCCTGAGCAACCGTGGGAGCACCTCAGCCCTGCATGCCTCCTGGGTGGATGCCTCTGGCAAAAAGGATGGCTACCGGCTCGTCCTCTATCACCTTGATTCCCAGGTGGCCGTGCGCAATGAGTCTGTCCTCGCAGATGTCTCCGCGTTCCTGTTTGAGGGGCTGCTGGCTGGCAGTGAGTATGCCCTGAAGATCACCACGCGAGCCGGAGCTAGCCAGGCCAGCACCAGCCTCCACCAGTGGACAGGTAAGGGAGCGTGGGGGCTGCAGGTCAGAGCTTGGGTGCGCCAGGGCTGGAGTGCCAGCATGTCGCTGTGCTGTGGTGGGGGCTGGCTGTGCCGCATATAAGGGAGCTTGGGCTGGCAGACAGCTTCCTTTTAGCCCTGGGAGCTGGGAGTGGGGGTAGTAGGTGGACCTGTGCATGTGTGTTTGTGGTGCTGCCAGAAATGAATCTACTCAGATCCTGTTGCCCCTCAGCACCCTCTGCCCCAGAAGAACTGAGGCTCCAGAACCTGGGCTCCAGCACCAGCCTCTTTGCCTCCTGGACCAGTGCTGGGGGAGCTGCCTGGCTGCACCTCAAGCTTCACAGCCTCCTCTCCTCAAAAGTGATCAAAGCCATATCCACCAAGAGAGGCCTCACCAACTACACCTTCCAGCACCTGGACCCTGGCACCCAGTATCACCTGGCGGTCAGTGCCACGGCTGGAACCTACATGGCATCAGGGCCCAATGCCACAGCCTGGACATGTAAGTACAGCTCTCCAGGGCAATGGGACAGAGCTGTGGGGCCGTAGGCTGTGAATACCCGTGCTATTTTCAAGGCTCTGGAGTCAAAGGGAGGTCCTGCCAGTCTCGTGACAGTTGTGCAGGGTTACTTCTGCACTCAGGAGATACTTGCATTTACAATAAAAGTCAGGCATTGGTTCTTATAAGGAAAAACCTGGAGCCATGGCATCTAAGGGCTCAGGCCAGCAGGTAGTGAGAAATCATTTAAAACCTCTCATGAACTTGCGGTTCTGACTTCTGATTTGTGACTATGTGGGGGTTAGTGATTGAGAGTAAGGCATTTCAAACCAAGTCCCTAAAATATGGTTGGGTGCAGCCAGAGGTGGCCATCCCCCCATTCTCCATCGAACTTGATGGTGAAGGGAACTGAGCACGGGGATTGCTTAGCAGAGATCAGGCTCTTCAGCGGGTTCCTTTGGCTGGGGAAGCTATGTATTGTGTCCCTGCAAGGTTATAGCAGGAAAGAGAAACAAGGAAATCCTAGCTGTCTTCTCTGTCCCCCTATGGATAAGCCAGCCTTAGCATTCGTGGAGCCAGAACAGGATCTAGTGCCTCCTCCTCCTCAAGCTAGAGCAGGCCCAGAGGCCCAGGTGGGTGCTCCCAGCTTCCCCGGTGGCACCTGGATCCTTGATTGAATCCCCCAGCTCCGTGGCCGTGCCTGTGGGTAGCACTGCCTGCAGAGTAGTGTAAGTGCAGCTCTTCTGTGTTGGCCTTGTGCATAATAACACTGCTGAGCTGCACAGACAACCCCAGCATCTGCCCTCTTAATGGACAGAACTGGGCAAGAAACTGGAGCCTCCTCTCCCAGGCTGCAGCAGCAGCCCCACATCTGCACGGGGGCATGGGCTGCTTCCCTTCAGCCACCACCCTCATCCACCCCTGCCTCTACCCTCCCTGTGACACTCTTGACAGGCAGCAATCCCTTGACTTTCTCTTTTCTCGTTGATTCTGGCGTGTGGCCCTTGACGGTTACCACCCTCTTCCCTGTACTGCCAAGCATAGAGTTTGCTGCTGAGTGATGAAGAGGCATAAGAGGCTGAGTCTATGTGGGAGGGGATGCTTTCTAGGAAAACTTCTGTGATGTGGGCAGCAGCTGCTCCTAGCTAAGTGGGACATTCTGGACCAGGAAAGGCAAAAGCCTAAGGGAGATGCAACACATTTTGAAGTCACCTTGGCAGCACTTCCTGCTCTCAGGACAAAAGGGATGTAATATCATTGGGACCCCAGCCCCACCACAGGAGCAAGTGGACAGGGCGAAGTACAGGAAAGTTTCATACTCAGAAGCGGGGCTTCCCTGGGTGAATGGGTGAATGCCCAGTGTCTACATTGAATCTTGCCTGGGGCAAAGTGGAGCTGGTCCCATGGCAGCCAGTAGCCTCCCCCTGGGTTGTATGTGATCAAAGTAGCAGGGATGCCCTGACACAAAACCTCTGTGCCACAGTGGTCAGGAGCCCGCTGACCCCAAGCAGCGGAGGTTTCTGGCTGTCCCTGCAGGCGCTGGGATGAGGCTGCCCCTGCTGCCCACCTGTGTGCACCATGTTTGGGCCTTGTTACTAGCAGTGGGGCCAGTTGTCTGTGTGTGGGGGCACTGGCAGCTCAGCTTCGGTGCGTTGGTGTCCTGCAGCACCGGCCAGTCCTTTTGGCTTCTGGGTCTCATCAGAAGTGGGTTCCCCACCTGCCTCTCCTGTTCTAGCAGCACAGGACAGCAAAGCCCTGTTAGCTCAGCAGCCAGCAGAGATTCCCCAGACCCTGAGCCTGTGGCACATGCTGTGATTTGGCAGAAAGCACCCTTAGGCTTGATTTCAGGCCAAATGAGCTCCACCTTCAGCTACTGGCTGCTGTTCCTATGTGCAACTTGTATCTTCCTGGTTGAGAGTCAGTGACAGCTGAGCGAATGCTGGCTCTGACCCTCGTAGTTCCCAAGCAATTGGCTTCTCCTGCCCCGCTGTACTTTCTCATAGTGACCTCCGGGGTGGGGGTACTGTGGGACACCCATAATCCCCACACATGAGGGATACTGTTTGGGTGATGATGGAGGCTGCTGAGCTGAGGCAAGGTCCTCATGGTTATTATTTGTATTGGGGTGTGGGTAAGAACCCCCTCACAAGCAGGACCCCACAAGGCCAGACACTGGAAAAGAAAAACAACCCTTCTCCGAGGAATGCGAGTGAAGTTGCCTGGACCCATGCTGCACTGCCCATAGAAAATGCACAGGGTACTCCGCAGAGGTCAGTCATTCCCCTCTTGCTCAACAAGAGTCGTATGCTCACCTGTGTGAAGTTATGGTCAGGCTACATCAGTTCTTCTCAACCAGGGTGCTCTGGCACCTTGGGGTGCCTGCAAGTCCTTTAAAGGGTGCCATGGGATGTTGTGCGATATTAGCATTGTTAGGTGTACAAACATGGGCCGCAAGATAGACCGAGAGATTTCTGACCTGCTGTGGTCTTTCTGAGTATTTTGCAGCAAAAGAATCTCTCTCTTACTCTTCTGTAGTGAAAAAGTTAGTGAGCTAAGAGCTGGCATTTTCTGAGAGGTGCCTTGAGCCTAACGAGGACCTGGACCTCTTCAGCCTCCGCAAGAGACGGATGAGAAGCGACCTTGTGGCTCCTTATAAACTCATCATGGGGGGCACAGAGGGGAATTGGTGAGGCTCTACTCACCAAGGCGCCCGTGGGGGTCACAAGAAATAATGGCCACAAGCTAGCAGAGAGCAGATTTAGACTGGACATTAAGAAGAACTTCTTCACAGTTCGAGTGGCCAAGGTCTAGAACGGGATCCCAAGGGAGGTGGTGCTCTCCCCTACCCGGGGGGTCTTCAAGAGAGGTTAGATAGGCATCTAGCTAGGGTCATCTAGACCCAGCACTCTTTTCTGCCTATGCAGGGGGTCGGACTCGATGATCTATTGAGGTCCCTTCCAGCCCTAATATCTGTGAATCTATGAGGGGTGCCTTGAGTCTAAAGTGGTTGAGAACCCCATGGCTATATCCACACAGAAAGGCCTTGACTTGCAGCACGTCTGCCAGTCTTTTAACATTTACAATCAGGCCCCAAGCAGCAAAGCCAGCGCAGGTTGCCCAGCATGATTCCTGGCCTCTGATTTATCTACGTTACTGGTCCATATGCACTCCTGAGACACAGAGAACTACATTTGGGGAAACCAAGGCACAGAGAAACAATGTGACTTGCCCAGCATCACAGAGAAGCCTGTGGTAGAGGATTGAACTCAGGTCTCCTACATGCTAACCACTGTCAGGCTTCCTGGCTGAGTTAGGAATATGTTTTTCACTCATTCTTTCTTGCTGTGAATAGTCCATAATAGTCCTGGCAGCAGTCAGGCACCATGGTCTTCTCAGCCAGCAGGAGTGAAGGCAGATAGTGAACAGAGCGTACTTGGTCCATTCATGCCAAACATGCAGGGGGATGTGACCTTCTCCAGAGAACAGTAAACAGTTAGAGACGGTTGTGAGCTGCAGAATTAAGGTCCAGAGGTTGAATACTACAAGCACGGGAGCTATGCTGCTCTAAGGGGTTGGCTGGCTTGGTATATTGGCTGTTTGCTTGTGCCTTTGGGTTCTGGGCGTGGGTGCACATTGTGCACTCAGAGGCTTTGTGCTGATACCACTGCTATTCTGCTGAGTCTGGTCAGCGGACTGCTCAGTTGACTGCATCTTGGCGAAGTGCAGCTGTTTCTGTGTTCCGGTTCCTTCAGAAGCCGTGCGTGTCGCCAGCCAGTCTGGTTACTGCTCTAGAGAGCCTGCGACTACGCTGGCTGCTGCTGCCTACAGCTTATGTCCCATGAGAGAACAACATGTTGCACAATACCAAATACATTCAGGGGGAACATTCACACTGGAAAGCTTGATTTGGGCCAGTCTCAGAAATGTTAATGAACACAGTGAAGTGAAAGCAGGGAGAATATAAGAATGATGTCCTGCCAGTGAGCAGATTGTCTCCCACAGGCAGGAGCGAGAGCATCACCGTTTAGGACATTTAAAACTAGGCTGAAAGCAGCCTAATAGCATATGGGGTAGGGAGCAATCCTGCCTCAGTTTTTGTGTATTTGAGTGGGGTGGTAAAGTCTGTGCTCATTTGACCATGTGATTCGTGTGTTGGTCTCTTCTCAAGGAACTCTTTGTACAGGGAGTGTGGGCCTTGTTAGAGATAAAGTGGCAGGGCTGCATGGGGGATGCTACCCACTGCAATCACAGTTCATGATGTTAGCATGAAGCACTCTCCCAGAAGTGAAGGTGGGTTCTGGGGGAGCGTGAGTGGGTGATGATGGGGCAGTCTTAGGTATTTTTTCAATCACCTATGGATATAAGGTGACATGCACCAACCTCCTTCCCCACCTCTTCCAGGCCCACTAAGCCCAACCAATGTGTCCTTGAGCAGTGGTGGGGACAATGGCTCCTTACAAGCTCAGTGGAGCTCCCCAGCTGGGAACAGAGACTTTTATCTGGTGACCTTGCAGCAGGACGAGAGTAAAACCCCCACCAGGAATGTGTCTGTGGGAGGAGACAGCACT
>JAGPOW010001998.1:4739787-4764526 GCA_030014935.1 Caiman crocodilus | reverse complement strand
CCCTGGGACGCAGTACACCGTGCAGGTGACGGCAATGGCTGGCCCTTACAGAGCATCCTCCCAGAGTGCAGCCACCTGGACACGTAAGTGAGCCTGAGCGCACCAAGCTGTCACCCCCAGCCAACAGGCACCAGAGGGACAGGAAGACTCACTGCTGAAGGGCTGAGTCATTAGAGAGACCACATACAGGGATGGTTTTCAGGTCACGTATGAACCCAGGGTGGAAAGGCCAGAAGCAAAAGGTGCTGGAGAAATTGAGTGTGGGCTGTGCCCCCCTCAGCACTGGGCACACAGCTTGCCTGGGCACATTGTTGGTACTGGCATGACCACTTGGTGACCGTGAAGGAATGAGGGTGTGAGACCAGAGTGCTGGCATATGCCTGGGTCTTAAACATCTGACCTGGCTCCAGGTCCCAAAGGCAAACCAGAACCTGGGGCCTGGCTCGCAGCCTCGTGCTAGGTGAAGCAGCAGCCTGACACTCCATGGCCAGGTTTTGCCTAGCACAAACCTGATGGGCACCCTGCATGGGACTGAATGGGCCTTTTTCAATCCCCATTAGCCAGGATGAATGAGACTTTCCAGCATTGCACTTCCCCCAGCACTGAATGCCCTTTAACTGAGTGACAGGGGCCCATGTGCAAGAAGAGGCTGCCCTTTGTGTCCCAGAGTTTGATGTGGGCAGGGACCACCCTGGCCACATGGTTTCCATTTAGGGGCAAGGGGATCTACTCTGGCGTCTCTCGATTCAGTCCCAGAATGCAATGCTGGAATGCATGTGGGGAGGACCATGCCAGTATTCCTTGTGTTGAGAGCACCCTAGGTGCCCTCCTGCATGTGCAACTACAATGCCCGGCTCTTTATGCCTTGCAGAACCTGTAGCACCACCTGGTGCAAGCCTCTCCAGCCAGGGAAGCCCCTCTACCCTGCACGCTTGTTGGGAGGAGGCTACTGGATCAGGATATAAGGTGGAGCTATACACCATGGAGCCTCATGTACTGGTGTTGAGCAGTTCTGTACAGAGAAGCATCACCAACCTGACCTACGAAGGGCTGAGCCCAGGGACCCAGTACACCCTTGTGATCAGGACGATAGCTGGGCTGCATGCCTCTCCACCCCTTTGGATCACCAACTGGACATGTGAGTGCTTTTGCCCATGTGCTTATGGGGCTAACAGGGCTGGAGACAGCCTTAGCAAGAGGCCAGAGACATATACGAGTGCCTAGTGCTTCCCATCTCCCCAGCCTCCCTTCGGGTGTTGCAGCTCAGTGGTTGTGACATCCCAGATGTTTCCTTTTCTGAACAGAACAGCAGAGCAATCAGAAGAACTATGACATTTGTGAAGCACATTAAGCGATGGGTCAGCATAACCCAGACAAGCACGTCCGGTCAGACTGCGGAGCCATCTAGCTGGGTATCCAGCCTCCTGCTGTTGTTTCAGATCCTTTTGTGGTACTGGATCTGGCTGCATATGCACCTTGGTCAACACTTTTTCCTCCTGTACTGGGTTACGCCAGAGGTTGCTTTCAGTCATCTCCCATCAGCTGCCAACCAGCTCAGTGTTGGTCCATCCAACCTGCACCCCATCCACCAGGGATTCACTCTTAATGCTTCAGCCCAAGGGGCTCTGTACTGCATCTGATCAGCAGCACGATGCTGTTCCTGAAGGGTTGGCAGTGACAGCAGGCCTCATGGGTGGGGCGTGTTTGTCTTGAGGTTATCAGGAGGGGTTCTCCGTTCGCCAAGGCCCTGGCCACCATTGTGGGAGCAGAGTTCACTGTGGAGGGTGGTCTGAGCCTGGCATGTCTCAGGCCACAGCACAGGTCCACTCCATTTCTAATGCCTGGCTGCAGCTTTGACTGTGACTCAAGTCCCTTTCCTCTCCCAGATCCATTGCCACCAGAAGAGCTGAGCCTCAGCAACCGTGGACACAGCACCTCATTGTATGCCTCCTGGAAAGGAGCTCCTGCTGTCAGCATCGTTCACTACAGAGGTGTCCTTTTTGAGACCAAGTCTCAGGTACAGATCAGGAATGTGTCCCTGGAGAAAAGCTGGACTAATATCACCTTTGAGGGGCTGAGCCCTGGGCGTCAGTACACCCTGGAGATGGCTGCTGTGGCTGGACCTTACAAATCCCCCATGTGCACAGCCATGGACTGGACGTGTGAGTATGTGACATCCGCAGAGCTCAGAATAGTGTCTCCCAGCCTGGTGTTAACCTTTCACCTTGCTCTGCCCACGCAGAAATTTGACAGTCCAGTGGGTAAATATCATGCTACAGTAATGGGCACTTTGAGGTGCCCGGTGGTTGGATGTGTGAAGATGGGTGGGAAGGCGGACAGTGATGTGCACAGATGGATGCTGTGAGGATGAAGGAGAAAAATTGATGACTGTGAGGGCCAAATTCAGGCGTGGTGTAAGCAGTTTAGAACCACATGAAGTATTGTGCAGTTAACCCAAGGCTAAACTTAACCTCTGACAGTTATTTGACCCTTCCCTCTGGCCTCTTGTGTATCATTGACATCTGTGCAAAATGAGTGCCCATCCCTGCACATGGCAGCTTTTTAGACTCTGTTTGCCAGGGTTTCAGTGAGATCCAGGGTGTTGTTCTCCTCTGAAACCCACTCAGGCTAAGTTTTTCTAGGTCCTGTAGCAGTTTGTGTTGATGTGTGCTTAGTGCTCCTCTCCATGTGGCTAGAGTCTCTCCCACCTGCAGACATCATCCTATGGGTCTGTTTCATTGGAAAGACATGTCTCCACTGGCCTTTGTGGATTTTCTTGCCATTGGGAGGTGACTAGCCTTGTCAGACTGGCTGTGTCACATACCACCAAGCAGCGACCTATGGTGGTCCTGCCTATGCCCCTGCAGGGTATGTGCCATGTCTTGCATGCCTTTGGCAGGTGGTGCTCTCCATGCTTTCAATGCAAAGGACTCCTAGAAAGAGAGATAGGAGATCCAGGCTCCTGACAGTAAATATTGCCAAAACCTAATAAGAGGCAGTGCCATTGCTGGTTCCTGGAGCAATATGGTTTTGAGGCTATGCATGGCTGTTTGGTCCCAGTGTGAGGCCTGACCCAAGAATTTCTGATTTCTGGCACAAGAGTTGCAGGGTTTAGCAGATCAGGCTGTCTGAGATCAATGCAGCTCGCCAAGATTGGAGATGCTTACGCCCTTCTGTGGCTGCAATCTCCTCCCTCCACATGAGCATTTGAGAATGGAAACCACCTTTGATCTTTTACTAAGCTTTTCTATGGAGCCCATCACTGTAATATCTGGGTACCTCCCATACCAATTAATTCACCTTCCCATTTTATAGATGGGGAAACCAGGGCCCAGCAAGGCTGGGTAGCACACTTGTGCTCATATCGTAGTGGAAATGGGAATAAGCCCTACATCTCCTGACTCCACCAGCCTGTGCCCAGAGCACAAGCCCCTCCTTTCTTGTCTCAGCAGTGACACTGCATCAGCCCCGCTCGCTCCTCTGCTGCTTGTTCTCTGTGTCCCATGGCTACTTAGACATCTCTTTCCTTTCAGACCCTTTGGCTCCATCTGGCGTGACTCTGACCACTAAAAAACATTCCTTCGGTCTCTCTGCTTTTTGGGACAAGGCTTCTGGTGACAGGGACCAGTTCCTACTCCAGCTGTACAGCAGGGAGCACCCAGCACAAAGGAACATCTCAGTTGGGCCGGACACCCAGAACTTCACTTTCCTAGGGCTTCTTCCTGGAACTCAGTATTTCCTAGAGGTGACAGCACGGGCAGGGCCTTACAGCGCCTCATCACAGCCTGCAACCGAGTGGACGTGTGAGTATGGCCACAGCCTATGAGGGCAGCAGGACAGGGATCCTGATTGTTTTATGCACAGGGCTCTGTGCAATAGTGAAGGGACTCCATTTGGACTCCAACAACTTGGATCTTTATTTTAAGTGCACTGTATTCAGAGCTGCTGCTCACAGCCAGGAGGTGCACTGTGTGCTCAGTGCTCTTGTGAAATTCCCCAAGCACGTGGCGCTTCCTGAAGTCACCCTGCAAGTTGTGTCCCCTCCAACTCTTGTTCCAACCTGTAAGGAATCTGCAGATTGTTACCTGATGTTGCCTGTGGTACCAGAGACACTGTGCTGGCAGGGTTTGCAATAGCATAAAGGCGGCTATGCCAAAGCACTCAGCCGTGGGGACATTCCCTGGGAGCTGTGAGTATTCAGCACATGGGAATCAGGTCTTGATGGCAGCCTCTGAGTTTAGGCCCTAAACTGGCCTCCGTGCCCTGGAGCAGCTTTGAGGACCCTGCTTTCCAGTTCAACCTTCCACGTGTGGAGCTGGAGCTAGAGCTGGAATTGAGGAGTTCAGGTTTGAACACAGCCTCGCACCACTGTAAGCAGGAAAAGAGTGCAGAGGTCACAAGAGGAAAGGCTGTGGGATCTGCCTAGCTGTGAGGTGCATGCAATCCCCACAGCCTGGGCCTGGTGGACTCTGTAACAGCACCAGCCGGGTCCTGTACTGGAGAGACATGTGGTGCCTTGGAGTGTCATACCAACACATGCTCTGTCTTCATTAGCTAGTGAAATGCTGGTAAAGGGTGCTCTGTGTCCCCATCTAGCACCTGCTTCAGTAAATGCTTTGTAGCCTACCGCTGTTGCCAGCTGATGGTTCCTGCCCCTTGTATCTGAGGCGTGCGCTGAGGATAGGAACGGGTCTATTTATAGCTGAGGACTTATCAGTGTTTGAGTTGTGTCAAGGGACTGGTTGGTTCCTTCCCCATCCTATTCTAACACATCTCTCCGGCTTCACCCCACCCCAGACCCTTTGTCACTGGCTAACGTGAGTGTAAGCCAAGGCCAGAGCCCCCAGGAGCTGCACGTGAGCTGGATGGAGTCAGGTGGGGGCAGAGACCACTGGGTGCAGCTCTATGCCGATGAATCGCTGTCCATCATCAGGAACGTGTCTGTGCCACGTGGCGTCACCCATGTGGATCTGGATGGACTTGTGCCCGGGGCACGGTATCGTGTGGAGATCATCTCTCAGGCCGGACCCCACCGCACCTCTTCCCAGACAGCCATCGGCTACACAGGTACGGGACTCCTGCTCGGCACCACTGAGGTTGCTCCCCAGTAGCAGCCTCAGCAACGGCTTGGGAGGGGAACAAAAATAGCAGCTGCTGCAGCACCTGTCCTACCACCTCCATTGCCCAGGGTGTACAAGCACCCTGTTATGCCTCTCTTCCTTCCCCAAGGCAGGCAGGCTCAGGCTGCCCTTCTTTATAGGCCTGAAGCAGGGCAGAAACCGAAGGGTCTCAGTCCAGACTCTGATCCCAACCTTTCAGGGAGTTTGGGGGGGACAAATGAAGTGCTCCTGAGTTCCCAATTACCCTGAATGCAGGGTTCAGGGCAGCCTCAGCTTTGTGCCCCACGAGTGCCGCCTGGTGGCAAGTTGTGCATCATGGCGTGGCAGTCTCTGAAGCAGGGTGAAACAGCAGCTGTGCACCAAGGGCTCAGGGACTCGCTGGGCTGAGATCCAGGAGCTGAAGTGGTGGCAGCCCACAACCACAATGTGGGTGGGAGGGAGTGGGGAGTGCTATTCTGCAGACTGGGAGCCCTGGTCCTGCCTGCCCTCACCCCCAGCAGATGTGTACCAGCACCCTGGAGAACAGGGGCTCAGGCTGCCTGTGCGTCATTACCATGCAGCACCTTGAAAGAGAGGCAAGAGCTGCGATCTGGAGGATGACCTGCTTCTTCCTTCAGGGTGAGCTGAGGATGCAGAGCTCTGGTGCTGCTGCATGAGCTCCCTCTCCTCCCACATGCATGAGGGTGCCATTTCTCCCTCCTAGCCCCACTGATGCCGCTCCACCCACTGGTAACCAATGGTGGCAGCACCTCGGCTCTGGCTGTGCACTGGGAAGCTCCTGCTGGGCAGAGAGATGGATACCTGGTGAACGTGTCTGAGGAGGGCTCCTCGGCTGCAGGGAGACGTGTGGCTGCAGGGAAGAATAGCACCAGTGTCACCGTGGTGGGGCTAGCACCAGGATCTTGCTACCACATTGAACTCTGGGCAGTGGCTGGAGCCTACAGCTCTGACCTCCAGAACATCACTGGCTGCACAGGTGAGTGCTCTGACTGTGGCCTTCCAGGTCTCCAAGTACAAGCAGGGTCAGTTGGGGTTTGATGGGAGAACTGCCTGGAGCACCATAATGGCAAGAGTGTGGGGAGATGCAGGTGATGTGCCAGCATCATCCTGCCACAAGTGCCATGTTTCAGAGGAGACCTGAAATTACCAAAGACCCTGGCACCTCACATGTAGAGAGCTGGGATCCTGGTCTGACTTCCATGGGACAGTGGCTTTTTGCTTCCTGCAGTCAACCTGCACCTTCAGTTGGACACAGGCCCCTTCTTCACTTCCTGACCTGTTGCTGTTGGGCTTTACAGGGGTAGCAGCCCTGCCTCAGCAGCAGCTCCATGTGCTCCAGGCCAGCAGTAGGACTTTGCTTTCCCTTGCTGTTCCCTTGCTCTGACTCCTTTCACCTCTGCCTTTCTCCTGCAGTTCCTGCTGCTCCGATGAATGTGAGCCTCACCAATGCAGGCAGCTCCTCAGTGCTGCATGCTGCCTGGGCTGAGCCTCCTGGGGGCCGGGACTACTACAGAGTTATTCTATACAACCTGGCATCCCAGACCAAAGAACGAACTGAGTCGTTGGGGCCCGGTGCCGAGAACATCACCTGGACACACTTGGCTGCGGGAAGCAAGTTCGCTGTGCAGGTCACTGCTGTCAAAGGCCCATATGAATCCTCCTCTCCTAACATCACCCAATGGACCTGTGAGTACAAGGAGCATGGAAAGAGTCCCCAGTGATAACCCATCACCCCTGTTGCCCTCTACCCTGGGGAACAGCCCCAACCTGTCCCTGTTCCCTTCTGACCTCCAGAGACTGGCTCCTTTGCCCACCTCTGCCCAGCACCTCCGGCATTCTAGGCCCCTGCCTCTGCTATCCTGGGAGCCAGCTCCATCCCATGCAGATTTCTTCTACCCAGGTTCAGAGGCCCTTGGCAGGCTATCTCCTGCCCCTGCTTCAGGCCACAGGATTGCTGGCCTCAGTCCTGCATGCACCAGTGTCCTCTTAGAGCTGTCCCATGCCCAGCACCAGCCCTCTCTAGTGCCCTTGCTGCTTGCTGTTCTCAGGCAAACACCCATGTGCTGCAGCAGCGGGGTTGGCAAGGAGCTGGCCAGATGCTCTGGTTGCCTGTCGAACTATGGCAGAAACCTGATCTTCTACCAGCCAGGATTGAATGCGTTTCCCCTTTTGTCCTTGTTTTCTAGACCCCCTGGCCCCTGCTAACCTCACCCTGGCCAGCCCCTCTGCTTTCACCCTGCAGGCCTCCTGGACAGGGGCAGAGCAGGGAGGTGAGGGCTACACCATGGAGCTGTATGAGACCTCCTCTGGCAGCCTTGCCAGCCAGGTCTCACTTGGCTGGGGTGCAAGGAACCACACCTTCTGGAGCCTGAGCCCAGGCACCCGTTACAGCGTGAGAGTGAGCGCTGCAGCGGGGCCCTATCATGCCATTGCCCCCAACCTCACCCACTGGACACGTGAGTACCACCCTTTGCTGCAGCTGCCTGTCCTGGTGGCAAGGGCCCCCTGTGGCTTAGGGAGACCCATCTTGCAGTGCCATGTGCCGCTAAGCATCTGTGTCCCTCCATGGACAAGCATCCTAGGTCCCGTCCTGCCTGCCAGGCCTACCCTGTCTGTCCACCTGTATTCAGGACATGAGGGATGTCAGTCCTGTTGGGAGCATTTCTGAGTGCAGGATGGGGCACTCCACCCCCCACAGGGAGCCAGCAGTCAGGCCGTTCTGATCCCAGCCCACTGGATTCCCCTCCCACATCTGTCATTCACATACCCCTAGATCCAGCTCAGTCCCTGCTAAACCACGTGGCGTGGTCATATCTCTCACACCTTGGGCACCTCCAAGAGTAGCCACTGAAGAGGGGGGCCAGGGGGATGGCCTGTCTGCTGGATGGAGAGCATAGGAAGGAGTGAGATGGATGGCAGAGTCCCAGCAGGGGAGCTGGCTGCAAGCACAGTGCCAGGGAGTGCCATGACAGAATCAGACTTTCAGCATCGTCTGGTACTGCCGTCCAGCAGAGCTGGTGCGGCTGGGCCTGCTGCCCACAACCCAAGGCAGCTGTGCCCAGGCCTTTCCCAGCACCTGTGCTCTGGCCAGGTTGCAGAGTGTTTCATAGCTGGAGGTGTTGCATCCTGAAGTGCTGGCTTCCCTCCTTAGGTCCTCTGGCCCCACCAGCTGTGCACCTGGTGAATGAGGGGCACCCTGACAGGCTGAGCGCATCATGGGGAGCAGTGGCAGGGAGCCAAAACAGCTACACGCTAATCCTGTGCCATGCGGGATCAGGCACCATGGTTGCAAGGACCTCTCTTGGGAAAGATGCTCACAACTTCACCTTTGAGGATCTGGCCCCAGGACACGAGTACTTGCTGGAGGTTGTCTCCACAGCTGGACCCTATTGGGCATCAGCTGCCAACGTCAGCAATTGGACCTGTGAGTGCTGCAATTAGATTTCCCTTTTGGGATGTGCAAAGAGGAGGCTGCAGGAGAAGGGAGATGGAAGACCCTGGCAGTGGTGGGTGGTGATTGGCACTTGCAGGAGCTCAGACACTGCTAATGGGGGAGGACAACAGGTTACACCCCTCCCACTGACATGTTCATAGGAAAAAGTAGTCATGCACAACCACACAAATGTACGTGGCATGGACATGCTTCTACCACACACAGGGCTCCAAAGCAATGTCGTTTCACATAAGTACATACACGTGGACAGAGTACTCACGCACTTCATCACAGTGACATGGACACCCTGACATGGGCATATGCACACCCCCACAGGGACACATACAGACATGCCCGTTCACATCCATGCGACGGACAGAGTTAATGTGCATGGTTGTGAATGGGATCCTGGAACTTCCCACCTAAAGAAGCAGGGGGAGGGAAGCAGCCATTGGTTCAGGGTCCTTCTGGTTGGGATCTGGTGACCTTGGGACCGGCTCATCTGCAACACACTCAGTAGCCTGGGGCACATTTGGAGCTGGCCTCACTGACCCCAGCTTGCCATGCAGGCTCTAGGAGGGGCACAGATGAGTGCATAGGAGCAGAAGGATCTAGGAGCACTTGCACTTCAGATCCATCTCAGCAGCTCCCCACAGACACCAGCATGTGGATGGAGTCTCAGGAGTGGACTTAGGAGTAGAGGTAGATGTCATTTTCTTGGACTTTAGCAAGGCCTTCAATACGGTATCTCATCCTATTCTCATAAATGAATAAAGAGGCTGTGATATAGATGTTTACATGGTCTGGTGGGTGACAAATTGACTTAGTGGTCACACCCAGAGAGTGGTAGTGGATGGGTTGGTATCAACCTGGAAGGATGTGGGTAGTGGGGTCCTGCAGGGTTCAGTCCTTGGAGCTGTGCTCCTCAATATCTTCATCAGTGACTTGGATGTGGGTGTGAAGTGTACTCTATTCAAATTTGTGGATGATACTAAATTGTGGGGTGAAGTGCACACTCCGGAGGGTAGGGAACGATTGCAGGGAGACCTGGACAGGTAGAAAAGTGCGCCTAGGGAGCAAACATATCCAGCACACCTACTGGCTGGGAAGCGAGCCTCTCAGCAACACAGAAGCGGAAAGGGATCTCAGAGTCATAGTGGACTCTAAGGTGAACATGAGTCGTCAACGTGACGAAATCATCAGCGAAGCTAATTGTACTTTATCGTGCATCAGCAGATGCATGACAAATAGAGCCAAGGAGGTGATACTTCCCCTCTATGCAGCATTGGTCAGACCATAGTTGGAATACTATGTCCAATTTTGGGTGCTGTACTTCAAGAAGGATGTTGATAGACTCAAGAGGGTCCAGAGGAGAGCCACTCATATGGTTAGGGGCTTACAGGACAAGCCTTCTGAGGGGAAACTGAGGGACCTGGACCTCTTCAGCCTCCGCAAGAGAAGGCTGAGAGGTGGTCTTGTGGCCACCTACAAATTCATTAGGGGGATGCAGCAGGGGATCAGAGATGCTCTGTTCACCAGGGCGCCTCTTGGGGTAACAAGGAACAACGGTCACAAACTGACAGACAGCAGATTTAGGCTAGCTATCAAGAAAAACATCATAGTACGGGTGGACAAAATTTGGAATGAGCTTCCAAGGGAGGTGGTGCTCTCCCCTACCTTGGGGGTCTTCAAGAGAAGGCTGGATAGGCATCTGGCTGGGGTCATCTACCCCAGCACTCTTTCCTGCCCAGGCAAGGGGTTGGACTGAATGATGTGTTGAGGTCCCTTCTGACCCTAACATCTATGAAACTATGAGTGGGGGAAACACGTGTATCGGGGGAGGGACTCTGATGTGGCATGAGGGGCTGGCACCAGTGCATGAGGGTGGGCCAGAAGGGAGAAGCAACGTGCAATGGGAAGGAGTGGGGAGGGTGTCAGGATGAGTGTGACAGGGTAACTGCGAGCCTATCTGCCCAGACAGGCAAAGCACTGACATGCAGCACCCCAGGCAGGCTGACATTGCCTCCACTCTTTACTGTGCCATCTTCTGATCCCTCAGGCCCTCTGGCCCCCCTGGCCCTGCGCCTAGTGAACGAGGGGCACCCCGACAGGCTGAGCGCATCCTGGGAAGCTGCAGCAGGGAGCCGAGACAGCTACATGCTAACCCTGTACCACGCGGGATCAGGCACTGCGGTGACAAGAGTCTCCCTTGGGAAAGACGCCCACAACTTCACCTTTGCGGGCCTGGCCCCAGGACATGGGTACATCCTGGAAGCAGTCTCCAAGGCTGGGCCCTGCTTGATGCCCGCGAGGAACATCAGTGACTGGACATGTGAGTGGCGCAAAGCATCCATGAGGTCACAGCCCAAGGAGCCAATTAAAGCAAGCTGACCACTCCTCACTCCAACCCCAGTGGGTCACTCGGGTATTGATCCCCTGGGAAGGGGCTGAGCTCCTGTGTCAGCAGGATTGATGTGCTTTGGCTTTGGCAGGCTGGAGGGTGCAGGGAAGGCAGGTGAACCTATAAGTACTGGCCGAGCACTCAGCAGGATTCAGGCAGACTAGGCTCACAGCCTTCCCCCTGTAGGATGGCAGCTGGGACATTGCATCCATGGCTTGTCTGTACCATGAGGCAATTGGTCTTGGCAGGGGGGCTTGAAGATGTAATGCCTACACTCTGCCCACCTGCGCCTGCTGGCACACTCCAACCTGGAAGCACCAGTGAGGCCAATTCTGGTGGTTGCTCTTAAGCCTCCTAGAGAGAGCAATTGAGAGTGGCTTCTGGGAATGAGTCTGAAGCAGCAGTATTAGATTTGGAGCATGGCAGTGGACTCAGGTAGGTGCAGTCTTGCCTCTGGCACTGGGACCTACTGCAGCTGCAGTGCAGACAAGCCCTAGGTGGAGAGAGGTAGACAGATGCTTCGGTCTGAAGTCAAGTAGAAGGCAGGGTAGACTTGCAGCTTATAGACTAACTAAAGTAAGTGTGTGATGGATGGATGGACGGATGGATGGACGGATGGATGGATGCACGAGCCCTAAGTGGGCAGGACTGGTGTAAAGTGAACCTGTGTTCTGGCAATCAGGCCTGTAATTACAGTGCTGTGACTTTCTTTCCCTGTCAAATTACAAGCTAATGTTTTTCTAATTGCTGCCTGGCTCTCTGCTGGCAGGCTGAGAGATGACCAAAGTCCTTCAGGTTTGTGTATACACCTGATGATACAGCATGTAATGCTGACCTGATGGCCACTTTGAGAGGTTTTGCAGCTGAGCTAGTAAGAAAATGTTTTCGTGGCAACTCCATTTTGCCTCTACAAGCAGCTCTCTTAGCATGAGTTGATATCAGAGGCACTGCAAGTCCCTGGCCAGCCTCTTGCAGGCCCTCAAGTTCACAGGAGTGATGGTGCAGACCCAGAGCACCCAGCTGATTTCTTTATGCTGGAGTGTCTCAGGGATTTTGCATGTAGTTTAGCATCACTTTTACAGAAAATGTGCCTTGTTAGTCAGATATGTTGAGCCCAGGCATCATCCCACAGGATGGGCAGGCTGGGGGAGTGGGGTGAGCTGCATCCCCAAAGGGACTTTTCAAGATGAGAGGGGAGCAGGGCAGTGTGTTGCTCATGCTGCTGTGTTTTGCTGAAGCTCCTGCCAGCGTGGCATGCCTCCTACTGTCCCCACACACAGGCCTTGGCCAACAGACTTACACTAGCCCAGATCGACCTGCAGAACCAGCCACGAACACCTGAAAACTTTCCCCGTTGGCCCAAACACATCCGATGCACAGGTTCCCCCTGGCAGGTGGAGGCATTTCACTTCCACACCCGTTACTGAGCCCATCTCAGGGCAGGATTTCAGAATACTTGGCACTGGGAAGGAAAGCAATGGGAACCGTCAGTCAACCTGCATCCTAGGAGCGCTGCCCTGCCTTCCCCAGATGCTGGCAAGGGAGGGGGCAGAGTGTGCGAGCTGATGGTAACGCATCCAAGTGGGGGATGCGCGACACCTTTGCTGGTATACACAGCTTCCATCTTTTCTCTTGGTGTTTCTTTAGACCCACTGCCACCCCTTAATGTGTACGTGACAAACCAGGGGCACCCTGACAGGCTGACGGCATCGTGGGGTGCAGCTGCTGGAGAACGAGATGGCTACCTGCTCACCCTGTACCACGCGGGCTCGGGTTCTGTGGCAGCCAATGCTTCTGTCGGGAGAGATGCCAGCAAGTTCACCTTCTCACACCTGGCTCCAGGGCACAAGTATTTGCTAGAGGTGGTCTCTATGGCGGGGCCGTACGTGGCATCAGCAGGCAACATCAGCGACTGGACAAGTGAGTGGCGTGCTGTGCTTCACTCAGTGCCAGGCATTGTGTACACGTGGTAGTCGTGGTGGGAAAGCTGCAGTGCGGTGGTGTGGGGTCACCACAAGGCACAGAGGAATGGGGAGAGGCTAGAGCTGCTCTCTGACAGCTTGCGACCTGCAGGCACTGACTCTACACCCCTTGGAGGCAGAGTCATCAAGATGGAGTCATGAATGGATGGCTTGTGTGATGCCCTGACGCACCCACCTGGAGGAAAGTGGGGAAGCTGAGGTCAGCGTCCCAGGACAGGTTTTCTGTCCTCCCTGTCTCGCACAGATGGCCATTCACCTTTAGGCACTTGGGCTGTTTGTAGCAAAGACTTGCACAGAAAAGGAAATCCCCCAAGCCATCACTCCTGTCCGTTCAGGGGCATGGCCGTGTAGCCACAGGATGCAGCCACAGCAGCGCTCAGCCCCCAAGTTCCCCTCCGGGACTCAGCTCCTTTGGGAACTCTTGAAATTTATGATTCGGGGTGTAAACAAATGGGCTCACCCTGTCAGAGGCAATGTGGAAAGGCAAAACAAGTGCTGCTTGCCCACAGTAGGCATTTCAGTCTGTGTAGCCCTGTGGCACCAAAGTTGCCACTGTTGACTCCTTTAAGTTGCTGGTACAAGTGGCAGAAGAGGATGGTCCCCTACATGCCAACTCCCACAGACTCCACTGGGTGCTAGAAGTGCCCGGGTGCTGGCCTCCAGCAGAAGATCGCTGATTTGCAGGAAGGAGGGACCATGCCAGATCAGACCTTGAGCTCAACTAGCCAAGCCTCGCTTCCAGCAGCGCCCAGAGCAAGATGTTTCAGAGGGAGCTGAGACTCACCTGGGATAGTCTGTCCTCCTCATAGTCCCACTTGGCATGTGATAGTTAGAGATCAGCTCAAGTTCTGGGCATGAATTTTAACATCTCTTCCAAAATCTGCGTTATGCTGAATGCCGGTAGCTCTGCCATCCGCCACGCCCTCTTCATGACAGAAAAGACAAACACGTTGCCACTTCATGATAAAAACAGCCTCAGTGCCAATGAAAAGCAGTTTAGACTTTCAGTGAATCTGTAAAGTTGTAATGGTGTGATTTTATACACCCAAGCCCCTGTTTTCTACAGTAGCCTAAGGTTAGATTCCTCACCCTAGATGTTGGTTAATCTTCAAGGGCTCCTAAGGGAGTCAGGCACATAAAACTCATTAGCTGCAAACTTCAAAGCCTGATGGAGGAATACGGTCCAGGCAGAATACTCCAGTTCTCCCACGTGCACAGTATCCACACTGGAGGGCAATGCTGGTTGCAAGTGTAGCAGGGGCTATTTGCTTATCTGTGCTGGGTTTGTTCTCATCTCTCTCAGCAGAGACAAATGTTTCAGATGACACTTTTTAATAGGGACAATTGTTTATGGAAAATGTGGGAATATACCACCAATTAGAAAATGAATTAAGGAGACAAGTACCAAACCTCCCTGGGGCAATTCAGGATTGAGAAGAAAGAACAAACCCTAGTGCAGCAGAAATAAAAGGGTGGATTTAAATGAAAAATAATATGGTTGTTGCCTATCGCCCTCCTGGATTTCCTGTAGGGGGTTGGGATGTGCAGCTGGCCTGAGACCTGACTTTCTCCTGTGGCTTTTTTTTTATATTGCAGCCCCCTTAGTCCCAGCGGATCTCTCTGCGGTGATTGGGGAGAATCGCACACTGGTGTCGGTGTCATGGGGACCCTCCTCCAGCCAGCAGGACTACTGCCAGCTATGGCTGCGTGAACCTGGGAACAGCACTCTCCCACGACGGCACACCCTGGCCCCGGGGCAGGTCCAGCATGTGTTCTGGGGGCTGGTCCCAGGCAGAAATTACTCGGTTTCCTTGAGCTGTGTGGCCGGGCCGTACTGGAACAGCACAGGAGTCTTGGTAGTGCCAGTAGGTGGGTATGGGCTTTCATGAGACAGGAGTTTGCGGGTGCTAGAAATTAAAGCCCATTAAAGCAGGGGCTGAAACACATGGGGATCTAGTGACTGCAGGCTCCCAGTCAGCTGTCATAGGGTCAGTGATGCCGTGTTGCTTCCAGTGGAGGGATCTCCTGCTGGAAGACAGGGCAGGAGCCTGGGGAGGACTGAAGTGAACCACTACAGATCCCTTAACAAGGTAGCAGCAAAGCCCAAGATGTGGGCTATCTGTGATGGGGTTTGTGGACCCTTGGAAACAGTCCTGCACTGGAGGTGCCCACTGAGCCAGACAGGACCTTGTGTATTGAACCAGATTACAGGACGGGGTCTTCCTTGACCTGTTTCTCCAGGGGTATGTTCTTCCTGCCCAAGTCCTGTGCAAGCTGTGCCATGCCTGGGCCGTGTAGTATGGGGCCCCGACATGCAGGCATTCAGTTCTGTGCCCCTGCCAGTGTCCTTGGTCAGCTCCGCTGTACAGCCTTGTGTCAGCCCTGGGGTACAGCACAGTTTGGGGCTGGGGTTGCCCCGACCGCTGGCGCTATGGGGAGTTAGGAATCTGTCCCGCTTAGAGGTGTCTCCTTCTCAGAACCCAACCCGGTGAAGGACGTGCAGTGTCTGCCTGACTCCAAGGCCTTCTACCTGAACTGGACCATGCCCAGTGGAGACGTCGAGGCCTACGAGCTCATGGTAGAGAGACCGTCCAGGGGAGCTCTCCAGCCTGAGATCCACATGACCATTCCCGGGAGTGAGGCCAGTCTGGAGGGCTTGGTGCCAAACTCTTCGTACCAAATCAGCCTGAGAGTGCTGGGCAGGAATGGGATGCGGAGCTGGGCCGTGACTCTTCTCTGCAACACTTCAGTGGAGGGTAGGTCCCCATCTTGCATGTGCTGTCTCCACCAGGTGTCTGCATGCCATGGAGATGGCCCAGAGCCCACAATACAGAGCCCTTTACCAGAGAGCAGAGAACTGTATGCTCAGATGAGGCTTTGGGACTCAGGTTTGGCATGAAGTGGGGTTGCTGCTTTGGGACAGTGGGGTGAAAGCAGTTACAAGCCCCAGCTAGGATGCATCCTACCCTAGACTATCAGTAATATGCCTGCGCTTGACGGGTTTCCCTTCCAGTCCTTCCGCCACCAGTTCTAGCAGACGTCCTCCAGTTCGAGGCTGGCTCCAGAGTTGTCATCTCCTCTGACATGTTCAGCGAGGAGAATGGCCGGATCCAGTATTACGGTGTCATCGCCACCACCAATGAGTCATGTAAGTGCCTGCCTTGCCTTGGGCCCTTCACGCTGCTGCAGCTGCACTGAATCCTTTGGCACAAGGATTCACACTTCTGCTGCTCTTGTGTCCTTCACTGCAGTGCTGAGGCCCACCCAGGAGATTGTGACCACCACCTGGTATGACCATTACTATGGGCAGGAGGACTCATACCTTGCTGTACTTATCCCCAATCCTTTCCACCCAAGCCATAGAAGTGCTCCCCAAACGTGGGCCGTGCCAGTGGGAACGGAGGAGTGTGGCCATTCCCGGAAGACCTGCAATGGGAAGCTGAAGGCAAATATCCAGTACAGGTCAGTGCAGCAGAGGATTTCTCCCCTGATGGATGCTGTGGGGAGCAGGGAAAAAGAACATCGAATTTTAGTGAGAACATGGTGGGGTGTTGGGAGGGCAGCAGGGACTTGGCCATCAGCAGCCTAAACACTTCTTACCCCAAATACATCTATCTGCCTTTTGACTGTAGGCGCTGCTGCTCTCTCTAACAGTGCTCTGATGATCCGGAGCCCTGAGCCAGCCCTTCTCTGTAACCACAGAGAAAAAAAACACGGGATCCTTTGACTATGAGATGAAGGAGTTGAACTGAAAGTTGAACGCAAGGAGTGGATGGAGGAAGGGAGAGCAAATAACTAATTTAGGGAGCCAACCAGAGTCAGCTCATCTTGGATGTCAGGCACAAAATGACCACTTAGCAGAAACTTATGCATCTCTGATTTAGTTAGTTGCTAAGGTGGAATCTATCTTGCCTTCTTCCCATTGATTCCTAATATGCCAAGTTCCCAGGGTACCCACCTGGCAGTGTCTTAGGATGGGCTAGCAGGAAATGCACCCACAAACCCACCATCCAATTCTGAAAGTGACTGCGGGGCACTTGAGGGAGGTCCATCTGTCCAGGGGTGTTTGTGAGGTACTTGGTCAGAAGCACTGCTGCAGGGAGCCCTGGGTGCTGTGATGAGCAGAGCAAAGCGGCGTGCGCCCTTTTGGAGGATGCTTCAGATAAACAAGTATCTTAGTAGGTGATGCTGTCCTAGGGGTACCATATTTCCAGTTTCAAACAAGAGGGCACCTGGGGGTATGTAATATGATTGGGGGGGCAGTGATATGCCTGTTCCCTGCCTCTGCCCCTCACTCCCAGGCCACAGCCCCTACCCCCCACACACTCCTGACCCGCAGCCCCCTGCAACATCTCCCGGATGCCCTGCCCCTGCAAGCACGGGCACCAGCCCTGGTCCCACTGGCCAGACCCTGCTGCCCCTGAAGAGTCCTCCCATCCCCTTCCCCCAGTGGAGGGGCAAGTGTCTCCCCCGTTTCCCCTGCCCTGCTGCAGCCCCAGCACCTGGACAGCTTAGCCCAGCACCAGCAGGCACCTGCCCCCCTCACACACCCATAAGCCCTGGCCCTCCAATTCCTCCCCACATAGATTTACCTTCATGAAGCTGCCAGGGCTGCTCCCACCACCCTGGCTGTATGCTGGCCACGTGTGTGTGTGATGCACATGATGTCCCCTGCCTCCAGCTGCCCTCCTTCAGCTCTCCCCAGCCCCAAGCAGCTCTGCTAGGGCAAGCAGAAAGTGCCAGAAATTACTTTGATGCTGAGCAGAGCAAAATCCTGGACATTTGTTGGTATTTTTAAAAACCACCTGGATGGAGATGGGAGGATCTGAAAAGGGAGCATGTACGAGAAAACCTGGACACGCGGTAGCCCTAGCTACCCTCCAAAAGAAGCGGACACAATGACAAGCATGCTGCAGTCCTGGGGACACTACAGTCTTCCTGCTTAGGGTGAGAGCATATTGCACCGGGGGGATCCCAGCACCCTTGATAGTTATCTGAGGCCTCTTGGATTTCAGGCATGATAGAGAGGGCCAAGGACAATGTCAGCCTTGGAGACTAAGCTCCCCTTTCACTCCTATTGGTGACCAAAACTAATTGGAAGCTGAATCTGGTGAGGATGTGCTGGAGCCTGTCCTAGAAATCAGGGCTCTGGTTCTGTCTGGTCATAGTGGAGGCACAAGGGTGACATAATACGTGTGTGTCCATGTTTGTCGGCGGCGTGCTGGCTCTGGCTGAAGCTATACGAAGGTCTTTAGAGCACACATCTATTTTTCTGAGCCTCCTCGTAAGACAGGAAAGAGGCACAAACCAAAGTGAGATACAAAAGTGAGAGCTCCCCTGGGGCCCAGAGTGGGCATTTTCAAATTGTACCATTTGTTGGAAATTGTTTTTTATGGTGGGGGATCATACATTTTCATTTCAAAATAATGGGTTCCCCTACTATCTGGCTGGTTTTTTAACTTATACCACTTGGCTACCAGGTTTGTAAGTGTGATTTTTCAAAAAGAAAGTGAGACTTTAACTTTTAAAAGTGAAGGTGTTTGTTTCCGTCTGAAAATAGCAGTTCAAGTGGGTTTTTTCTGCCTGTGCTTTCTTGAATTTTCTTACTGTTCTCCCACCTGGAAAATACTTGAAGAGGATATAGAGAAGTGTAATACATGACCCTTTCCCGCATCCTCAAAACTCCCTGTAGGAAAAACAGAATTTCTCATTAGGAAAATGTCAGAGCAGGATTTTTCTGGTGGGGAAAGAAGCGACACTTTTCAGGTAGCTTTGGCCTTCTGTTCCCTCTCTCAGTGAGCTGTGCTGCCTTTCCAGCTCTTTTCTCCCCCACTGACTTCGAAGCCACTTTGTTATTGCTGATTTCCGTGCCCAGATGCCATCTTCTTCCTGCTTGGTGATGGTGGTCACGCCAGGCCTACTCCCAGCATGTGGCTGGAACTAACTCTTGGCTTTGTTTTGCTGCAGATTCAGCATTGCTGCTTTCACCAGATACGACCAGTTAGACCCTGCCGTGTCATTCACATCATTTTCAGGTAAGGCAGCGTCTGTGTTCTTCATTCATGGCTCCATCTGCCACTTGGCCTGCTCTGTCAGTACCTTTGCTAACTCACCTGGTTATCTTTCTCATTGGAGTTTCCTAACTGCTACCTAGGGTCAGGGCAGCAAAGATCCTCTTGATTTTAGCTGATGTTTGGTGACCCCAGTTTCTGGTGATCCTGGGCAGGAACCTGGGGTGGGCAAGTCTTGCGGGGAAGGCTCCCTGCATGGAGTTAGACACCAAGGTCATGTGCGAAGCACACAGGGACTCCGGCAAGGCAGTCCCACAGGGTAACAGAGGACTCTTTGGTCTTGGTCTTCAGCTGCTGGTGCAGATGCAACTCCTTTTCCAATCCCAATCGTGGCTGGAGTCATCGCAGGTTTTCTCTTGACGCTCACAGCAATCTTTGGATTGGTCTACTGGAAGCGAGCACGAGCCAAAAGGTAAGGGAGTGCGACCGGGAGGGTGACTTGGTACAGCAGCCTTCTTGAAAGCCAAGCCCATGCAATGGGGGGAAGATGTGCTGCTGACCTGTGAAAGGAGTCTATAAAATGGGGTGCTGTGGAGCTAGTGGAGATGCTCACTGGGAGGGATAGGCCGGGTACAGAATAGCCAGCTCCAGCTCTGCTTAATCCATAGACATTTACAAATTCACAGAGGAATCCTTTTAAGTGTGTGGGAGCTACACTCCGCTCACAAGAGACCCCTGAGCTGGAAGAGGGAACAAGGCACAATGGACATTTATAGATGTGCTCTGGGAGGTGAGGGGGGGAGAGCGCTTTAATCAGAGAGGCTCTTTCTCTAATTAAAGTGCCCAGAGCATCATGTGTATCAACGTCCCCACCCTGAAAAATGGCGATGGGAGCGCTTTAACTAAATCTCGTCGAACCAGTTTCAGTTAAAGTGCCCCCCACTGCCATTTTTCAGCACGGGGATGCTGATATATGTGATGCTAGAGTCTGCTGGAGCACAGTAATTACCACGCTGCAGCAGGTTCGATTAATCAAGTCCGCTTTGACACGTTATAATTACAATGCATCAGAGCGGCCTCTCTGCCCGTGTATAGGTGCCCAATATGCCTGGGCTCAGCCTGCATTGCTGGAGGAAAAAAGTAACATTAGCCATGTTTTCTTTCCAGACACAAGAAGAGTAACTTACCCCAGGAAATGTCAACTTACAGCTTGAGGTAAATGGTGCTACTCTCGCACACAAATACTGCCTGTCAGAGAGGGGGCATGCTTTGTTATCTCTTTAGTGTCCCAGGTCCTGGATCACTCAGTTCAGCCCCACACTGCCACGACTGCACTATGGGCCTCCAGGCTGCAGAGTCCAAGCTTCAGCCAACCGCATCCTTTAAGTACATTTTTAAAGTGCCTGCAGCTTCTCTGCTGCTCACCTGCTTACGCTTTCCTTGTCTAAATCGGTTCCAAGTCACTGCTCTATGTAGATTGCCACAGTAGGATGTCAAGCCTCCTTGTAATGTTCATCACCCTGAGATGCCTCCAGCAGATATATCTCAATATGCCCCAGTGGAGTGAAGCTAGTCTCCAGCACAGAGATATCAGCTTGGGATAAAGGAGAAGCCCATTAGTTGTTCCTTCTAGGCAGATTGCAGCGCTCCTACTTTCAGGTCTGCGAGCTAGGGGTCCAAGCTTCAGCCAAGAGACCATTCTGACAGGAGGTGAAGAAGTGTACAGCCAATTTCATGTGGGGCCCTCTCTGCAGGTGATTATGTGAGTTTGTTACCATCCCAGAACAAAATGGCACAGGAGGTCAAAGTACTGCATGCCACAATGCTGGGGCTCTCCGTGGCCTCCCGATAACGAGCCTGACTGGGCAGCCTGTCCCTAAAGGAAGGGAAGTGACACTGCATATCTGTTATCAGCAATAGCATGTTTTCCTATGGGTCTTGCTTCCTGCAGAAACGTGCATCGGCCAGTCCCCATACAGAGCTTCAAACAGTATTACGAGATGAAGACTGCAAATGCCAACAATGCTTTCTTCCAGGAGTTTGAGGTGAGCGTTCCTTAAGAGGGGAGAGTCTAGGGCTGAGATTTCACCTCTCCTCTAGATGGCTGGTTCAAATCCAAATACAGCCCACCCAGGTCTGTCAAGACAAACTGATGCTATTAGCTGTATGGCTTTTTGCATAGCTTCTGGAAATTAATTGTGCATTCCCAGTCCAATTCATAGTGGATTGGCAACCTAGTAGACACCTGTCTACATCATTTGCCCATCTGGACAGACGTCAAAGGCTGAACAGGTCATGCCAACCAGATGGGCTGCTCTTTCGTCCCTAAAAGTGGTGTCTCCAGGTCAGGTTGAAGCACATTTTAGGAAGAGCACAGGGAGCTAGTTCTGGCACTGTCTGCATGCCTGCTCTGATAAGGAACAGAGGATCTCTAGCCCTGCATCTTATGATGAAAACTAAGGGTGAGTGAGCTTCAGGTGTTGCTGTACGGATAAGCCCCTTGAACAGGGGTTCAAGACTAGCCTCCATAAAGTTCACAGTATTATACCGGGGCTAATTGGCAGGGCTGGAAATTCAGGCTTCAAGAGCTTTCAGCAAAAGTGAGCTCATTGTAATTGTTTCACCAGCAGGCCTTGACAGCTGCCTGGGTTCTCAAGGCCCTGAGCAGAGGGTTTGAAAATTGCTTATCGTTGGCCAACTTTGCTGCCAGTGAAAGGTTTATCACTGACATCTGTGGGATCTGACTAACGTCAACAATGATCACTTTGGGGAGTCCTGCCCAGGGCGTCTAGACTGTATCCAGGACACCGATCCCCCCTTAAGCCAGTCCGATAGTAGAGCAGTAGACACAGGAGGAAAACAATTCCCCTGGCTGTAAACAGTGATAAAGAAAAGTTGATCAGAAATTGGGTGGTTAGATGTTCTGGTAATGGGAACCAGATAAGTGCCTACGCCAGACATACCTCATTCATTTTTTTCCAGCTATTTAGTTGGTCTAATAAAAGATATCACAACTACCCAAAGAACATGGCCTGCCTGTGTCCTTAGACCAACACAGCTACAGCCAACAACCCTCATTCGTTCTCTGGCATTTGATGGCAGAACAGAACAAAAGTAAAAAGGGATTTTCCCATGTTTCTTCCACTTTTAAAATCTTGTTTCAGCTTTTTCAACTAGGGAAAATGTGTGTGTTGGGGAAAGGGATAATAAAGCAGAAAGAAGCTGGGATTTGACATTCATTCCAACCCAGACCCTTCTCAAAAGGCTGAAAAATTCAGGATTTTTCTTCCAAAGGTACTTGAACTCCAGGAAGGCCATAACTCCAGGAAGGCTGATTTAGGCTGGATATAAGAAAAAAGTTCTTTACGGTGTGCATGTCCAGGGTCTGAAACAAACTCCTCCCAGAGGTGGTGCAAGCACCTACTCTGGATTCCTTCAGAAAGCAGGTTGATGTATTTCTTGCTGGGATTACTTGATCCCAGCTGACTTCCTGCCTATGGTGTGAGGGCTGGACAGACCCAATGATCTCTCAAGGTCCCTTCCAGCCTCTAATGTCTATGAAATCTATGAAATCTATTAAATGATTTTTTTTTTGTAAAACAAAAAGTGTTGCTGGAAAATGCATTTGAATACCTTGGGGGCTGGTCTGAAATAGCAAAGCAGTTCTGCATTCACTGGGCACAATTGCACATTAGAAGCTATGAGGAGAGGGCATGGCAGGAAAAAGACTAACAGGCAGGGCTAGGGATGCAGCAGCATGAAACCAGTGGTGTCTATGTATCCCCTGCCCTCCTGGCATTTTCTTCTCCTGCTCCAACCCTGACCCCCAATCTCCCTTGCAAGTCACACGTCACATTTGTGCATGTAATCACTTGCTTCCTGGAGGTCAGATCCGGCCCCAGGAGTCTGGTCTTCTCTGTCCCATGGAGTTCACTTTGCACTGCACCGTTAGCAAACTGTGCTTACAGGGGAGCTTGCTGGAGGGCCCCTGCCATCCCCCTCTCCCAGAGAGGCATCACTCCAGTTGACAACTGTTTCCCCTTGTGTCCTGCAGGAGCTGAAGGAAGTCGGGAAGGAGCAGCCTAAAGTGGAGGCAGAACTTCCTGCCAATGTCTCCAAGAACAGACACCCCCATGTGCTGCCCTGTAAGTGCAGAGCCCCAAAATCTCCCAGCTTTGGCATTCTCCCTCCCTGCTTCCCCTTTCTCCAAGTCCCCTGCCTCTAGCAGGTGAGTGTAGGGACGTCTCACATGCAGGAGGGTGCACAGTACTCAGTTTCCTCCCTTGGGTCTCTCCCTGGGGATCTTGCACTTAGCACCCCCATTCCATCTAGCCTGCCAGCCATGGGACATGCACCTCTTTCACAAGGCTGCAGAGCAGAGCTCAGGTACAGCCACCTCTTCCCACTACATTTACCTGTCTGGTCCCCAGCCACCAGGCTGGGCTTGGATCCTGCTTAGCTTGTGCCCTCCTAAGGGGTTAGTACAGACAGACCTAGCTCTCTCAGGCTCTCTTGAGTCTCAGGCACACGCTAGCCCAGCTCCGTGCCCATGGGAGGCAGTTGAGGGCTATCTCCATGCTATACACAGGGCAGCCAACACACAAATAGTAAGAAGATACAGTCGGGAATGGCTGTAGGGTGAAGTGTGAGGGCCCTGTGGGTAGAGCACTGGATGGGAATTGCAGACACTGGGCATCCCTCCTTGGGGCTTGCTTTGAGTCCCCTGCCTCTTAAAAGGTATGACAGCCCCGTCTCGGTATCCCGTCCCCAACAGCTCACGGAGCAGCACTGACCTCACAGCAGGCACCTCCCCACGCAGCAGGGAGCCGACTGGGTGGGTGAGGGTGCCACAGAGACCGTGACAGGAAGGAAAGGGGCAAAGCCATATAGGACCCTGGCCTGAACCAGCTCTGCTGTGATGTGGGGATTTCTTCTTCAAACTGTTGATGTGCTTGGAAGGACAGGGCAATGCACATGCTAGGGAGGCCTCAGTCTGAACCAGCAGGTCCAGTAGACCCTGCCTGGTAGAAAGGCACAGCCCGACCTACTGAATGATTGCCATGGGCAAATCATGCCCTAGGAAGAGCACATGCTGCATTTGTCCTGTCTCCCCTATTGGAAAGGGGTCTGTCTCAGAGACTCAGGGATGTGCTGGAGGAGGGTGATGGCTGTTTGGTTTCTTGCAGATGACCACTCAAGAGTCAGGCTGAGCCAGCTGGATGGGGAACCCCACTCTGACTACATCAATGCCAACTTCGTCCCTGTGAGTGCTCCCTTGCTTCTGTTGCCTTCCCACTGCAGCCTCTGCTGGGCGGCCTCTTTCACAAGGGGGTAGTTGGCAGGAACAGAGAGCCATAACCAGCCATGGGTCACAGAGGTCTCAGCTAGATGTGACTGGCAGGCCGTGGACACCAGGGTAGGTTGGAATTGGAAGGGAGGAGGGATGCTAGAGTAGCTGGGAGTGCATTGGCTGCAGTGCTGTGGTGGAGCTGCAGGGTGGGTACTAAGAAGTCAAGGGGGTGTGTGTGTGCGCGTGTGTGTGCGCATATGTGCTGCTGGGAAGGGAAGCTCTCACAACTGCTGCTTTGTTTTCTCTGTTGAGGATGATCTCTCTCAGCCTCTCTAGATTTCCTGCTCAATCTGTCTGTCTGCTCTATCTCCTTCTAATCTGTGCGGCTGCACTTCAATGATCTGCAACTCATTCCCATATCCCCCACCCAGGGGATTTACCCAGGTAACTGCCAATGGGCAACTTGCATGCATGCATGTGCACGTGTGTGTGTGTGTGTGTG
>JAGPOW010001998.1:4706975-4739398 GCA_030014935.1 Caiman crocodilus | reverse complement strand
GTGTGTGTGTGTGTGTGTGCACATGTGTGTGTGTATTTGCATTCAAGGCAGTAAATATTGACACATAGGACTTGCACATGGGATCAGACCAAGGGCCATGCAGCCCCATTTCCCATCTTCATCACTCAGTACAACTCTACTATCAGCACCAGATGCTTCAGAGGAAGGTAGAAGAGCCCTTTAGTCTTGACCTTCCTAAAGGCCAACTGTAGGATTGAAAAGTTGCCAAAGACAAGTCCCTCTCTTGTGCCACATGATGTACGCAGCATGTGGGGAAACCCCCTCTTTCAGTGCATCATGTAATAGCTGTCCATTGGACTCCTCTGCCCAGGGAGCATGTCCAAGCTGGCAAGAGTGCTGAGATTAGTGGACACCTCCCTTTCCCAGGAAGGACTTGGGTCACCTCGTCAGGTCTGCTTTTGGGACCTAGCTACCTCTGGGAAGTGATAACTCCTCTGTTCTGGTCTTTGTTGCAGGGCTACACCTCTCAACAGGAGTTTATTGTGACCCAGGGACCTCTGAAGAAAACCATCGAGGACTTCTGGAGGATGGTCTGGGAGCAAAATGTCTATAACATCGTCATGCTGACAGTGGGCATGGAGAACGGGCGGGTAGGTCTGACATGTCCAGCAGGTCTTGCATCCCAAGTGCTCAGAGACACCTTCACAGAGCCACCATCCAACTCCTAGTCGTGTCCAAGCAGCTGTGCAGAGCTCTAGTGTGTACCCTGTGGGACACTGGTACGGCTGGGCCCAGGACTGAAACAACAGCAGCAGGGAACTGTCCAGGCAATATCCACCCCACAGTTTTTCTTAAGTGCCATTGTCCTAATTGCCAGCTGGCGGTGATAACTCATCTCCAACCACAAGGTGCACAGGGCCTGGCAAACGCTCCTGCCCTTCTGGGAGGGGGAACTGCACAAGATTTTTTTTTACAGGAAAGAAAGCTCTGGAAAAAGCAGATGGGAATGGGCCAAAGGCACACAGTAGGGCCCTATGTAATGTGACTACTGGTTCACAACCGCTGGTCTGTGTTTCCCCTATGTGCTCTTGGATTTTGTTCCCCACAAGATGAGATGTGACCCAGGACCCAGATGAGAGTTGGCATGCTTAGCTCTGGGGCCTTAGCTTGGCTCCTCTCCCCCACAAATGTGTGATGATTTCCCTGCCGGTGCTGGTGTCCCCATGACCACATGCTGCTGCCTTCTAGGTGCTGTGTGATCACTACTGGCCTTCGGAATCTGCTCCCGTCTCCTACGGGCAGATCTGCGTCCACCTGCTGACCCAGAGCAGCTCTGATGAGTGGACCATGCGTGAGTTCAAACTCTGGCATGTGAGTAGATACCTGAGAAGAGCCCCGTCCTGTTGCGGGTGACGAGGCTGGAGTGCTGTGGGGGGGTGAGCCTGGCAGACTGATGTTGCTGGATGTTTGCTTGCGGGTGCGCTTTGGATGCGGGCATGTCCCCGGGTTGGCAGGGTATCCCTGCATCTCTGGGCAGCTGGATTCAAGGCAAGTTTAGCTCACCACTGGAATGACTTGTCCCGACTTACACTCCCCTGGAGGATTGTCAATAATAATGGTGCTAGCAGGGAATGTGGCTTTTCATCCTCTTTCATTCGTCACCACCAGTCCACCTCTCCCACCTTTTATTGCTTCATTTCCCCTGCCATCACTTTCCCTCTGCTCCCAGGGTGGTTTGCTTCTAAACCACAGCAAAGACGATATGCACCGAAGTGCAGGTAAAGATAAGCTGGCTCCCTTCCTCCACCTACTAGGATCCACAGGTGTGGTCCAGTTTAAAGATCAACAGCCTCCTGGGAGGTCTCCTAGATAAGGGCTAACCAAGCAGGATGGTTTCTAAATGCTAGAAACCAGTTTCTGCCCCAGGAGGAATCCAGTGGGAGCTTCACTGGATATCTGTGGGCTTCAGAAACTCCAGACATCCATTTCCCACGTACCTAATCCCTGCAGGCCTGGCGTGGCCTGTGCTGCCAGCTCTTTGCTACCTGCACGCTAATGAAAAGCCATTGTCTGTGACAGGAGGGCCTGAAGGTGGAGAGACATGTGACCCACCTACACTACACAGCTTGGCCTGACCATGGCATTCCTGAGTCTACAACATCCATAATTGCCTTCAGGGAGCTGGTGCGAGAACACATCCAGACTGCAAAGGATTCTGGCCCAACACTGGTGCACTGCAGGTAAGGCCCAGACTGCATCGGCTTGTTGGGATGGAGTTGGTGATAAATGTGGGGAGGGAAGGAAGGTTGCCTATACTAAGAGAAAAAGTAGGGGATTGGCTCCTTCTTGTATGTGAGAATAGGTTAGGAACTAACCTCACGGGCAGGAGCAGAAGATGGCTCCAAGGTGGGGCTGGTGAATGCGAGCAGTGTGCCTACGAGCACTATTCCTCCCAAGGCTGGAGAACACAGAGGTACTTTTGCACCCTTCTGGGATGACTGAGGACTGCCCCTCAACCTCACATCCCTCAGGGCTCTTCTAGGGCAGGAGACACCACTGGAGATAAAAGCCATCTCCTTGCAGTGTCCATACATCGCCAAACCTTGCCCTCTGGTCTGCAGGGATCCCTGCCACCTGCAATGGGGAGCAGAGTCTTGGGGACTCTGGATGGTTGGTGCCAGGAGGAGGAGTCCAGATTAGAGGGGCTGCCAGGATTAACCCCTTGCTGCCTGTGTTCTTGCAGTGCAGGAGTGGGCCGTAGTGGCACCTTCATTGCCTTGGACCGGTTGCTGCAGCAGATGAAGCAGGAGAAGGTGGTGGACGTGTTTGGCACCCTTTATACCATGCGGATGAGCCGCTATCAGATGATTCAGACTCTGGTGAGCTCCTTGGCTTACTTCCTTCAGTCCTGACCCCCCTCCACATAAGACTGCTAAGCTGGGAAGGAGACAAGATGGGCAAGCCCTCTTGTCCCTCTGCAATACAGCACGGTCCTGCCACCCCTGAGCTGATCCCCAAGGCTGCTGCATGGTGCTCCTAGGGGTTCATCTCTGAGCACGCAGCCGGGGCTGCCTTAAGCACAGAGAGAGACTGGCACCCTGAACTAGACATGAGCTGTGAGCTGTAGATAATCCCCAGTGTTTCAGCTTCACTAGGGGAGAGCTGCCTACCTCCCTGCTCCCAAGAGCCTTGGGCATTTATACAGATACATTTGTCTGCTCCAACACACTGGAAATCCAACATGTTGGAGCAGACTCATTTAACTGAGTCTGTTCCGTATGTGAGCTGATGCACCTGGCGCTGCGTAGCATACATTTGTACAAAGGATGAAATACTCATCGGCGCTGAGAAAATGGTGGTGGCGTGCTTTGGAACTAAAACATTTTTGATGTGTTTTAGTTCAAAAGCATGCTGCCACCATTTTCTCAGCACTGACATGCATTTTCATCAAAATGCATGCAATTTTCATTTCAAAATGCACACGCCGCAGTACCGGGAGCTTTTAAAAGCTCCCAGCTCTGCGGCGCAACCATGTGTACGAATGTCTCTTGTGCCTGGTCAAACCTAGTGAAAAACCACATAGAGCCTCAGAGCCAAGGGCCTTCCTGACTGGCCCAGTATGAAACATCTTGGCCTACAGCACCCAGGGATGGGACAACTGGGGCTTGTCCATTGAGAGGTGGTGCGGGCAATCCCCAGGGAGAGACAGCTGGAGATCTTGTTGCTGAGAGGAGCAGGCCTAGCGTGAGCCTATAAAAACATAAGAGGTGCGATGATGGGTCAGACCATCTAGTATTCAGTATCCCATGGCTCAGAGTGGACACTAAGGGGAAGAGTGTTTGTGTAAGGCCTATCCAGACTAATCTATCCTCTGCTTCTGTCCCCTTGTTTCCAGCATGTAAGGCCTAGAAAGTCCTAATTTGGAGACTGCAGCCCCTGCTATCATTCTTCCTTCCCTCCAATGGACCTGTTCTGCATCAATTTGTCTAATCCTCTTTTGAATTTGGCTAGTTTTGGCCTCCACAGCATCTTGCGGCAGCCAGTTCCATAATGCTGTGTGAATGCCTGCTGCTTGACTGCACTGCCCTACTCATTGCTAATTCATGTCCCAAATAGTCCTTGCTGGCACGGGACTCCTCCAGAAGCCCGCACTTGACCCGCTTAGTGCTCCATGCCCTCCCAGTTGGAGTCAGCCCTTCTGCCCCTGCTTTGCAGAGGGAAGGACTTTGATTCAGGGAAGGAACTTATCCACACAACTCTCTGGGGTTAGGGGGAGGCTGACAGCTAGCCGGCCCGTGCTCTATCCATTGTACCATGCTGTGCCTCAGTGTGGCGCTTGTTGCTCAGCTGGGATTGCTCTTGTCTGACTCCCTGTCTTTGCCTTCCAGGTCCAGTACATCTTCCTGCATAGCTGTATTCTGGACAAGATCGCCGAGGAACCACTGGTGGGCCTGTCCGGGACAGAGATGTAAGGCTCAGTGCAGCTTTGTTGGCCAAGCTAGCCCCACCCTAGACATGTTGGCACTCGAGTTCGGTTCCTCAGGCACTTTGAAGCTGAAAGCATAGATCTAACTCCAAGCCTGAGTCTGTTTCTCAGGCAGCAGGTCTCAGGGTTCCCAGCTGGCTGGCCTGCTCTGTGCACTGATAGAGGGCTGCATTTGGGTATCCCTACAGGTGGGGATCCCTGCAAGTAGCGCAGAGGCTTGGCATTTCCTGGTGTCATGACTCCAAGCCCATGCTGGCATAGGGCTGAGGACATGAGTGGGCTGCTTTGGGGCCTTGTCTTTCCCACAGTGCCCACGGACTATTCTTCAGTGGCAGAAGTGTGGTAGTGCCGTGGGCTGCACTGTCCCAGAGTACCCTAGGCTGTTTCCACAAGGGTCTGACTCCTGCCATGTAGCCCAAGCAGCGGAGCTGCTCTCTCAGCCTTTGGCTCTTCAGTCATCCTGGCCTGATGGGAAGCACCCCATGGGCAGACATGAACTCCACAGGCCAGAGGTGAATCTGGAAGTCCAAGGATGCCCCCTTCAGCTGACCCAGAGCTGCCTGTTCCCCATGGCTCTAGCAGGGCCAGGTCAGGGCTGACTTTGCTCATGGGACCAAGTACCCTGACTCTTCCCTCCACTTTTTGGTGGTATTTGCATGTCCCTGGATTTATTTACCTCCCTCCCATTTTTTTTGCCAGCTCCTGCCCCATCCCTGTCAAAAGCTTCATGCAGCATTACACCCAGAAGTCAGCCAAGTCCAAAGCAGGCTTCCTGCGGGAGTATGAGGTAGGAGCAGTCTGGAGCGGTGCCATGCCAGGGGTCAGGGGCCAGACAGCCTGTGCACGCTGGGAAGGATAACGGGAGTGTGTGCACCTGGAACAGGCTGTTCTGGTTCAGGGCACACAAGAAGTACCCTCCAGAGCAGGTCCTGCCCAGGCAGGCTCCCACCAAACCTGGCTGCCAGGGAAATGGTGTCTGTGGCACTAGATGCCATGAGACAGACAACAAGTGAAATGGCAGGGACATGCAGGGAGCAGATTTCAGCTCTGCTCCAGGCCCTGGGCCTCAGCTCTGTTCTGTCACTACCCCACGATCCCAGCCCCACTCCTGGATGCCATTCCCTGCCTGCCCCGGCCCCATCCCATCCACTTGGATGAGCATGCCTGCCCGCCCGCTCCATCTGACACTCTTGGTAGTAGGTGTGGGGTGGACAGGCTGAGGTTTCCTGGGCAGTGGGGCCAGGTCTGGCAGCAGCAGAAACACTAGCAGCAGCAGCCAGAAGGAGCCACCACCAGGGCTGCTGGGATGTAGGGTCCAGCTGCTGTGCTGCCCCCACCCCACCGCACACCTGGGGATGGTGGGACTGGCTGCAGGTGCCATGGCCCAGGCTGCCCTCCACACCAAGACCAGGTGGGGCCAAGGGATCTGCTGCAGGCTAAGTAAAATCCCTTGGCAGACTGGATCCAGCCCATAAACTGTATTTTGCCAACCCCTGCCTTATACCTTCTCTGTGGTTCCCTGTGGCAGATCCTTCTGGAGGTGGCAAAGGATGAAGCCAGCTCTGCCGCACCCTCTGTAGGCAGCCAGCAGTCCCGTCCCTGTTCCAGTTTTCTGGCATGTAAGTGCTCCTCACCCTTCTCATCCCCAAGGACCGTGGTGTCTGCCTGTAGGGGTAGCTCCAACACCTCCTCTGGCATCCTCCCAAGCCCTGAAGGCAGACAAGCTGTGCATGGGGATGAGTGTGCCAGACTGGGATGGGGGCGCGTTCTTTGTGCTGAGTGTGCCCCGTGTCAGTAGAGGAGTCTGTGTTCCCTGGCGAGGGGTTGGGAGAGGGAGCCCCAGTGCAGAAATGACAGGGACTCTTTGGCATGGGCTAGCAGTGTGTGTCTGGGAGCAGGGACCCCTGTGGGAGGCTGTTCTGCTGGTAGGGTCCCAGCAAACTTGGCTCCCGGGCCCCAGCCCCTTATGCCTAGCCTGTTTTGTAGATGATCGTGCCAGGATTAAGTTTTCACCGTTGGAGCAAGGCCCCTTCTCGGACGTCTTCCAGGCATGGCTCATCCCGGTGAGTTGTCCCACTCTGATCCTGGGCAGCACCACTCTGTTCCTGATCCCCAGAGGGAGCATTGGCTGCCTCCCTGCCCTGCGAGAAGCATTTTCCCTGGCTCCTGTAGGAAGTACAACTCAGCCCCTTCACATGGGAAGCAGTGTTCACAGATCTCTGTGGCCTGTTCCTTTGCAGCTGTGTATCTACCACTGGCAGCTGTTGCCACTAGGAGCATTGACAAGGTCTCTCTGGTGTGCGAAGGCATCTCTGGCAGCCTGAGCAAGTGGCTCTGGCTGAGGGGTTCAGCATGCCCCAACCTGTGCTGCCCCAGCTCCTACCCCTGCATGGGTGTCTAATGTCCCCTCTCTCCCTTGGCCTCCTGATAAACTGGACCTTTCTCCATTTCCCAACTTCCTGCTCTTCCCCCCCAGGCCTTTCTGGCAGAGAGACCCCATGTTCTCCCTTGTTTTCCTCTCCTTGGGGAAGGTAAGACTCTTGTTATTCACACAGGGCTGCAATTCAGCTAGAGACTACCTAGCCATCCAAGGGCCAGACAAAGTGACCATGGAGGACTTCTGGAGTCTGGTGTGGGAATGTGGGGTCCACACCATAGTAACCTTGCTGTCATGTCCAGAGAAGAACCAGGTAAGTCTTTGTTGCCACACAGAGAGTAGAAGAGGAGGGGAAACTACTTAGACAAGGTGATGTGGAGAGCTGGTCCACTCTGGAAACTGCTTTCATTCAGTGGAATTTGAAATATCAAACCATTTTGGCTGAAACCTCAGATGTTTCAGCATTGAAATGCTACCGAGTGCCCCACGGGAGCTGCAATTTGGGTTCTTCTCCATAACCTCAGCTCTGTCACTGAACAGCATCTCCCAGGGTGCAACAAGGCCTCCCTTGTTCAAGGAAAGCCTGGGGAGTCTTGGGCCATGGTAGATCCTGAGGGCTGTAATCTGACTCTGAGACTCGGGTCCATTAAAGTGAAGGAGGGCAAGAGGCAACTGAACCACGGCCCTCGGATATTTCAGGGGCATTCCCAGTCCAGAGCGTTTCAGCTTTCAGATGTTCAGACGCTCTCTGAAAAGTCAGAAAGTTCCCCAAGAGGCTGAAACACTGAGGGATAAGTTGTGTGTGCTGAAATCCATTTTCCACTGAAACAAAGTTTTGACAGACTGTAACACTTGAAAGTGAAAACCAGTGCGAGTCCCACTGGCAACAGGATTTGGCTCACATGGGAGGGAAATACCAGCTGTTCATTAGAGACACCAGCTGAGTAAGCTGCAGCAGGGGAAATTTAGGTTGGAGATGAGGAGGAACTTCCTGACTATGAGGGTGGTCGAGCGCTGGAACACGCTGCCTAGAGAAGCTGTACAATCTCCATCCCTGGAGATTTTCAAAGGCAGTTTGGACAGACACTTGGCAGGAATGATTTAGTCAAGGATGATCCTGCCTTGAGCAGGGGGCTGAACTAGAAGACCTTGTGAGGTCTCTTCCAGCCCGACATCCCTATGATGGTAAAGCATCTGTCCCAGTGAAGCCCACAAAGAGGCCTCTGATTCTATAGTGGGCAGCAGTATAGGCTGGTGCCTCTCTAGAGACCTCTGTTCCCCTGAGAGAGAGCACAATCCAGGACCCCAGCTGCCACCACTCTTGGTGGGCATACAGAGGGGTCCCAGAAAGCCAGAGAACATGAGGAGTGAGCATAAAACTTAGTGGACTGTAGTTGCCCATCACTCTTCACATGGGAGGTATGGCCACTCAGCCTGCATGCCCCTGCACAAACAGGGACCTATAGTCTGATTGGAAGCAGCCCCATAAGAAGGGCAAAGGGAGCTGAAATCTGCAACAGTAGTTCAAAAGCACCTGTAGGCCAGACGCTTCCAGCAAGATGGTCACGTGGCTCTTTGATGGGCAGAATCTCCCTGATGGTGGCCATGTATTTAGCCCAATGTAAGTGCCTCCCCTCACCCAAACCCAAGCAGGACACTGATCTCCAGTGAGGCCCTTCAGAGCATTAAGCACCAGTTACCCTTGTGTGCAGGTCCCAAGCGAGGCATGCTGGCCCCTGGAGGGCGACCCGGTCTGCACTGAGATGCTGACCATCCAGCGCGGCACGGAGAAGCACATCTCAGGATGGAGGTGCATCCAGCTCAAGCTGAAACACGTACGTGGGTCTCTGGTGCTATGAGCTCCACCTAGCCCCCAGGAGACATTCCTTGCTACTCATAGACCATGCCATGAGTTGCAGCCCATGACGGGAATGAAAAGAGGTAGTGGCATGGAGGTAATCAGCACTGGGGTGGGAGACGGGGCTGGAAGAGCAGAGGGGCGGCATGGCAGGAATGCTGAAGTGCGCCAGGGAGCTGAGATAGTGAAGGCTGCACTGTCCAGCCAGGTGTCCACAGAACATATGCAGCATGTGGCTGGAAAAAGGTGAGGGAGACTTAATTCCCTGTAACTTAACTCCCCACCTCTTCTGGGTGCCATCTGCCAAGGTTTCCACTTCCAGTTTCTGCAGCTCATTCAGTGCTTGCTTTTTCTCCTGGGAGCCAGTGTGGGCTTGATGTGGGAAATGCGAACACCTGAGTGGTGCTGACTTATTGCATGTAAGCTACCGCTTGCTGTTTTAAGCCAGCGTTGGCTTGGGGCAGAGCAGAGTTGTTGACTGAGAGAACAGCCCTGACTCAGTGATGCTTCCCCTGTCCTTCTGCCCGCATTGGGGAACTGGGTAGGCTCTGTCCCAGCGGGCACTGCTGGCCCAGCATAAGAGACTATATGGCATGGGGCAGTCCAGGATCTACTGCTTCCCCTCAGTGGGGTACTTGGCAGCCAGAGACCACAGAGCCTGGACTTGCCCCATGGCTGCACTGCATTTGGCTGCCCTGCGTGCCCTGTTCCTCAATGACTGTGGCAGCTTTCTGTGCCTTGTCAGGAAAAGAAAGTGAAGGAGAGGCAGGTGCAGCGATTCCTGTACCCACTATGGGGGCGCAAGCAGCAGCCAGATGCCCGTGCCCTGGTGGAGTTCCTTGCTGCCGTCAGACGCCACACGCCCCACAAGAAGAGAGCTGGTCCTCTGCTCCTGCACTGCAGGTACAGTCGTGTGTGCCCCCACACTGGGCGTTTCCTTGGCAGGGGAATGTGCTCGTCAGGGCTCTGCGGGATGCAGCGTGGTGGGGGTGAGCATGGAGGGAGGGGAACGGAGGGCTTGGCGGTGCTCGCCAGGCCTGTGGAGTGGCTCAGGGGCCAGGCAGGGGCCATGGTGCTGACCCACACATGGGGCTGTCTTAGGAAGCGGGGGTGGCAGTTCTGGAGAGAGGTGAGAGGGCCAGGCTGATTTGGCACAGCTCAAGCTAGGCAGCATGGCTGGCCCTGGCCTCTGGACCATGTTTTTGTGACTCAGTTCCTTTCTGAGCAGATCAGAAGCTCAGGTCCCATGTACCCAGCACACCATTGACTTGCAGTCCTGTCCTTCCTTGGGACATTGGCTAGCATCGACTGCAATGCTCTGGTTGCCTGAGCTTGGGTCGCGCTCTGGTCCTTCTGGCATAGCACCTCTTAATGCTCAAACTGCCATCTCTCCTTGGGCTCCATACCCTGCCTTTTCAGGGAAGTGAGCTCCATGACCAGACAGGCTTTGTATCTGCCACCAAGTCAGGCAGATGTGCCCTAGTAGCCCAATGACTTCAATAGACTGGGAAGTGTTGGAGGGTGACAAGGATGGAAAAGCTAATCTGCTTCTGGTGGCTGCCTATTCCAGCAGTGGCGTGGGCCAGATGGGGACGCTGATTGCCTTGGACTGCCTGTTGCATCAGCTGAAAGTGGAGCGGAGCGTGGATGTCTATGGGGTCACCCTCCGGCTGATAAGGAGCTGCTGCCTCATGACACCAACACTGGTAGGTGGGGAAAAAGCGGTACCCACTGCCTGCTCAATGCAGGCTCCTGCCAGAGCTCTGCATGAGCAGTGAGCTCTGAGGTCACCGTGCATGTGCAGCACCACCGAAGTGGAGGGCTGCACCCCCTTCCGCCTTCCCCATTCCTGGGTGTGCTACTACTAATCCTGTGGAAGGGTCTGGGTGGAAAACCAATGGGCTGAGAATTTAGTTATAGCTGGAAGGCCTATGTTTTTCACATCACATCAGTTGTTACCGGTGGATCGGTTTGGGACTAATTAAGGGAGGTGGAAGACCCAGTAATGCCAGAGAGGGCAGAGAGAAAGTCAGGATTGGGGACCCAGTGTCCATGAGGGATGGAGACGGCCAGGGTCCAGTGTCTAGGAAAGACAGAGTGAGTGTCTAGCACACATCACTGAAGAAGAATGGAAACAGGGCCAGCGAAGCAGCACCTGAAAAGGGTGGTGACAGGGGCAGGGACTCAGAGCTCTAGAGAGGCAAGACCAGGCCCAAGGGGTAGAGACTTGAAGTACTGAAGCCTGGATTATAGGAAAAGAGATTGGGGCGGATAGTTAACACCTGCGATACATGGGCATGCCTATAGGGGAAGTCAGAGGCTGTGAATAGCCCATAAGGTGGTGAGTGTCCTCAGGGCATGTATGGGCCAAGAGGGCCCACCTAATGAGAGGGAGATAGGGATCAGCGGGGACTGAGAAGGGACCTGCTGGCAGGAGGAAAGAAAGAGGCTCACTCTAGGATCTTCAGGCAGCCTCCTTTCCAAGACTGAACTTAGGACATCAGTGCAAGCTTGGCAAGTGGAAGTGAAGGGAGGGACCTAGAGACGGCATACGGCAGAGGTTGCAGGGTCACTACGGGGTGTCACCGTCGCTGGTGGCTTGGTCCTGGTACAGCCCGGCATAGTGATTGGGAGGCTCGGCTGAGAGCAGCCTACACGCACCGCTAGATGGCACCATCCACCAGCTGCACGGTGCCAGTCCCTGCGTTTAACCCAGCTTATATGATTATTTCGCATAAACCTTTAACAGTGGGGGAGGCTGGATCCTGATATGCTTGGCCCAACTAGTAGCAAAAATGCTGAAGACTCCTCCTGGGACTTCCCAGTGGAAAAGTCCCCTGCAAACAGCTAATCAGCTGCCTAATTAATTAATTGAAGTAACAGAAATTGTGGGAACCATAAGAGAGGAGAGCTTTTGCAGCTAGGCTCCTTTCTCTGTCATAGCAGCCCGGTGGGAAGCAGACATCTAGCTTTTCCTTAAATATATTCCTCCCCCGGCCCTGCCCCCATCCTCTATGCGACTGCCTAGGTGCAGAGGGGAAGGGCCTGTAGGACAAGATATATGCCATCTTTTCCTTCCCTACATGCTCTGCCCCCTTGAACCCAAGACACCTTGTTCTGCTGAACAGAGACTGCAAAAAGCCTGTGTGCATCTCTGGCCATGCCTCTGTCCTGATCATTTCTATAGGGTTGTCTGGTTGATGCCATTGACTTTGTAAGGCCTCCTCGAGCATTCCCTGTGCCAGAGGATGGTTGTAGCCTGGAAGACAGGGCAGTCTCCTCGGAGGTGGGAGGTCCAACTTTATTCTGTCACTGATTAAGAGCAAAGATTTACCCCCAGGCTTCTGCATCCCCAATGAGCACTTTGTGGAGCAATGGTAAAGCAGAGAGAACCACCCCCTCCACCAGCTTTGTGAATCCAGCCCTGGTTTCCTTGTCCCCAAACGCAAATATCCCAGGAATGGGGAGACTGGATGCCTTGGCATTTTGTAAACGTTTTGTTGTGGTCACTTTGGCTAACAGTTGGGAGAATCCAGTTCCAATTTGCAGATAGCTTGGGATGACTTGAAACTATTTTAAAGCAAAGGAATGATTCACCAAAATACTTTGCCTAGCTCTAGTTTCCACAGGCTAGGGGGGAAATGAGCAGCCCTGAAAGATTTTTTTAAAATCACGTTTACTGTGATCACTCTGACATGATAGTTACTGCTACACCTGATCTGCCTAAGGGTCACTCCAAAAATCTCTTTGGGTTTGCCAAGGAGAGCCTCACTAAAACTGAACCCAGCATGACTGAGTGCTCAACGGTGGACCTGTCATTGCTTTGTAACTTTGATTTTTGATACGGAGGCCTACCAAAAGGTCATCCACATGCTGACAAGGCCATGCAGTGCAGTTACTGGTGAGGACTTCTCAAATCCCCATATGCCAGCCATTCCTCTGTGGAATTCATCATCTGGTTATGAAGCATAGAGTCCTGGTGCCAGGTATCAGAAAGCAAAACTTCAATGTAATTATAGTCACAGAGCTCACTGCTCCTGCTGGGTAACTCCAGTGACAAAGGAGCATAGCACTGGAAGTAATCTCCTGCTTCATCAGATCCAGGCTCCAGGCCTTACAATTAGCCATATCCTATAACCCTGTTCAGAGATTTATCACCTTCCATCCTAGAACTAATCTCTGAATAGCTCACGACTCCAGGGTGCCCTGCTATAGAACTGCTCTCTGAAGCTGTTTCTCTCCCTTGCCTCTTTTCAGGACCAGTATATGTTCCTGTACATGTGCATCCGGGACATCCTTGCCCAAAGACTGCCCTAAAAAGAGCACAGCAGTTCCTGCCACAGCCCTGTGCCTTTACTCTTGCTTTTGCTTCTGAAAAGGTGTTGGGCTGTGCGGGGAACAGAGCATCGCAGGACTGTTTGCACAAACAAGGCAAGGCTTCCATTTACAGAGAAGAGGATCTGCATGGGCCAGAGACCACAGTCCCCTCCCCATCCCTGGAATCCAGTTTGGATCCTGAGGTAGGGCTGGGTTAGCACACATCATCTCACGTTCTCCATCTCTTCCAAGGAGGATGTGCTAGGAGAGCCTAATTCCCGTATGCACTCTGCACCAGTCTCCCCTGGGGGCACCATTCTCCTGCCATAGGCAATGCTGCCAGCCCTCATGCATGGTGCAAGCACTGAGTGGGTGGCGAGGTCCTGTCTGAGATTCAACACTTCCTTGCTGCCTTGACGTCTCCTGGGAATCCTGACACTCTGGAAACGTCATTAATGCAGTTACTGTGATGCTTCGTCCAGGATGCCTTACTGCTGTTCTTCCTCTGCCAAGCATGGGGCAGACAGCTTTGTTATCCAGCATTGTCCTGCAGCCAGCAAGTCCTGCTGAGTAGGCTGATCTCTGAAGATACTTGTGTCCAGGAGAAGGGCTGGGGGCTGCAGGCTCTACCCACTTCTCAGAATACTGCAGTGACTCAGCTGGGGCACAGTGGAAATGGGCCTCTCCCACAACCAATGAATTGCTGAGCACTGGCTATGGATAATAAAGAAAACTGCCTTAGAAAACCTTGAACGGAGGGGTGTTGACTTGCAAGGTCCTGGACCTTCCAGCAAGCAAGGCTGGGGCACATGTTCCCCAGTGGTGGGCACCGACCAGGATCATGGTGTCTGCAAGGCTTCTGAGCACCGCTTGCATACACCAGTTGCTGTCAGAGCACGACAGTTGTGTCTGTGCAGATGCTCCCTCAGCTGAGAACCAAGTTCGGGAAGAGGAGACCTCCCCAGCCAGCCCTGAGCCCGAAGACAACAGGTGCTCTCAGCACAGCCTGCAGGGAGCTCTCACCTACCTCCCGCTGCTGGGAGGAGGAGTGGGACTCTTGCTCTTCCTGGCAGCATCACTTTTCCTGCTAGAGTCCTCTGTATCCCCTATCCTTAGAGCCTGTTTCGTGATCTCTGTTAAGGTTAAGGTGGAGGAAATATTGCAGCAGCTAAAATTATCCACTGATTAGGTCTCACATGCTGCTGGCCTCTGCAGGGATGGGGGAGGAAAATGGGGGACCAGTGTCCTCTACTAATCTATGGGTTGCAGTAAACACCCCCCAGCTGGGGTCTCCCTGATCCTGTGAGCGTGCTAATCCCAGTGCTTGGCTGCAACCCATCTTGTTTCCCAGGGTTGTGTGGTGCCCAGCTGCTGGCTGTGAAGCTGCTTTCCCCCATGGGAAATGTGGGGCCTCATGAGGGCAAGTGAGCCCTGAGCAGGGAATGTCTCTTCCACAGCCGCCAGCACAGCTCTGCCTTGCCATCATCCCAGCGGGGATGCGAGTGAGGCACTGAGTATGGAGCCCTTCTCTAGGGACTGCAATTGGGTCCCCGGCAGGTGGCACCAGCCTCCTTTACAACACAGGCAAAGGGATCGGGAATTTGGTTTCCATCTTCCTGCTGGGAAGTGGTGCTGAGACCAGAGTTGGCAATCTCAGGGTTGCCCAAAGGTGGCTTGTCACCCCTGGGTCATGGCTGGTTCCCAAGAGCAGCGCCATTAAAGGAGATAAGGGCTTCTCTAACAAGGAAAGCCCCAGCACCTCATTCAGGAGGGATGTCACCTGTGAGGGGTCCTAACAAGCAGCCTCGCCTGGGCTCGCTGCCTAGTGGGCCACACCTGGCTGTGGCTTTGTCTGGCAGCCCTAACTCAGCTAATGATTCCAGCTGGCTGCTGGCTGGGCCACTTGATTGGCTTCTGGCAAGGGATACTTACCTGGCAGGGGAAACACCAGGTATCTGGAGCCAAGAAGGCAGTTTTCCTTAAGTGCTCCCGGGGATAGCTGTTCTTCTGGCACGGTTTAGCACCCGCCGAGGTGCTGGGGCTTAAAGCCCACTTTATGGAAATGGGAGGTTCCCCCCTAGCTTGTTCCTGTGGCCGTATGTATGCCTGAGGGCAGGTGAAACTCGGGGGCATCCAAACCCCAAGCCTCCAGGTGTGGGCCTGCAAGTAGGCTGTCTGCCAAAAGACGCTGGAAACATCTGAAGCCCCTGGTGGGGGTGGATGACGTTTGCCAGTTGTAGGGCCATGTATAGTTCTGGACTGACTCCTGGATTTGGACTTGATTTGGCTCGGAACAAATTTCTTTAAAAAACCCCAGCTTGATTGGTTTCTGGGAGAGCAGCTGCCCTATTTAGCTCTGGCGGTGGCTGCAGGTCAGCCCGTAGTTCCTGCTGGAAGTGGGCTCTGGTGAGCCTCCATGGTCTAGTGCTCCTGGTTCCCTGACCCTGCTTGCTCTGGTCCTGGGCTCTGACTTTTGTCTTAGATTTGGTCTCCGACTCCTGAATTTCAACTTGGCTTGTGATTTGGGCCTTGCCCCTGAGCCTGGTAACTTGGTATCTGTTTGCCTGCCCCTGTGTTTCGGACTCCGCACCTGTTTTTAGCCCTCCTTGGGTGGCCTGATCACTAAGCCATACTGCCCACAACCTGGTACCTTACATCACTTTCTGTGGAGGAAGGAAGGGCAGGGCAAGGCACAGTGCTACACCCTCATCCCTATGCCCTGGTCCTGGCTGTGTCTGGGCTGCCGAGGTGGTCAGGATGCTCTGACTGCACCGTGCACAAGGGAGCTATTGAGAGCAGGGGGCTGGACTTGCTGGGACCACCTGTGGGCCCTTGGTGAGTGGATCCAGGGGTAACTAGGCCCTCGGGCCAGCTAGGGACAGGAGTTCAGGGGCTCTGCCATGCAGGGAAGGCCCTGGGTAATCCTTGAGTCACATGAGCAACCTTGGGCTCCTTTAATCAGGTGAACAGTTGGACCCACTCCTGATCCAGCCTCTCCTAGGGAGGTAGAGGACGTCTTTACTCTTCCACAGACCCTCTCTCTTGCAGAATGGATGGATGCAAAGGTTAAACCGAAATTCCTCTGCAGGAATGACTGGTGCCACCTGAATCTGCGGGGGCACCTGCAGAAATCGCCAACAGTGGCAGCCCTGCCGGGGGGGCCCCAGCCTTACCGGCAGCATCGGTGTCGACTGTCAGGTGGGCACCAGCCCCGTCAGGAAGGGCATGCACCCCCTCCCAGTTGCCTATGCCCCTCCGTCCTGAGGAAACTGGCTCAGTCCCATACATGGGAAGCTCCCAGCTCTTGGGGCACAAGCTCAGCCGTAGCGATGGGCCTCACGAGGGTGTCTTCATTTGGGTGCCTTCCCACCCCCCGATCTCCTGCTCCTTTGGCCAGTGGAAGGCTCTTCATGGAGGAGTCATCTCAGTCCCCACCCTCAGGCATCTGGCCTGGGGACTGTCACGGCCTCAGAGCTGCTCAAGGAAGGTTTTGACAAAGCTATTTTTAATCGGAAAAAATGCTGATTTGTCAACACTGAAAGTGTTTGCGGAAAATGTCTTTGACACTTCCTGCAAAGGAAAAAAGGATTGGAATTACCGAGCTGTCTGTTCTGATGCTGCCTGGATTCAAGCCGCATGTTTTGTCTGAAATAAACTGAAGTTAGCAATGAAAACTTACAGTGTTAAAAAATGTCAAAATTGAAACAAAAGCATTTCGCCAGCTCTCAAACCAGAGATCCGAACTGACCTAATTTAATTTGAGGGGTGGAGGGATATTTGTTCAAAAAAAGTCTCAAGCCTGACTTTCTCCGTTTGGAACAAGAAACAGTTCAAAACCTCAAGAGTTCTCATAAAGTAGGAAAATTGTTTCCTGCACAGCCCTGCACGCTCTCCTTGACAGCCTCTGATGAATTGAACTTCGGTTCCTGCAAGCTTATACTCTACGTCTATCTAATGCAGTTTGTCTGAAGTCGGTCAGAAAGCAGGGTGTTTATGCACCTTTATGGACTAACATGGCTAACTACCTCCCCTTCTTGTTGGGCCAGCATATCTTTAGAAAGGCCCTAAGATTGTAATGAAGAGCTCTACTGTAATCTACTGGTCCATGAAGAAGCCTGAACTCTTGTGGTTCTGGCATGTGTCTGTCCCTACAATGGGGCTCATGGAAATCTTGTCTTTGTTCTTGTTTGTACCTGGAAATCCTGCTCACCGGCTAGGATAGGGACATTTCCTGTTCACAGTGGGAACCCCAGCCACTCCTAGACCATGCAGTAGGACAGCAGCATAGTGTTAAATGGAAATTAGGGATAAGTGAAGCAGCTGCTGTGAACTGCAAATTGAGCAAGTTCAGGCCAGTCTCACTGAATGCCGATATTTGGGTGGCTCCATATTGGGGCACCCAGCATGAGGTGCCTGAGGCTTGATTTGGGAAGCTGGTGAACTCCATCCAAAGGAAACCTGCTGGAATGCAGGAGCTCTGGCAGCCAGACCCCAGGTGTCTCAAGTGTTTCCCTCCGGCTCTTCCTGCTCATGAATCATTCGCCACCAGACCTGGCTAGCACTGAATCTGTTCATTATTTGCAATTAAGTGCTCTACAGCTCATGTGACCACAGCTCCCCCACCCTGGGGTTACCCACAAAGTATTCAGCCTTACCATGACTGTGCATCACTCACTAGTCACCCTGTGCAATTGGCTACCTTAGTCGCACGCTGTTTTTCTGCTCCATGGCTGGTTCAGTTCCAAACCCCAAGTGCTTTCAAAGTGGGCATGTGAACACTTGCGGCCCAAAATTCAACAACTGAATCCAATCGGCAAAGTCATCGTCTCACAAAGATTCGCGACACTTCCCTGGCAACAGTGGAACCTCCGTGGAAAGCAGACCCTGGGAACTGCAGTCTCCATGTATTGAGGAGGTGTCAGCAGCCCCCTTCTAGCAGCTGTGCTGTGTGGGGGTTGCTGGCCTGGCTTAGTGCGGCATCAACCCTTCTGGGGACCCATCCTGTGGTTCAGAGCATTGCAGCCAGCTGCATTGCTCTTGTAGGACATCCCGAGGGAACTTGTCTGTCCTCTCTCAGGCTCAGGGGTGGAAATGGTATGAGCTAGGTAGGCTGCAAAATGAGACCTGTTTCAGGGAGTGACACTTCCAGTTGCTGTCTGTAGTCTTGAGTTTCGAGTGGTGGCAAGGAAAGGACCCACCCGCACACAATGGCAAATGCTGGCATCAGAGCTGTGGCAGGAACGCTGACAAAATGCATTAGTGACTAAAACGAACCCAAGTAGACCAGGCACTGCAGAAATTACACAGCCAGCCATGTCTGCCCTGTCGTGGCATGTGGGTGAGAACCCAATCTCATCAGGTATTCCTCAGAAACCCAGCAGATGGTTTTTCTCTTTGGCTCTAGCCAGCCTTGGTTAGAAGTTTACAGTACGCTTACAAGGGAGACCCAAAAGGAGACCAGACTCTCTCTGCTTAGCTCTGCACCAGCATCAGAAACTCAGCCAAGGCAGCAAGAGCCTTGAATCATGCACGTCCTCGTGTCTGTAAAGTTCCCAGCACAATGGGAGCCTCTTCTGGGCCACTACTTTCAGCTGCGTTTGCAATGCAAATCACCGTGGATGCAGTTCCAGGCCTCGTCCCAACCACATGGCAACTGATCCAAGGATTCGCAGCACGGCAGAAGGCTTTCCCCTGTTTGTGCGATGAGGAGGACAGGGGCTGAAGGCATAGATGAAGATAGGCGATTGTGGTGATTGTTGCACGGTCCCCTGCAATGCAGGACACAGAGACATCCACAGGGGACTCTACTGAGGTGCGTGCAAGCAGATGAACCTGAAGTTTGGGGGCTTTCCACTGTGCTCAATTTGTGTTTCGAAGCATCATCATGTGGGCCTCCCCGCTCAGCCTGGAAGGGAGGGGAGCCTCCTGGACGGGGACTGCAGCCAAGGTTGCAGTAAGCGTGGGGACTTGGTGTCCCTTTGCAGTTATTGTTTCCGTAACCACAGCCATCCCATGGCTTTCACTGTCATAATACTTGGGGTTGTGCTTGAAGCCACAGCCCCAGAAGAGAAGGGTGGCTCTGCCTAGGTAGGCCCCTCCACTTGAGCCAGGTTTGCAGAGCAGCAGAGAATGGAGGCTTCACAAGTGAGATGTCCCTCAGCCAGGGCTGGGCTCTGAGCCTGCCAGATCACTGCACTAACTTGGCTAGAAGCAAGAGCAGAGCCTGGTGCCCCGTGCCCACTTGTGACAGGCACAGTGCAGCTTGTAGCTTGCTCGTGGAGGCAGGACGTGCTCACGAGGGAGCCACCTGTGCACCCCACCTGCCATCCGAATGAAGCTCCAGCGCTCCACTGCAGCCTCTCTGCTCCAGCTGGCTAGGTGTGAGCACCAAGCCTGCCTGCCCAGCCACCGAGCTAGCTTAGCAGGGACACGGACGTGCACCCCGACAAGTCTGCGCCTTTGCAAAGGCCACGTGTTAGAGCCAGTGAGTTCCACCGTGGCGTCCCTGCCTTGCCGTCTGTGGCACGGCCAGCAGCCCCGAGTGCCTGCTCTCCTCCTGATGGGAGGCTGACATGGTGATGATTATGAGTTTACGACCTCCCACCCACTGCTACGGCGGAGTCTGGAGCCACAGCTGCTTACAGAGAGCGTCAGGGGAGCTGCGGTTTGGATGAGTAACTCCCCAGCCCTCCAGCTCGGAGCCACCAGAGCCGGAGGAGCAGAGAGACAACAAATGGCAAAACAAACATCCCCTGGGCTCAGCCAGTCCCAGAGGCTCCCGGCACTGTTTTGTTCTTTACATTTCCTTGCTGCTCCAGCTTGGCAGCATCCAGTGGCTGCTTATTGCTCCCTACCCTCCACACTCACCAGGTGAAGTTAAGCCCTGGGGGTTGTGCGGGGTCCTGCTCATTTGCAAAGTTCCTCCAGACTGGACTTCTTTGGTTTAGACAGTGCATTGGCATTTCTCCAGGGACAGCTGGCATGGGCCCAGTCCTGTGGCTTCACAGCATCAACATTAGAGATCAAAGCCTCAGCACAATTGTGGGGTTCATGGAAGGGTATTGTCCCATTGGAGGCAGGGGAAACTGAGGTACAAGGTGAGTGAGGCCAAAGTTCTCCCAAGCCTGCATCTATGGGAGACATCTAGGAGGGGATTTGGTTGTGGGTGCCCTGGCTGGCTCTCACAGCACTGGCACAGGAGGTCTGCGGGTCCAGCCAGTGATCCTCTGCCTTGGGCATTGCAGGCTGCATGCATTCAGAGAGGAGGACACCCCAAGTGGGGAAGCTTGGTTGATGTGAGAGTGTCAGTGTGAAAGTGCTTATGCTCGCTCACACGCTGCTCTGCACGCACCCACATGCATTCACTCCCACCTCTAATTCAGCACGAAGTGCAGGCTCTCTGTATCGCTTTGCCATATCCAGGAGACAGAGACTCCTCAACAGAGCCATGCAAACGATGTGTCCTCGACCACACGCAGAGTAGAACGGGGCATCACTTCTCACCAGAACGGTCTCTGGGGGGGCCCAGGCTGGTGACTTTGCTGTTCCACCTTCCCGAGCCATTGGCCTGGTCTGGCATGTGCCCGCACCGCTGTTCGGTTGCTGCTGGGGCCCCGGTGGTATCTCTGGTCTGCCAGACACTCCTCACTCTGTACTATGCAGATACCTCAAGCAACAATGGCAGCAGCTTGGAGACAGCATTGCCTCAAGTAGAATATTACCCTGAACCAGGAGCTGTAACAGGTCCCTTGTGAAATGGCCATTCCCCTGATGTCTCCAGGTGCCAGAGGTCTCTACAGCTCCTGTGGAGACAGAGCTAATGTGAGAGCTTGATACATGCTGACCAAAGCCCTCCAGCATGCCCTGGATGGGTAATCACATGTCCCCCCACACTGCACAGAACAACAGGAGAGCAGTGGTGACCTCATGATAGCACAGCCCAAGGGGGATCCTTGGCACTTTGCTAACCCAGCAAAGAGCTGGGACCTGAAGCCAGGCTCGCGGCAGGTTTCTAAGGTGCAGCTCTCTAACAGTACGGTTTCTGACTACTGGAACAGGACTCACAAGGAGGCTGTCTCCACCTCACTGCAGTCAGGTATCCTAAAAGCTCTGCTCTTGCTCAGCACAGGCGATGGGCTGGGAGCAGGAGCCCCGGGGGAGCTCTGGCCTGTGCTTTGCTGGGATCAGACCAGGTAATGATCAGGAGGTTGGACTCATGCATCCTCCTGTCACTGTCCTGCATGATACTGTACCTGCAGCAAGCTGGCCCCAGGCAGCACATGATCCCCAAGCCAGCCCTTGGAGCATTACTGGAGCACGAGGAAATGGCCTGTGCTGCCAGTAGTGTTAGGAGCAACCTCAATGGGAGCACAGAGGTGGGTGTCTGCAAGCCATGTGACGTGTTTTGTACCTTTGGGTATCAGCAGGAAGCAGTCCCTGCTGTCCCCTGTGTGCTTGCAACTGCACCAGTCCCCACTTTTCTATTGTGCCGGCAAAATCCTGCCTCCGTTCCCTCCTCTAGAATAGAGGTAGCGTGACTTAATCTGCTCTGGAGTCGGCAAGGTATAGCAGCACCTCTGTGGGACTGTGCAGCACTAGGGCATGGGGATGGGGGCAGGAAAAGGCCCCATCCATTGCAATTCCTGAGTACTTGAAGATGGCTCCATTCAGCCGTAGGGCGTGCACATGCAGCTGAGGCCACTGTGCCCTGCGCTGGCTGAGCAGCGCAGGGCTGCTGTTTGTGTTTGTGCTCCCAGTGTTTGTATTTACATTTGGGAATGCCTCTGGGAGCCATTCCTGGGGCTGGAATAACACGCTCTGGCCCTGGTGTTTTAGCCCTTGGACGGCCCTAGTGGAAGTGCTAGGACAGGGTCACATTCCATGGTCCATTGGCCTCCCAGACCGCCCCTAATGGTTCCCCAGGGTATTCCCTATGCCCAGGAGCAGCACAGATGCGGTCCCAAGCAGTAGCTGTATTTATGCTCAGCCTACTCCTGCCACAGTTGCCCGTAGCCTGCTCCCTGCCGAACCTGGAGGCATAGCACCAGAATAGCTTCTGCCCTGTGTGCGAGGAGAGGCCAGAGCACCCACCACAGCCAAACCACAAGAATATGAGCAGCCCGGCCACACAGCACTCACGAGGCAAGAACCGCGAGCGAGAAGAGCTCATCCGCCCTTCGCATGGAACGGCTGCCAAACAAAGCCAAGGGCATCTTGGCACCCTTGCTCTGCCTTGTCGTCACCTACTAGGTGACCAACAAGTGCTGAGCAGGGTGTTTTAAGAGTCAGAACAGTCACTGGAAAGATTTTGAGCAAACAGTGATGTTGTAACAGAAACTCAGAGGAGCCTTGAATCCAGAGGCAAGAAGGGATGGATCTGACTGCTGGCATAATACAGAGCAGTTTCACCAGTACATGTTTTCCTTCCACCACCGGGCTGCCTGACAGCTACAGCCAGGACGTCTAAAACAATATAGCTAAAATACGAGCCACATCCTGACATATCTGGGCAGCATGGAGGAAGTAACTCCTGTCTCCACTTCATATGCCACTGTGATGAGGCCCCTGTGTCTGCCTGGCCAATGCACCCCACCCTCATTGTTTACTTCTTGCCATTTCTAACATGGCTTTCACGTTGTTCTTGATACCCCCAACTAGGGAGAAGCTCCTTGTGAACACCCACAAAGCTGCTCTTCTTGTCTTCCTTGAAATCCTTCTTGTAGGCCTCCTCTGCTATGATGCCTATAGTCCGAGTGTGGGTGGCACTTAGAGCACTGCCTCTTGCCAGGACCTATTGCTTCTTACTGTTTCCCCGTTCCCTCATCTATCTGATGCTATCTCTCTGTCATCGTCTGTCTTATACACAGGGCAGACACTGCCCTCGTGTTCTGTGGCTGTACAGTGCCTAGCACACAATGGGGTACGGGACCAGGACTAGGTTCCTACGTGCCAACGTATTATGAGAGTGAATGGCATACAGGGCTGACTTTTGTGGATGTGGGAGCCGGTTTCTTTTGAAAATGTGGCTAATAAAAGGCATTTATTGGGATAACCATATAGAAGTTTCTGTATTGGCTAAAATCTGGAGGGGGGCATACTGTGCCTGCCAGAGCAGAGTGGAGCAAGGGTTCAGGTGAGCTGGTTGAAGCTTTGGGTGAAGTGCACAGAATGGGGTAGGGATGCTGCATCCCACATGGTTTCTACCTGGTTTCTAATGGTGATCAGCTTAAGCCCTGATGCACTAGCCTTAATATTCTGGCTAAACAGTTTATTATTTGCAATTTTGATAACATTGGTATTATCTAGTACTTAGAGCAATGGGCTAGGAAGGGGACACAAATCCCGGCTCATCCCCTAGACTGTGCCGCTGAGTTCCTTAAGTCACTGCCCTCCTCCGTGCCTCAGGGTCCCCATCTGTAAAATGGGGATAATGATCTCGACCCACCTATGTGAAGTGCTTTGGATGGAAGCTACTATAGAAGGGTAAATCTTCCTCCTACCCCACTCCACTTAGAGGACATCTGCTCTACACCTCTGTCTCACTGGGCTTCAGGTGTCACGGGTACAAAACAGGAATTGCAGTGAGGGAGAATGCTCCCGTTCAGAGACGGCGTCCAGGGCAGCTGCCTGCATAGACCGAGGGGGGAACATCTATCACCTCGGGGGGTCTCTGACAGTAGGAGCTTCTAACCCGAACACACCTTGTAGCCAGCTCTAACCCCTTTTGCACATGAGCATTCCTGAATAAGTACCTCCAGCCCTGGAGTACACATCCCCGAGGAGACGGCTGGAGGATGTGGTGTGGCACAGCAAAATAGCTGGAATTTATTCAGGATTGAAGAGAGACAGGCCATGTTTGCACGCTGGCAACAGTGGGGCCTGGTGAGGACAGGCCCACCTGAGTCCTCAGCCATGCTCTAACACTGGCTGTTCTGGGTTTACCCCTCTATATCTGCTCTTGAGCCCTTTGTCTCTGATGCAGTCGCTACAGCTGAGCCCAGAGCAGCCTCACTTCTGGGCTTCGAGAATCCCGGTGAGCATGTCGGTGGGGGTGTGTCCTTGACCCAGTTCCCTCTTTGGCCCAAAGGGATTTGAACCTGCCTTTCCCTTCTCCTAACAGAAGCACCTTAGCCACAAGATAGTAGGCTTGTGAATAGGTGTGGGGTTCCCTCCATCTCTCCTGCTGGGGCAGTTTCATTTTATTTAAGCCAGTGAGTCTCAACCAAGTTTTCAAGGCGTCCTTGGGTGCCCTGACATCCTTTCCAGCCCACCACAGGATGCCACACAATGTTAGCACTGGTAGGAGAGCAAAGCGTATGCACAAAATGAACCCAGAGACTTCAAATAGGAATTGTTAGGATTAAAAACTTTTGGACTCATCATGGCCTTTCTGAGTTCTTTGCGCCATGATTTGTAGTCAAAAGACAAGAGAAAAAGAAAAGCCAGCATTTTTCTGAGGGGACCGTGAGTTTAATGAGAGGTACTTTGAACCTTGAAAGGTTGTGAATCACTGATTTAACCAAATTAAAGATTCGTTGGGCTGGAGAGGAGAAGAAAAAAAAGCAAGTCTGATTCCCTGGTCTAGCGGTCAGGGCTCTCAGGTATGAGCAGGGGCAGCCCCTGCTCCAAGCATTGCCCGTATCTTTCAATCAAATACCTAAAGCCACTGGATCAGGTTCAGGAGCTCAGGACTCCTCTCTGTTAGGCGAGTGCCAAAGGGTTCTTCATTCTCCCGGCGGCTTGGGTTTATCTACGCTGCAGCTTTCATTGACATATGTGAGCACTGCTTCATCGAAGCAGCTCACGCCCCACGGTGTAGCCACAGAAGCGTGGAGCTCAGCACCGGCTGCAAACATCCTGAGGAGCTGAAACTGCTCAGGTAATTGGTCCTCATTGCCCTGCCTCGCCAGTGGGCATGTCTGGATAACTGCAGTAAAGGTTGTGAGGTGCCCACATACCGTGGGAACGGGATATGCCGGTCCCGAAGGCAGACGGGCAGCCCTGAGCACCTCATGCATGCAGCAGAGAGGCCCTTTGTCAGCAGAGGTGTGATTCATTCCTAACAGCTCAAGTTGAGCCCTAAGTTATGGTTCGGCTTAAAGAACCAGATCTGATACATACTGCCTCAAATTCATTATTCAGGGTTATGGTTCAGTGTCCTGAAGCCCGGAGGGCTGGAGGTACTGCGTAGGGCACAGCTAGCTCTTTATTTTTACTCCCTTTCCCAGGGGAAATTTTCCCCGTGTGGCTAATTCACAAAAAACATTGTTACAAAACAAGCACGAGTCCTGGAGCTAGGAACAGGTCTTTATGTGTTGGGTTTTTTGGTTTAGCCTTTTTTTCCCCTTGCTTCCCTTTGAATGAAATTCCTGCCAGCTCTAGGGGGGAGCGAGGGAGAGAGTAGAAAGTTTCTTTAACTCCTCCCATTGGAGTCTCTCACGCCCCAGCCCTGCCCAGCCCATGAAACCCAATAACCAAGATCATTCAACAATGCCTTCCCTTCACTAGCTACATCTTTACTACACTTAGGGCTGCAGTGTCTGCTGTGTTTAAAGCAGTCAGATCACCATTTCAGACGTGCAGCCCTAAGCTCAGAGGGACAGGGCGAGGGAGAGACTCACAGCTCATGTGGGCTGCAGCTGTGACGAGGATGGACAGACTGCTTTTCTGGTGCACTCTTCTGGCCTCCTCTGCCACTTTCCAGGCAGTGTCCATGGAGCAAGGTGCTGTGCCCTCGTGCCCACCTCAGTGCCACTGTGAAGAAGATGGCATAATGCTCTCAGTGGATTGCTCAGAGCTGGGACTCTCTGAAGTCCCTGCTAACTTGAGTCCTCTAACGGCTTACCTGTAAGTACAGAACTGTCATTTGCTTTGCAGTGCTTTCCCGAGTGCTGTCTTTGGGACATAAGGCAAAACCTTTCCAGTCAGCTGCAGCTTGCTTAGGCTTGGAATTGTGTGTGTCAAATTGTGCTGAAATAAAATTTCCACTGCAAATTAGAAACAAAACAAACCAGGGGGAAAAAAAAAAAGGCAGCTATTATTTCAGGACCTGCTGAGCCAAGTGCCCCCTCCTTCCCTTGCCCCTCTGCAAATGCTGTTTATATTGTGATGTTATGCATGCTTTGCTTCTTGATTGCAACGGATCAGAGGAGCTGGTTTGCTGGGCAGATTCTGATTGTTTGAGAGCATAATGGAGTATTTATACTGAGCAATTACTGCAAACTGTTCTGGGATCCTTCTGTCAAACATTTCAATAGCTGTGATAACTCAGGGCTTTGGGGTTTGGGGTGTGGGTTGGCCACCAGCAGAGCATTGGGGCTGTCTGTTTCAAATGAGTATGACAGTTTTACATGGGGGTTTTTTTCCCTTTCATTATTCTTAATTTTCCAAATGTTCCTCAACCCTTTGCCCAAAAAGGCACCCAGCAGAGCTGAGCGCTGGGAGGATGTTGCAGTTTGAGGTCTAACACCAAGGACGGCTCCATGCTTTGTGGGTGAGAGGTGGACAGGGGTGATCTCCTTGAACTTTCCCCATGCTCAGAAGGGGACAGCTGGGGAAGTCAGATGGATGCGTCAGCTTTGCCTAAGCTTGCGTCTACAAGGGTAATATCCCCCTCACTCCAGGGGACCAGGCTTTGGTTCTGGCAAGCCCTGTGAAAGACGCTGCGTATTTATCCACAGCAAATTTAGCAAACGTGCGACACAGGATGAGAAGGATCTTGGATTTCGCAATTTAGGGACAGAACTGAGGAGAATCTATTCAATACGGCAGCTATGCTGTATAACCCCCAACGGCAGCTGGTTATGGTGAGTGGCCTGTCAGCGCAAGCAGAAGTGTTGTCTGGTGCTTAGAGCAACGGGCAAGGAAGGGGACACAAGTCGTGGCTCATCCTCCAGACAGTGTGACGGAGTTCCTTAACAAAGTCATTGCCTTCCTCTGTGCCTCAGGGTCCCCGTCTGTAAAATGGGGATAATGATCCTGACCCACCTGTTTTGAAGTGCATTGGCTGGAAGGTGCTACAGAAGAGTAAATCTTCTTCCCACCCCACTCCACTTAGAGGGCATCTAGTCCCGTTCTGCACCTCGCTCTCGCTGGGTCTCAGGTGGCATGCGTGCAGCACGGGTGTTGCGGTGGGGGAGAATGCTCCCATTCAGAGGGGATGTCCAGGACAGCTGCCTGGGAGGTCTGCATAGAGGGAGGGGAAACGTCTGTCACTCCGGGCAGTCTCTGACAGTAGGAGCTTCTCACCCTAACACACCTTGTAGCCAGCTCTGGTCCCATCTGCACGTGAGTGTTCATGAATAAGTAATTCCAGCTCTGGAGTGGGAGCCCGGGGGGATGTGATACATTATAAATGCAGGATGCCGCAGAGCTCAGCTAAGCCCATGCTATACTGTGATGACAAATGAATGCCCCAGCAGTCCCATCTTTTCATTCTTTTCAGGACTTCTGCATTGCTTTACTCCAACCCAATGAGGAGCTCGCTCTTGCCCTCTCTGCATGCTTGAAGGTAGTTCCCCCTTCCCAGGATAAGCTGGAGGGCTGCTCTTAGTACTGCCCTGGCCAGTGCACACCATGCACTGACTAACCCCTTCCTGTATCAGTTTGCTGCACTGATTATCAGGCCAATCCAAAATCTTCTGCTGTACTCACCGGAGAAAGCATGCGATGGCCCTGGTACAAGAGCCCTCTTATGCAGGACTATCACTAGCCACTGCTGCACCTGTCTGCAGTGGGGTGAGAATTGCCCCAGAGATATTTTAAAGATACATTTCAGCCTGATTTTCAGTGGTGCGAGGTCTCTGGGTGCTGCAGATGGTTATGCACCTCAAAGAATCATGCTGTTTCCAGGTGAATTCAGACTCGCCCTCCGGGCACTGAGGTCTGAGAGTTTTCCTGATGCATTAGTCATTTCCCCCGTGCCCATCCCAAGGTACCAGCGTCTCTCAGCTGCATTGCTACACAAGTTAGCCGCCTCGCTGTGCTTTCCTAGGGAGATTTCCTGTGGGACGTACATTAACCTACTTTGTTCGTGTGGTGGCGCCATTGACAGCAGTTTGGAGGAAACACCAGCCGTGTAGCCTCGGGACCCCCTCACCCCACTGGAGAAGCCTGCTGGGGGCAGCTGTCTGTTTTAAAAGCCCTCCACCTCCATAGCCCAGAGGCTGAAAAGTCTCGCCCCTTTGCACCTTTTCTTACACACTATACCCAGGTAGGGGAATGTCAGCAAGGTTAGAGGATTTAATCAGAAGGCAGAGCAGATGTGCACTTTATAGGCTAACTGAATAAGATAGCTGTGGAGCACAAGTTTTCATGAACCCAAGTTCACTTTATCAGATTCTGTGAAAAAATGTAGAGAAAGCAGAGTATAAGGAGACAGAAACTGTAATACAAAGCCAAACAGATTTAATAGCATTTAGCCTAGATTATAAATTAGACATTGAAACCATATATTCTAGTTATGGGATAAAGCATACGAGTTGTAGCTGGGAAAAGAGTAGGAGATTTGGGGGTTATCCCTGTTGTTTCCACTGATGGGCATGACCTTGGATAAGTCAGAGAGGGCCACATTTTCAAGCTCTCGGTGCCCAGAATTGGGGCCAGAGTCTCTAAAGAGATGCCCTGGTGTGCCAACCTCTTTTGGAAATCTGCCTCCCTCCATTGTGGGTGACGAGGATTTGTGAAATTCCTGGCCTTCAGTCCACACTGGGGCACCTAAACAAGGAGCTTCGCTTTGGGGAGATCTGGGAGCATAGGGATCAGGCTATTTATGCGGGCATTTCACCATGGGTTTAGCAACCTCCGAATCAACATGCGGAGTCAGAAGCGTTCAGCCTTAACCTGTGTGGGCCTCCATTTTTTTGTCTGTAAAATGGGATTCAGCATGTACAGCCTGGTAAAGCACCTGGCTGTGTGCAGATGAAAGATTCTAGGAAGTGCTAAGGGTGTTCATAATAAACCTTTTGACCTCAGACACGAGGATGATCGATGGGGCTCGTGAGTTTGAATTCATGGCCTGCCTTTCGAATGCTGCATCTACACGGTGATCAGGTCCCTTCAAGGACTCCTTCCTTCTGCACGTAGCAATTAGCACAAGCCACAGCCAGAGCAGAGTGAGCCTGAGTCCAGCCCACAAGAGCCAGATCCTTCAGGGCAGGGTTCAGGAGCTGGTGCTCCTATCCTGGTGCTTCCTCTTAGCAATGTATTGAATACAACAACACTATCTTTCGCAGCATCGGTTGTGTGGCGGATCCCCAAGGACCTGGCAGTCTCTGGCTGCCTGCAGGGGGGTCCTGGTGAAATGCTAAAAAGGCAGGGAGAAACACTAAGGCCTGTCTGGGATTTTCTGTGAGCAAATACAGGATAAGATAGCGCTTCCCTGGATGGCAGGAGCTGTGGAAGGGAATGCGGACGCTTGTACACCTGACAGGGATTTAGTCCTCAGGGTTTTAGTCTATGCCCCCGAAATTGAAATGGTGGGTTTTTAATTGAAACCCAACATTTCAATTTTTCTGCCACATTGCGGTGAGGGGCCTGATCTTTTTTTTTTGAGCTGAAGCCTGCCTGCAGCCGGGGGGGGGGGGGGGGAAGCTGCCAGCAGGCCAAGTGGCCCCTGAGCTGCAGGGTGCCCTGGTCCTTCCCTCTGGTGACGATCCCCCCTAGAGCCACCTGGGTCAGCTGCAAGCAGGCCAGGTGTTCCCCAGTGTGGAGGCAGCACCCGGCCTGATACAACTGCTCTCTGAGCCCACTTGGGGTGCAGCGCCCGGCGGGCTTGGGGACCAGTTGGATCAGGCCAGGTGCTGCCTCTGAGCTGGGGCAGCACCCAGCCGGTTAGCAGCCCATCCAGGTGGCCCTGGGGAGCGCCACCACCACAGAGGGAAGGACTGGGCCTCCCTCCCTGCAGCTCAGAGGCCGGTCAGCCTGGCAGCAGCTAACCCCAGGGCTGTGGGAGAGGCGAACAGGCTCCATTAAAAATCCTAAAAAGACCAGCCCCCTTTCCACTTCTTCCTTCAGCAGGTACCTGCAGCTGGAGGCATTTTGCAAACTAAACTATATCCGGATGTAGTTTAGTTTTCAATGATTCAAACTCATCAAATCCCCCCAAATTGGCACACGGGTAATGCGTGACACTGTTAAGCCACACAAATGACATTTTCGTCACGTGCCAGCAGAGATGAGGCTACCCAAAGGGGCAGGGAGGAAGATGGCAGCTCACTATTGGAGGAAGCAGAAAGGAGAGAAAAGATCGCCTGGCATTTAAGACGGTCACCTGGGACCTGCCACAGCCTCTCTGTATGTCCTGAAGCAAGTCACTTAGTACCAGATCCTCAAAGGTACCTAACCTCTCATTGATCTCCATGAGAGTTAGGTGTTTAAATACCTTCGAGCATCTGGTCCTTAGTTCCTGTATGTAAATGAAGATAACATCTTTGCCCTATATCCCAGGCGCGTGAGGTTAAAAATCATGAGCTGCTCACATGGTATGATAATGGGACTCACACAAATACTAGGCTACTTGTCCCTGGGTCCATCCAGGGGGCTGCAGAAAGCAGCGGGGAGCTGCCTGGAATTGAGCAGGAGCTCCTGAAGAGTGAAGGTGACACCCCTCAGCCGAAGATGTCCTGGGTGGAGACTGTCATAAGGCTGGGGGCTGAAAGCCTGTGGTTACAGGGACTGGCACTTTGGCCATGCCAAGACAGGCAGCATGCATGCTTCTGGTATGGTTCCTGGCAGTACTACAAAAGGTCCCTTGATTGGTCTCAGCAGTGGCCCTGCTTCTCATACTAGCTTGTGTTAGGGGCTGTACGCTCCTTGGGTACAATGGCAGGGCTACACAAGGTAGAGCATTCCCATTAAATGTTGGAGGCAGGTAATTTTCCACCCCAATTCCAGTTCTGCCCTCACCAACGGGAGGGTTCAGAGCAGTCCCATTCCAAGATGCATTACAGAGAGGTGCTGAATGGTTTTATCCTGCTGCAAGTTAATTGGGCGACCTCCACGATGAGCAACGTGGTACAGGCTGCATATGTGACTGCTGGCCACTGCCCTGGGATTGAGCCCTCACACGTCCAGCCTGCCTCTGGCACTGACCTCGCACGTGTCCATTAGAGCCTGAAAAGTTGCGTGGGGAGGTTTACAAGGGGTCAGTCTCCTTAGATCCCTTGCCCTGGGGCTTGTCTGACACAGGGCAAGCAATTGAATGGCACCATCACCTTGCACCCAACTACCACAGCACTGCTCTGTGGACCATAGCATGGAGCACAGCTCCTCCTGGACCTTAGAAGCGCTGCAAAATAACACCAGTTGGAGCCCACTCACTCCATGAACGAGTTGTGCGGGGAATGTAGCAGGGAGCTCCGGGAGGCATTTGCAGCTGGTGCAGAGATTCTGAGTAGGCTTCTGGAATTTAGCAGCCCGAGTGGGAATCTGGGGCCCTGGTGCCACCTCTGCTGCTCTCCTGCACCCGAGACACAGACACAGCTCTGCAGATGCCGCTCTCAGGGCCATACACCCTGTTTCACCCATGCATCCTGTAACTTGGGACAGGCTCGGGCATTCCCCAAGGCAGAGGATCAAATCCACCTGAATTTGTATTCCTTTCTATGCTGCCTAGTGTTGCCCAGGGGTGGGGAAGGGCTGATCTCACTGCTGCATAAATCGGGCAAACCCAAGACACGTTTCTTAGTCGGGGCACTTTGGCAAAGGATGCCGAACCATTGGCAGCAGCCCTACAAGGCACAGTCAGAGGTGAAAAGAGTGTATCGGAGCAGTGCAGAATTTTTACCAGGCTCCTTTTGCTTTCACGGAACTGGGCAGCAGGTGCTGCGGGCAGTTGGTGCTGATGTATTAAAACGTGGGGCTCAGTGAACCACGGCACAGCAAAATAGCTAGAGCTGAGAGGCGAGTTGTGTTCCCCGATGAAGGTGAAGCCTGCCCGGGCAGTTTGCAGCTTTGCTTGTTGCTCTAATTTTAAGCATAATATGGGGACTCCAGACTGCTGGACCTTCCTGATTGAGGCAAAGGTCTCTTTCCAGCTCCCATCCCCAAACCGATGGCAAGTACTTCTCTCTGCAAGGTGTACGTACAGCCAGAATCCCCCATGGAGCTCAGCGGCTGAGGTGCAGACCCTATTGACTGCCTTTGATGAATGCTGATCTCGCGGTGTGACAGGCATCGCTGTGATGGGGCTGACACAGGAGAGAGGGACAGCCGTTCTGTGTACAGGCGCCCTGGCCAGCAAAGCCAGGGGACAGAGTAACACTGCCAGAACGAAGGCCACTTGTTGGCTCAATGCTGACCGCTGGGCAGAAGGAGCTGTAGACATGAGTAGTATCATAGTATCATAGTATCATAGTGTCTAGAGTCGGAAGGGACCTGGGCAGATCATCTAGTCCGACCCCCTGCCTTGGCAGGAAAGAGCACCG
>JAGPOW010001998.1:4680467-4706875 GCA_030014935.1 Caiman crocodilus | reverse complement strand
GCTCCCTTCTAGCATGCCCACATCCCCCCACAACTTCGTGTCGTCAGCAAACTTGAACAGGGTGCTTTCCACCCCCTCATCCAAGTCGCTGATGAAGATATTAAACAGTACCAAGGCCTTGTCCTGTCCATCGGACAGAGGTATCTCAGGAGCTGCCAGGTTTCCACCTGTGTTGTTTTAAGTCCTGACCGTCTATTTTGGCATCCCCACTGGTGGCTAGTTGAGTTGATGTGCTGTCCGGATGGAAGGGAACCAGTTTACACAGAGGAACAACATGGTAGCCCCATAGATTCACATCCATGAGGAGGCCAGGCTGCAGAGGAACCAGAGTGCATATTACACTCCAGATAACGGCAGCCTCTTCTCCTTCCCTTGGCCAGAGGAGAAGGCTGTTTCTAAGCCTGCGCCAAACCAAGAGGTCTCCCATCTGCAGCCATTTCTCTGAAGTGAGCCCTATGCTGCGTCCCTGGCTGCCCGCTGATGTGTGGCTGCTGTAACAGGAATTAAAGGAAATGTTTCTGAGTTTGGGTTTTCCCTGGGCTGCATGAGTAAATTCCCTTAACCCCAGTGGGCATTACTCATAGGCAGTCCCAGAATAGGAGCCCTGGAACCAGAATGAAGTAAAACCCAAAGCAATGAATGGATCTGCTAGGAAAAAAAGGATTTTTCGTGCCTCCAACCCAGCCTTGCACACACAAACAGGGGTGTCAATGGGACCTGTGAAGCCAAACCCACGGTCTCAAGCCAAAAGCAGATCCTGGCTAGAGTGGGAAGTTCGTGAGAGAAGGGGAAGAGTCTTGCAGATGGGGTAACAGGCAATGTTAGAAAACAATCTGCACCCTCAGCAGAGCCACCTGGTTTCAAAGTGGCATCAGCTGCAAGCATGAAGCTCACTGGCTGCAGAGTAGGCTGGGCCTAGTTTAGAAACCCAGGCCTTTGATTTGGGCTTTGAGTATTCAATACTTTACAACCTGCATTAGCTATACCTGGTCCCCTTCAGCCTAGCTCCTCTCTGGTGGTCTGTCCTTGCTTGGGTGGCTTGGATTCCCTGGCTCCTCACTTCTAGTACTGCCTGCATTATGGATGTGGAGCTTGTTTATTAAGTTGGCCTTTGGCTTGGACTCTGCCTCTGACCCTCTTGTGCTGCCTTGGTCCCTGATCTGGATCCTCCTCTGACACAGGTACTTGTCTACCCCGTGCTCCTCCAGGTTACCAGGACTAGATCATAGGCAGAGCTGGGTCCCAGTACAGGCTTTGCCGCTGACCTCGTGCGCCTGAAGGGCCCTCACATGGCTTATCCCTATTGGAAAGCCCCCCCCAATGGGTATAATAAGAGGGGTATATCTTCTGATCTGGGGGTGGGGAGGCTGCATCAGAGAGCAGTATTATCCTGAAGACTTCCCTGAATCACAGAAAGTATTAACCCCAGTGAACTTTCATTCTTAAAGTTTTCTGAGTTGCCTTGGGGTGAAGGGGTTGCATTGCATGCTGCTAAGGAAGAGTAAACTTGCACTCGGTGCGAAGTGGGTAAGTCTTCTCATACAGGGCCTGGGTGTTGAGGCTCTTGGCATTGATTCCAGCTTTCGATCTGCTAATGGGTTTGTGACAAGCCACTTAGGACCTGCTTCAGCACCTACTGAACTCACTGGGAGAAAAATGTTTCTATTTACTCCTCTGTACAGAGAGGTCATTAGTGTCTGAAAAGTGCCTAGCACCTGTTGATGTCAATGGGAGTGCAGGTGCCTTGTCTTTAACCTCACTGGGCCTAAGGCTCAGCTCTGCAGTGGGGATCATAGCAGTCCTGCCTTGGGAGGGTGTAAGGGGACAAGCTGTGCAGTGCTTAGATACTGGATGAGTGTGGTCAGTAAATGCCTGAAGGCAAGGTATGACTATTTCTAGTTCAGGTGTTCTGACTGTAGCCCCCGAGTGTCTCCCTTCCCACCCCCCTTGAAATGTTCCCTTTGAAAATATTAATCCTCATAACTTACTGCTTCTCTGTTTCATATTAGACAGGACAGACATCCAAGGGATAGAAATCCCAGTGGCTTCAGGGCAGAAGTCAAATCCAAGCTGCCTGAGGTTAGCTAAAAGCTTCCCTTGGGGCTGGTTATTCCAGCACTGCTGATTATAGGCTTTCTTGCCCTCTTCCTCAGCAGCATCTAGTACTGGCCACAGTCACAAATAGGAGACTCCCCTAGGTGGGATGATCACTTTTGCTCTAGGGTAAAAACACTAGATTAGTGGTAAATCTCTTACTGCAGACATTGTGTGCACATCGCCCTCATTGCAACGTTCTTGCATGTGTTGTTGTAACACAAAAAGACCTGTATGTTTCTTCCTTCTGGTTCGGATTGTGGATCTGCTCCGTTTGCGCTGGGATGGTTAGCTGCGTGGGGATTAGCTCTGGTCCCTTATCAGACAGGCTGTTACTGTCACGGGCACAATTTTGTTTTTTTTCTTGCTATGGCAGGATGCAACACTGGAGATGCTCACACATGAGCTTCAATACAACCCTGGGGTTTAGGGGTGGGGGAGGAGAGGGTGCTGGAGCAAGTAGTAAGGGGAGAAGCAAGAGCTGACATTATCTCATGGCTTGGAAAAAATAGTTGCCAACAGCCTTGCCCGTAGCCTGCACCTCTGAGTGATTACGGCAGATAAGCTCTCATGCTCTGCCGCTGAGATCTCACCGATGGCCACAGAAAGACATGCTGGAGCAGCGTGTTTCCAGGACTGAAGCATGCTAGCAAGAGCAAATAGGTGGGGCATGGTCTTCTTTCCCATGGGCAGAGCATGGGGATCTCATCAGTGTTGGGACATAACAAGCAGACCGCAGCATCATTTTGTGTTTTCGGAGATCAGCGCCCCAGAGTGTCAAAATAGCTTGACTCAAACCAAGCTCTTTCTGCTGTTCCCAGACTCCCAGTGTGGTAGGAAGCAGTGGCGGAGCTGCTGTTAAAGGTAACGACCAGTAATAAATCAGCTGGCCCTGCTCCCGTAGGAACCTAGACCCAAACCAACCAGAAACACATCATAACTTTTTCCTTCTGTGTTCCCCAACCTATAATCAAACAAACCCAAACCAAATAGATTTGTTTTTGTTCTTAATGATCTGCCATTGCCTAGGAGTGAGCTTGTAAGAGAAACCAAAAAACAACCTGAAAATAACCCCAAAGCCACAGCTGCTGGGCATGTGCTTCTAAAAAGGCCTTATGTATCCATTAGACATGTGACTCCCTCATCATCCATAAAGAAGCCAAAATTCCCCACCCTGATTCAGCCAAGGGTTTTTGTCTGCAGTAGCTGTTGATTGCCTGCCAAAGAGGTGGAGGGACTTCCTCCACATCACGGCCATGAATCATGACCCATGCTGCAGGTTCATGATATCCCAAAATGGGTCAAGTAGCAAGAGGAGGAATAGGAAAGTGCTGAATTTTCCCAAGGAATCCTACAGTTGAAGAGTCTAATGCAGAAACTGGCCGCTATGGGACACTGGGCATTACTGGTTCTCTGAAGAAAATGCACAGATTCAAGTCTGAACTGAACTTCTGTAGCCAGTCATGGACATAACTGGGTCATTATGTGACATTTATTATTAGAGCTACCTGAGATGTTAGTGGGAAAAGTGTTGTGTCAGAAAACATTGTTAAACAACAGCAGTGTTTGTCCGTCAAAGGCTTAATTGGAAGCTACACATACCTGCCAACTTTTATGAAACCATTTGAATCGAAAGGGACTTTAACTTCAACTTTGGTTCCTTCTGATCTGCAAAAGCTTTCTTTAACTTTTTTGATATGCATGAGCTTCACTTTTTTTATATTCTAGCATTTCAGTATTATTAAACGCCTTGTTTTTGATAAGTTCATGTTGATGTTTCAGAAACACTGTATTTTGGATTTTTTCTGTGCTAACTTCCTCCTGTACCAAAAGGAGGAAAGGAAAAATGTTAACAATTTTCCAAAAGTCTCCCAGGATGAAAATCCCGTTTTTTCCAAACAGGTTTATATATCCTTCCCCTCTATGGTCCCACTCTTTCATCCTCCCCACCTAATTTTTACCTCTAAGTCAATGTGCCTTGAAATGGGAAGCTTTTTGGAGCAAAGATAGTATGTTTCTGTGTGTGAAGCATTTGGCTCCAATCTTATTGTTCTTTCCTGGGTGTTTTACACCGCCTAGTCACTGAGGGGCACAGAGTATTTCGAACTTCAACTATTTCTAGCTAAGGATGCTAATCTTTTCTCTGAAGTGGCAGAAGCTTTGGACTTTAACATGCAAGGTTATAGGTTCAGACTTTCCCAAGGGAATCGATACAGTTGATATTAAAAACTGCAAATTGTTGCTGGTTTTGTTTTGTTTTTTTCCCCTGGTTCAGTAGCCACCCAGGAATTTTTACTTCAGCAGCCACCCTGCCCATTTTTTTAAAACAAGCTTCCAGCCTCTCTTCCTTTCTATGAAATAGGCTGGGACTATCCTCCTAGCATTGCCATAAGGGCTATGGGGATCACTTATAATTCTTCATTAACAGAATACCTGCCTGCCCCCACTCGACTCGCACGCTTTTGTTGATCCAAATGAATAGCCTAGAGGAGTGCAGCACAGGCTAAGGCAGCAATGTGAGTGCTACCACCCTGCTGGTGGAAGTGCCCAGGATACTGGTTAGACTAGAGGAAGCGGCTCTTTCTGCGCACACTCCAGCCAGGACCTTCCCCAAGGGCTATTTTGTCCCCAGCTACAGCATGCCGCCCAGGGCTGGAGTTGCCAAGGATCACGTGCTGGCACTGGACCTCTCACTCCTATGCTTGCCTGCCTGTCCTGCTCCCTCCTCCCAAGAAAGCAGAGAACAACAGGCTTCTTCCCCCCCTTCCCCACCCCTCCTTGGAGAAGAAGCTCATAAATCTGCCTGGGGCGATGAAAACGCTGAGCTCATGGCCCTTAGATCTGTGAGCGCAGAGCTCTAACCAGCGATTAAAGGAATTTAGGGTTTTCTTTGAAAAGCTCTTTGATTCTGGCAGAGGCCGGGGTGCCAGAGGGCAGCCTGCAGTGCTGCGTGCGTGCCACTCCCCTGCTGCACCTGCCCCAGTCGGGGAGCAGCAGGCAAGCAAGGGGGAGGGAAGGAGATGCTTGAAACCTCCACGCTCATCTGAGGCCGGAGGCAGAACCAACCCTGCCTGCTCCCTTCCTCGCTGTTGAGCAAGCCCCAAAATGGTAGTGGGACAGTGGTGGCTTCCTTCACTCTAAGCCAGTGGTTCTCATCCCCTTTAAATTCAAGGCACCCCTCAGAAGATGCCAGCTCTGGGCTTTCGCCCTTCTCTATTACAGAAAAATACTGGAACAATTGTTTTGTTGCAGAGAACTCAGAAAGACCCTACCGGGTCAGAATATTGTTAATACTGTGGATTTCTATTTGAAAGCTCTGGGTTTAGCTTGCAAATCATGTTTGCACACCTCCACAGTGCTTAATATTACATGGCATCCTGCACCACCCCAGAAAGGATCTCAAGGCACCCTGGTTGAGAATCGCAGCTCTAGGTACTCCAGCAAGGTGCTAGGGACCTCCTCTAACTCCCATTTTAAAGAGGATACTTCTTTCCCTGCATTACCCGCTCCTGTGACTTAATCGGGGAATTTGCAGATGCATGGGAAATGACCTGTTGCCCCTATTATGAGTAGTATCGCTGTCTGGCATCAGGGCTGCTTTATGCTGGGCATCCAGGAGGAGGTCCCTGAGCTGAGACTCCAAATAGAGGATAATGCATGTCAGCACCAAGGAGGCTCAAGGGAATCGGAAGACTATCATGGATAGCAGGATGATCAGCAGCCTCAACTATTGCAGTCTCTGAAGGCTTCGCAATGTTACAGGGCCTGGAGCAGCACCAGCTAAAAGAAGTTTATGGGGGCTCCTCCCATGGGAAAAGACCCCAAGGGGCTTGTGGAGCAGGTTGACAGGATGGCAATGGAGGCTTGCAGAGCCAGGAGCCCTTGGGTCAAGGCAAACCCACGTTATTCGTATAACATGGTAGAGAAGAACTAGTGCAGAGAGAGTGCCATGCTCAAGCTGGTGATCTTGGCAGCAGCATTTGGGTGCTGTGATTATTGTAACATACCTCTTGCCAGCTCTGAAGGGGAGGAGGTCACAGAAATTAAGGTGTGAGATGAGAGCCTTCAACAAGGGATCTAGCTCCAGGAACGGGTACAAAAGGAGCATTTTGGATGCCCGGCAGGAATTTTGGCACAGATCTGTAGATGAAACCAAGTCGGACCATGTCCAGAGCTTGGGTGCCAGGGAGGAAGAAGGTATGTGGGCAAGGGCAAGGCCTGTTTTGGTGATGTTGGGATTAGATTGCTAGCTGGACATGCACAAGGAGCTGTCAGAGGAGAGGAGACCGTGTTTTGGGCATGGAGTGAAAAGCTATGACTGAAGTGACCGATCTGGGATAATTCAGGAGAACAGAGGCTTATGCTGGTGACAGCAAAAGCTAAGGATCCTACTACCGGCTGTCCCAGGCAGCAGGTGCATTTGTGGGACTTGCGTGTGCTTGGCATGTGGTTTCATTAGGTCACGGGTAACGAGGGTTTAACTGTCGGCGGCCTGCCTGAGTTGGTGTTTGAGGATGGCAGGGTCAGGTGCTCTGTAACACGGTGACGTATGACACTTCTCCAAGGGCCCAGCACACAGTCAGAGACCAGACCCAATATCCTGGTGCCCAAACTTGGCTGGAGGGGATGTGGGGATTCAGGACTGTCAGAGACTGTCTATAGAGAGCCAGAATCCCTGTTTAGGTTTTTTTTCCCCCAAGAGGAAGGCTCCATGTAGAGCATTTCAAATCCCCAGTTCCTCCCCACCTCTGCCTGTCTTTTTCCTGGTTGGAAATCCTGCCTGTAGCTGCTTAAATCCTCTTGGAAGGACAGACAGATTCAGAAATGAACAGCCGCCCCCATTGGAAGCAAGTGATTCAGACGCATCTGTAGGAGCCTCTCCCAGAACCTGCCAGCTCTCCGTGTGAGCTGCCGTGGGTCCCGCCACAAAGAGACCCCACGGAAGTGGAATAGTTTCTATTGGAGAACATCCCTGCAGGGCAGCCAACTAATAACACTTCTCCTTTGTTCAAAAAGAAGGTGAGGCCCAGGCACAACTTTGTCTTGTTAGGGCTGTGCCTGTTGAGTAATGGGTGTGTGGGTGGGCATATGTGTGTGTGCTACAGGGAAAGCCTGTGCAGGGGGAACACTACTCCACTCCAAAATAGTGCTTATGTGGAAGCTGCTTTGCAAAGGGGTGACACAGCCCCCTGGCACCTTCTTGGGATAGAGAAGGGTCCCTGGTTCTGCATAGCTCTGGTGGAGCTCTGGGCCCCCTCTGCATAATGCCAGGGCACAGGGATCAGTCTGGGATAAGCTGGATGCCCAGCAGAGGTGGGGTAGATAAGAGGGAGGGAGAGTGTATGAAGCCAATGCCCCAATTCCCAAGCCCTGGCAGTAGGAATCCAAGCTACCTTTGCCTGTTCCAGGGCCTGGCCTGACTCTTGTGGTCTCTGAAGAGAGAGAGAGGCTCCCAGGAACCTGGGCTGGTTTGGGTTCCTCTTTTGAAACCTTCTATTTTTAGGAGAAAACTTAAGTTTTGGTAAATGGTCACAATTTACACCAGCAAACATGATCTGTGTGCATGCACGTGTGTGGAGAGTCCATTATAATGAAGATGCATGTTATATTTCTGCCATAAGATTGTATTGGGCTTGTATGGTCCTCACTTGTGATTCCTGTCCCAGCTGTTTTATTGAGGTGGGTATTTTTCTCACTGCTTGAACTCCCTGCCCAATTCCAGGGGCCTGCTTGAATATACAGATGTCAAAAGGTAACAGATATCCCCTTTAGCCCAGCCATGGTGCCCAGCTCTGCTTTGGAGGTGATTAGGATGCTGTGAAGATGTGCGAGGGGATGGTGGTGATGGTGGAATAGAGTGAGAGGATCTGGAAGGGGTCTTCAAGGAAGAAAAATGTAGTTTAGGTTCCTGCCCCTTTCAATTCACACTTTCTCCAGTTGCTTTTTGGAAAGCTAAAGCTGCCCTGAGCTGTGAGCAGGACTCCCAGCTTTGGTCTGTACAGTGGAAGGCAATGGGGGTGAAGCATTGCTGAGGACTAAGTGAGCTCAGAGACGAGATCCTCCACACCTTCCTTACTACAGCACCTTCAGAGGCCACACTCAATGTTGTGGGCTGGGACACCTTGCACTGGCACTTAGACAACAGAGTGATCAGAGCAAGACAGATGCCCAGACTTATAAGATCAAATTAACCACCTCCTGCCTGTTTCTCAGAAATCAGGGTCCCATATGCAAGTTCCAGTTTAACTTCTTGACTTCCCTTTGATCTCACAGGATCCCAATGCATGCTGCAAGCATGGCATTGGCTATGAACTTCTAAAAAAAACTTCTGGGTGCCAAAGTCCCTGTCTGCATAAGAGATGGAGAATCTTGCAGGCTGAAAGCACCTTATACATGTGAGGAGTCACTCTTCCATGCGTGTGTTGCCCAGAGCTCCTGGCCTTCCTGGTGGTGGTATTTGCCTAGGGCCAGATTCTCACACTTAAGTGAGAGTTTAAGATCTGACTTGGTGTGACAGTGGCAGATACCTTGCCTTTCCCATCTAATCTTTATTAACCATCCAGTTAAGCTGTTTGTTCCATCCATACCCCGTGGCACTGAATTCCACAGGTGACATATTCATTGCATGGTAAATATATTACCTTTGACCAGTGTTCAACATATCCTAACCAGGCTGACACCTTTGGTGCTTGGGAATTACTGTACATGGCAACAAGTACTGCTCATTCTAATCCTGCTGTCTTTAGTAGTGCAAAATGGAAGTGCCAGGTCAGCACGGCTGCAAGGCCATTGTGAGCAAGCTTCCTAGTTTACAGGATCTCTGCTGGGGGATGTGTCTATTGCTTAAAATTATGGTCTTTCATTTCGTATGCAATACAGAATTTACTAATGGCAAAAGATGAAAGCTAGAGATCTAGATGCACTGAGAAAGGGGGCATGTGACTGTGCCAAAGCATGAGCTCTTTTGTGTTGCATCACATGGGGATGAGCTAATCCATGGAGTGAACGCTATTTGTTGCAAGCACGGTGCTCCCTATGATGAGACCAAGGGGAATCAGTAAGTTAAACTGGAACTTGCATATGCATCCCTGACTCCTGAGAAATGGGCAGGAGGTAGTTAATTTGATCTTGTAAGTCTGGGCATCTGTCTTGCTTTGAATGCTCTGGTGTCTAAGTGCCAGTGCAAGGTTTCCCATACATTGAACGTGGTTTCTGAATGTGCTGCAGTAATGCCTGGAGGATCTTGTCCCTGAACTTGCCTAGTCCTTAGCAGTGTTTCACCTCATTGCCTTCCACCGTACAGTCCGAAGCTGGGAGTCCTGCTCACAGCTCAGGGCAGTTTTAACTCTCCAGAAAGCAAGTGGAGAATAGGTTCCTGCCTTTCTCTGTTCACCTGATCTACCTTCTTCCCTGAAGACCCCTTTCAGATCCTCTCGCTCTGTTCTACCATTGCTACCACCCTCTCACAGATCTTCAAGACCTCTTAGTCACCTCCAAAGCAAAGCAGGGCGAGAGGAAATATCCGTTACCTTTTGGCATCTGTACATTCAAGCAGCCCTGGAATTATAGCCCCACACATTCCAGTATAATTCAGCCCTATAACTTTGATTAGCATCCTTGGATGAAAGATGCTATGTACGTGCCAATGTTGTTGTGCGGTGGTAATACGTGGATTATGAATCAGAGCACACTCCAAAAAATCTTGGAATGTGAAACCCTTCTGAAGAAATTCAGGCAAGTAGGTAGGCCCTGTCTATGCTTGGGGTGGGAATGGGGAATGAATGACATAATGTTTGTAGAATAGCTGTTTTGAAGTAACTTTCTTACATGAACACTTTATTCCACTGTAAAATTGCTTTTATTCCAGGACAAAGTGTTTGTATAAGGAGCTATTCCGGAATAGCTAGTGCAGAAAAGTTGTGCCAGTCAGTTCCCTCATTTTGACAAATCTAGACTCTTTTCAGCTGTAGCCAAAGCAAAATGTGACCCTTAGGTATGAACCATCCAAGGAGTAAAATGCAAGAGATGGTAACCCTGGAAGGACTTGGTTGAATTTAGATGCGTTGGAAGTTCAAGAACTAGTGTGAGCATTGAACCTCTCACTCCATGTGCCAGAGCTTTGCAGGCTGGCTGGCATTCAAAATCTGGGCTCTGTCACCCTGATTCCAGTCACCAGTTAAATTCCTCCCCAACCCTAAGCAGCCCGGCACTGGGGAAGAAGGTGATTTAGTTCTGCTTTGCTTGACAGAAAATCAGCAGAGTATGTGGTGAAAGGCATTGCCACTCAATCTATATTCACTTCCCTTGCCTTGTTCTGCACTCAGATCTCATTAGAGTGGGAGGACTTAAGTGAAAACAGGCATGGAGTATGGTTCCCAAGTAGTTATAATAGCACCAGTGCTGATTCAGTCAGATGTCACAAGCACTATAAAGCATCAGGTTTGGCCCTAGTACCCAGATATGGCTGCTCGTCTCTTTGGTAACAATTTGGATGTCATCTGTGCCAAGTTCCCTGAATTTGTGCATGCAGCTTGAAGGGCTCAGTCTGGTGCCCAGGCAAATCCACGTAGGTTTTCCATTATGATTTCAATAGACTTTGGATCAGACCTCAGATCTTTTGCTCAAAGGCCTATTGCACTCAATGGAGATCGGGGCCATGTTTCAGCCTGGTTACAGGTGGAAGCACTAAGGGGTGGTGAATGTGAAGTAAGGCCTCTTACTGAGGGGCTGGGCAAGAGACATGGAAGAAGAAAAGATGCTGATTTGGTCCCCTCAGTAAGCAATTGCTTAAAGTTTCCTCTGAGTTGTTAAACAGATGCCATGTTTTACCATGGAGGACGGCCTTTTTCAGGTGTCCCCCTATATTATGCTGACCTTGCATCTACTATGGCTCTCATGCTATAAATATAGGTTCCCCACCTGCCCATGAGCCCCTTTCTCTGTCTCGCCACAACACGCGTACCCACTAGCTCGGGGAGAGATCCACGGCACATGTATTCTTGCCTAGGGCACTGGTCTGACCTGTTCAGCCATGGCTTGAGTCCATTCCTGTTGGGGGCAAGGAGCAGAGGTCCCTGGTTCAGTCCGGTTGCAAGACTACACTGAAACTGCTGCCTAAAAAGGGATTTGTATATCAGCTGGCACCTCCAGTGGCACTGTAAGATGGAGAATGAAGGGAGTTTCAGAGGAGGAAAAAAAATGAACCCAGAACTGAACAAGCACACTCTGTTGGTTTGAAATTGGGAACATGCTAAACATCTTGTTCCTATTGAAACTGGTGTTTGTTTGGTACCCAAGTGCTTGTAGGACCTGCAGCCCCGTGAGATGCCCATGGTCCCCAGGGCAAGAACAGGGACCCAAACCTCTACTTTCAACTTCTTGGCCAAGACTACCCTTCCTCCCTAGGAATGTTGCCAAAAGTAGCTAAAGTGGGAGGTTTGGGGATGGGGGTGGTTAGGTTTTTTGCTGCAGCCATCTCCCATGAAAAGGCTTTCTGAACGTTCTTCTTCCCTCTTGGCCAGAAATCGCATCTTTGTTCCCTCTTCCAGGAGGTGCATGAGCCAGACCAGAACATTTCCCCAGTTCTTCTGAACCTCAGAACTTTGGCTTTGTTCAAATATTAGGTGGCAACTCCGGTCCATCCTTGTTTCATCCAAACTTTGTACACAGATTAGAAAGAAGCGCTGCTCTTCCTCTCCTTTGAGTGTGCTGGGAGTTAACTCTCCTTCAGAGGAGGTGACTGCAAGCAGGGGTGACCTGGCATCCCCTTCAGTCTAGGCTATTCAGTGCGGCACCAGACAGCAGTGTATGCTGGAGACCAGATCCATCTTGCTAACTGATTTGCAAAAAGCAGAAAAAAGGCTTACTTGGTATGGGAAGCCTACAGGAAGGGGCTGGGGCTCGCACGAGGAAGAAAGAGCTGTCCTGCTGTAATATCTCGTGGCTTCCTTGTGATGCCACATTTTCTGCTGCTGTTGCTGGAAACTCTGTCCAGCCCTGCTGCTTAACAAGACGGCAGTCAAGTCTGCCGTTCTGTAACACTAATGTAAACCAGCAGCTGGCCTGTCTGGATGCCACTCGCCTTTACCCTGGGCTAAGGCATGAAACCCAAACTACTCACTAGACTGGTCCTGGGCTGGGCTGTGCAGTACATCATACAGCCCAAATCTCCATGGCTTCTCATAGCCTGCAGCAGACAGCCATCATAGCTAGTATTAAACACCTTGGGTTTTGAGATACAGTTAACACTACATGGCATGCAGTGATCCTGACCTGCTGTTGTAACCAAGATATTTGTACAACAGGTATTGTCTATATCTTCCACCTGTCTAAGCAGCCAGGGCTCGCACATGCAGCCTTCAGCATCAGAAACTACTGCCTTCTCCCACTAAAACTAAAGCAAAGAACAGTCAACAGTAGCATTTCCCTTGTCCTGTTGATGGTAACGGGCAATGGCAGGCGATGGCACCCACTCGCTCATAAAGCCAGTACATGATGCTCAGGTGCAGTACATGGCAAGATGCCTTGCAGGAAGCACCTTGATTCGGTGAGTGAGTTTGTCTGAATACCTCTGCATCAGTGTTACTATGAACGATCAGTGGTGATTCTCTGGGGTTTCCTGTATACAACTGAAGCGGCCTTTTGAGGCTGGTTCCAAACTTCCCATCTAACCCTTTTTTGATAGAAAATTGGATGTTGGATGGAAAATGTTTGCTTTTCCTTGACCATTCTGATGAAAAAACTCTAAAAATCAAAAGCCTGAAATCCAACTGTTTTTAAAAATATTCACCCCAAATTATTATTATTTGCATTTTTTTTTTCTTTTTGACCAAGAGAAAAGTACAAACTTCTGCAACTTGAATGAAAGAATCAAGTGCTCTGGCTATGGCTTTCTCATCTGCTGATGGGCTGGCGGGGGTTGTAATCATGTCCCCTTCACATGAGCTGTGGGGTCTAGCTGCACAGGTCTGAGAGGAGAGCTGTGCTTTTGCTTCTTGGTAGTGTTGTCCTCCCTGTGCTAGGGATGTGGATGGCCAGAAGCCCTCCCAGATACCCATTGGGGTGCACAGTTGCTACCATGTGAGGGAAGCTGGGCTTTGCAATACCCGCATCTGATAGAGGACCAGGAGATGTGAGGGGAAGTGAGTGTCGGGTGTATCCATTTTTCCAGCAACCTTTTAAAAAATTGTCTCTAGAGCAGTCCAGGGGCTTGACAGGGCTTGCACCTTCTGGAGCTACGGGAGATGCCTGGCATGTGTTGCACATTAGAAGAATGGAGACTAGAGAGAGAAGCCCCCTGAAATAAAACCCTGCCACAGACTTTAGCCCAAGGCTGCTGGAGACTGAGCTTTCTCAGAGTTTAGGACCGACCGATGGCTCATGCACACAAAGGAGTTATTTACCTAATGAGGCAGCTAGGGCAAGCTGAAGCAGCAGCTTGAGGTGAGACAAAATATACGTATGCAACAAATAGCAGGGAGTCCTTCCTGCTTAGCTCAGCTGCTTGGGATGAGCCTCCCTAATACTGTGAGTTTTCTCTAATAGCTGTTTCTTGGCCAGCAGCACTTGGCTCTCAGTGGTAGAGGCTCATCTTCTAATTTTTCCGTGTCCCAAGCCAAATCAAATCCAAATCCATGAGTTGGTCCAGAACCATAAGTGGTCCTACAACTGGCAAGCATCCTCCACCCCCAGCTGGGGCTTCAGATGTTTCCAAATCCTTTGGCGGGCATCCTACGTGCAGGCCCACGCCCAGAGGCATGGGGTTCGGACACCCTCGAGTTTTGCTTGCCCTCAGTCATGTGGCCACGGGCATCTACATCTGTCCTGCAGCCCTGGGTGAGGTGTGGTAGGGAGTTCTCCGTGCAGGATCGAATAGCCTTGGAGACTGCTCTTCTGCTTGGCAGTTGTCAGCCAGCGTGCCTGGTACCTCGGGCATGTGGCCAAGTGCTTCATTTTCTTGCTTTCATTGTTCCCTCTGCTCCTTGCCCTATGAAGAAGAGTCTCCTAGCACATTGCATAGATCCTGGGACACTGCCTGTCCTTGTTTTATTCCTAGTTTGTTGGTCCTGGTTCAAGCTGTCGGTTGATGCCATGTTCTGGAAGCATGGACAGTGAGTGTAGCTGTTGTTACCTGATTTCTCAAAGGCATGCCATTCTCAATGGTTTGGGGAAGGATGAAGGTTCAGAGGCTAAGGGACAGCAGAAAGACAGGGAGAAGCTGGAGCAGCTGTGGCTGGAGCTGATGCTGTAGCTTGGGTGGATATATTCCATGGACTTGAACAGGAGAGGATGCTCAATTCATGTGCTGAGCCCCATTTGCAGATGTCAAGTTAAGGAGTCAGATTTGGGAATGGGGGCAAAAGCCCTTTGACATGGCCTTTGGCGTTGCCTTGCTCAGTCTGACAGTATCAGTCTGAGAAAAGAAAGAGGGAGCACCTCCCTCGGACAGCCCCAGAAGGGCTTTTCCAGAGAGAATTCTTCCTGGGGAGGAATTGGCAGATTTGGAGGCAAGATTGAGATTAAGAGCATCCGCCAATCCCATTACTATGTCCAACCCATCCAAGTACTAGTGTCCAGTTAGCTTTGTGCTGGGAAAGCATTTCTTGGTCCTCAATCTCTTCTGCAAGATGGGCAGGGAAGGTGATAAGAGCCTGGAGCACGGGGGAGGATGGTCCTGCTGTGTAATTAACTGCATGCTTCAGGCAAGGTTTATGCCCACCTGTCCCTTCCCTGCTGGGCCTATGTAGGGCCAGACTGGATGCACTTGGGAGGGACAAGGCAGGGAGGACATTTGTGTGACCATGGGCCCCTTGTTTCACATGCTCTGATGCATGGATGGAGGCTCTCTCAAGCTGCACAAGGCAAACTTGTGTGGAGGTGGCAGTGAAGCAATGAAACAGTGTCACACGAATGCAGCTAGCATCAGAACTGGACAGTGCTTCGATGGGTTGGTCATAGGAAAGTGACTGGCAGATGCTCTTAATCCAAGTCTTGCCTCCAGATCGCTGCCAATTCTTCCCCTGGGGAAGAATCCCCTCTCGGGTGGACACTGCTTCAAGGGCTGTCCCAGGGAAGTGGGCTTGTTGGGCCTTCCCTTTACTCTTTCTCATGCCTGTCAGCTGTGTCTTTCCCTGCTGAGCCCAGGCCTGCGGTCCTGATTCCTGCCTCCGTTTTGCACCTGTATCTCCACACCTTGCTGCAGGGCTGTCCAACTTCCAAATGGCCAGGGGCTACAAGCTGTATGCGCCACAGGCGGTCTAGGCCACGTGGCACATTGGCCACCCAGACCATGCATCTGTGCGTTCCTCTTTGGCCCCCTGTTTTGGGCTATGTGACCCTGCCCCCAAGGTCAGGGGTGGGAAGCAGAAGCTGGAGGAGGGAGCATGAGCCGTGCAGGGCAGGGGGAGTGGTGCCTGCATGGCAGCCTGTGGGTCACTGGCTGGATGAAGTAAGAGACCCATCCACAGACTGTCGGAAGAACAGAAGCTCCGGTCTGGGAGGGGTCCCAAGTAAGTCTTTGACCTCGCTGGCACTATGGTATATAATCTTTTTCATGCAACTATTGGGCTTCATCTGGAAATACGCAGGTGTTTTGCCCGTGTTACCCCCATTCAGAGGCTGTTCCAGAACCTGATTATTCTGCTGGCTAGAAACTACCTGATTTTGAGCCTAAACTAATTCATGGCCAGTTTGTTCATTCTTGTGCCAATATTGTCCTTCAGCTTCCATAGTTCTTTTCCCTTCCTTGCCCACCTCTCCCATCAGTGTATATTTAGAGGCCTCCTCAAGCTTCATTTTGCCAGGCTAAACAAGGCAAGTGTTTCTGGTCATCTTGAATGAGAGATGCTCTCTATCCTTCCCCCCCACCCCAATTATCCTAAAATCTTTTCTTGTTGCTTCTTCTAGTTTCACATCAATTCTTTGAACTTGACCTGAATTGTATGCAGTATTCCATATGAGGTCTCATATCAAGGCATCTACCTTCGATACAAATACCTCCCCTGATGCACCTTAGGATTACCTTTCTCCTCGCTGTTATTAAATCAGCTAGGTCATTCAGGTCCTCTTCCTCCTCATTTGTTTCTATCTGATGAGCTCCCATCTTATAAAAAGTTTTTGTTATTAGACCCCCCAAAAACAAAATCCTACTATTGACATTCATCTCATTTGTCATTACGCCTGTCCTCCAAGTCATCCGGTTCTTTTTGCATGATATTCGATCCTCCTCTGTATTGACCATGCCTACGAACTTGGCATCATTGGCAACTTTCATCCTACTATATGAGCTAAGATCATTAAAGAAGACATTCAACAAGATCAATCCCAAAACTGATACTCGAGGGGCACGATTAATAACAATCTCCATTGTTTCTTTCCTGTTGGCTTTCTTATCCACATTACGATTTTTGTACTTGTTCCTCACCTTCTCCATTTTTACTAGTTATGCTAATAGTATAGTTTTCCTTATTGAGGGAGGGGTGCCAAATCTGGCCCCCAAATACTATTTGAGACATCAGTTTGAGGGAAGACTGAAATAAATTTTATGTTAAGATTTTGGGATTTGGCCCAGTGTGTTGCAATCAGGAATGAAAAGTTTTCATAAGCTCTGGCTCTGATTTCCAAATTTGGTAGGGCATTGGGGAATATTTGCCCTCCCTTAACATTCTCCCACTGCCAGAATAAACCCCCTAGATTAAAAGAATCCCTGTAATTAATGAGCCTCCCCCATTTAGCAGTCACAATGGAACAATTCATTATTACTGATGCGTGCAGGCCCCACATTCCAATGGCTCTTTCAGCTGCTGCTACAAGAATGTCAAAACTGTTCTATTTAGGGCTAGGACTCTCTCTCTCTCTCTCTCTCTCTCTCTCTCTCTCTCTCTCATCTAGAGTGTCTTCATTATTTACTAACCCCAGAAATTTGCAAGAAAACGGACTCTTCAGTTCTGCGCTTACTTATTCCTCCATAAATATCATCATCTGTGTCCTGACTGAATATGGACAAGGATAATTGTTGTGGATTGTGGCCATCAGAAGATGGGCATGGGTGCTTCGCAGTGGAAAATACCTCCGAGTGACTTCATCGTTCTCAGTATAGAACCCAATAAGGACGTTGCAGCCCAGACATCAACTTCTACGAGAAGCAGTCAAGCTGTTTTTATTTTGTTACATGGATCTTCCTTTTGGAAGAGGGTCAAACTCAGGAAAGTAATTTCAGATTTACATCAGGAGAAGCAGGGAGAATTGTGCCCTATGGAGTTATCTTGGTGCAAGCACAGGGCCCACGGTACCCTCCAGCATTTTCCATGCTCTTTACCTTGCTCTGAAACTTCTGGGAACACACAGGGAGTATGCAGTTGTACATTGGGCGCGACTCTACATAGGAGCCAATTTTTTTTCCCCTCACTCTCATCCTGATGTCAATCGGGAATAAGCCCTCCACCTGATATCGGTATGAGACGGCCATTTGTCAGGCCCAGTGGTCGCTGGGGTTGGATTATTTTCGGAATGAGACACGGGATAATAGTGGGACCAGCTCAGAACCAGTGAAGATAGCAGTGGGGGAGAACAGCAGATAGCGGAGACAGAATAACGCTGTGCAACTGTGGTGTGGAGCCATGTCCCAAGGACTGCTTTCATTCCTGTATCTGGAGGGCATGGTGCCCAGGACAGAACAAGGTCACCTATTAACAATGTGCACCCAGTGGAAAGAGGAATTCCAGTGCAATGCCATTATTCACCCACCTGACACAGACCTGAGACTGGCCTGTCTGGCGCACACTCCACTGATTGCCTCCAGTTGAATGGGACGCCAAGGACTTGTACTGAATTCAGGAAGACTGCTGGAAATGATTACCATAATGGACCAGCCTGGTACTATGTAGGGTTAGTGGCCTCTCATGCCACTGAACCAATGCAGGTGTTGCAGTCCCGTGGCACAAAGGAAATGCACTTGGATTTTTGCCCTCTGGTCAGCAACATGGATGAGTGTCTGCTTCAACACCTGTCATTTTGTACCTCCTCCTGTGCAAAACCACATGAGAGATGGCAGGCTCTCCCAGTGTGGCCACTTCTTCTGTAGATTGTTTTCTCTAGCTGGGCTGTTCCCCAGCTTGGGAACCAACCCAATCTCATGACCATCGCTGTAAGACCATCCATACAAGCACACTGATAACCTTCCTTTTTGAAACCTAAGCAGAATGGATCTGGAATTAACGCTTCCTTTGCTGGACACTAGATGGGACTCTGGGCAAATCCTACAAGTTTCATTTGTAGGAGATGGTGGACAGCCTTCCTTTTTAAGAAGGCCTTTCCACTATCAGTGGCCCAAGTCTTACAGTCCTTTCATTCTGAACCTACTGACTCTCACTTACAATGGCAACAGGGTCAGAGACCCTGTAATGACTCGACTGCTATTTATTTTACTTTGGAGGTATTGTGGTGATGAGTAGCAATATAAAAACTCTTTGGTGGGTAGGTAGATATGGGGGACAAGTATAAAGAAAGATGGGTATCTATTGGGAATGCTCTTTGGTGTAGTTCCTCTTATTACAGCCTATTTTATTGTTCAGCGTAGGATAATTGTAGGATGTTCCACGTGGAACCTATTTTATTGTTTAGTGTAGATGCAGAATTAGCTGATGAATAGTTGCAAATTATAAGGAGAATTATTCAGTACATCAAAAGGGAGAGGACTCAAATAGGGCCATGTAGACATGGTGCCCAATGCTGAGTTCTGGTTTCATAACTGGTCTAGAAGAAACTCCACGGCTATGGTGAACTGTCTGCAGTCCTGCGGCTATGCTTTTTGCTGCACCCAGTCTGCCTGGTGTCAGGGAAATGGAGCGCAAATTAACATGGGGCAGTGCTAGAGTGTGGAGACATCTGGCAATATTTTTTTATTTTATTTATTTATTTATTTATTTTTTTAGAAGATGTCTTCAGTTGCATATCTGAAACCTAGAGCCACAGGGTACAGAAAGCACCCCCTCCAGAATAGCCCTAACCAGATTTTTCAGAAGAGCCAAAGAAGAAAAAGCACCCTCAGAAATGCATGCTGTAGAGGTTGTCCTAGGTATTACACTTAGCACCCTTGGATAGGAGGTTATCCAGCTCCTGGTTCCCAAACAATGAAGCCAGATACATGAAAGATATCAGCAGACCTTTCTGTGATGCTGCCATCGGGGTATATGAGCACCTCCTAGACAGTCATGCGTCTGTTCTCCCATCACGATCATGAGAGGTATTGACATTCTTATTTTGTAGATGAGGAAATTGAGGCACTGAGGGATCGGAGGCCTGTTTTTTGAGGTGCTGAATGCCCACAACTCGAGTCAGAGTTTTTAGGGTGGCTTAGACACATCCCTGAAATACCTGGATCATCCAAGATATCCAGGTGCCTATAACCAACTGAATCCATAGAAAAGCAGGGCTGGAAGGAACCTCAAGAGATCATCTAGTCCAACACCCTACTGGTGATAGCCTTATCCCTATCCAAATCATCCCATACAAATGCTCGTTTAACCTCCTCCTAAAACAATGCAGCAACCCTGTTGCACAACTACAAGGCACTTTGCCCAAAGACACCAAGAACAACCTAAACTACCAAAGGTAAAGCAGGGGAATGAGTGCACTGCCAATGTCTTACTGCAGATAGAGCTGTTAAAACGTACTTGAGAGATCATGGGGAGAAGTCCATGCCCCCTGCTGCAGATGAAGCCAAAACTCCCCAAAGTCCATGATGATACAACTGTGGGGTATAATCCCTTCCTGCTTCTAACTATGGTGGTTGGTCTGGTTCTGAGTTGCTAGGCAAGACCCTCTAACTATGGATTTTCAGGTCTTAGTCCTACCAGGAGCATTAGGACAACCCTGCCAAATCCCCAGCCTTGGCTGCAGCCAACACCCAGTGCTTCTGAGACGGGATAAAAAAATGCTGACGCTTGTAGCAACAGGAGGGGAAAAAAACAACTCTTTCCCATCTCCCTGTGGCAATTAGCAAAACCTAGAAGCATAGGAGAAACCAAATGCCTTCCACTCTGGGGACAGCACGTACCGCCATGCAACACGTCTCGGAAAGGAAGAGTCAGAACGCCCCTTTTGGTCGCCCCATCCCCTCCGTAAACTTATCCTAAAATGTCTTATGTAAATAAGCCAGTTGTGGAGCTCTGCTTTATTTTCCTGCTGCTGAAACACCTACGTGGATTTAGGCACCTAGCATGAACGTTGCATGCCTCCTGAGGCAGGTGGTCACCATGCCCTCCCAGTTGGTGGCAGCAGTGGTGTTGGTGGTGGGGGCATAGCAGTGAGGAGCTCCCGCGAGTGGCCATGGTGGCGCTGGGAAGCTGTGACTGCCCGCAGGCGCTGCCAGCAGTGGTGGTCAATCTCGGGGTGTGTTTGCACCCACGTGCACTCCCTATGCATCACCAGTGGCACCTAAGGTGCCTATACACAAGTGCAGAGGCTGCTCCAGTACTCTGTAATTACAGAGCGTGGGAGCAGACTCGATTAACTGAGTCTGCTGGAGCGTGGTACTTGCTGCACTCCAGCCAGCCAGCCTCTGTATCTCGTGTATCAGCATCCCCGTGCTTCAATATGATGGCAGAGGCGCTTTAGCAAAAGCTTGTTTGATAATGCACTCCCACCACCGTTTTGAAGCTGATGCACAAGACACTGTGGGTGCTTTAATTAGCGGCTCTCATAGCCGCTCCAATTGAAGCACACCGCCCAATCCCCAAAGCGCATGTAAAACTGCCCGTAAGTATGAATCTATTCTAGCCTGTTCAAGTCCCTGAGAATCCGTTAGTGCAGCTATAGTAACACACCAGCGTCTTCTGCTTATGACTAAGTCACACAAGCAGTGAGAAGAAGAAAAGCCCACCTCCTTCTACACTAACTGGTTTTCAGGGACTTGAGAACAGAATTGCAAAGTCTATTCATGCGCCTAATAAGTGGAGTAGAAGCTGACCCTGGGCCTGTACACCAAACTGGTTTTGATCCACTCAGTCTAAAATGGAGATGATTACATTTCTTGGGGCCTACATCTAGACTTCCCCTTCCTCTGTTACCCTGGTTTGGGGCAGAGGTTGCGGGGAGAGGAGTGGAGGAGGAGGATCTTTTCTTCAAAGTACTTGACTCTCTATGAAAAAGGCAATGAGCAAAGGCAGATGGAGGGTGGGGTGAAGAGCGTGGCCACCAGCTTTGTACCAACCTCCATACAAGCATGGGACTGGAAGGGAACTCTTGGATCATCCAGTCCAGTCCCTTGTCACTTCAGGCAGCCACCTTGCATGTGTGATGTGGTGGGTGCAGGGCCAGCAACTTGGCGCAATCATATTGGGGACTTGATTGATTCAGAAAGGAAAATCCTATTTGAAATAGTTATTGTTGGGTTTTTGGGGGGAAGGGGTTATTAATACAGTAATTCTTTTTAATTCCACGTGCCTGACTAATAGTTTGGAGGAAAGATTTCTTGGTTTAGAAGTCCAAAGCCCTGCCCCAGAATGAAAAGCTAAGAGAGCTGTGTCGTGTGTCGTCCCCCCCCCCCCCCGCGCTCTGGCCCTCCAACTGAATTGACGTTTTGGACCATTGTGAAATGTTGCCACAAGAAGCTTCCTTTCAAAGGAAAACCATCTTCCTTTATACAGTTGCCCCAGTTTGTGGGTCAGCATCACGAAACAAGAGCTCCTTTTACCCCTCAGGCTCCAGCCACCAGGCTTATCAGGTGAGGGCCTGCATCTCTCTTCCGGACCACCAAAATGTCACCGGGTCTCTCCATGAATCACTGGGCTCATCCCAGGAAGTCTGATTTCAGTTTAGTACTTGCAACTGTTCTCGTAGGAGAAATATTGATGTTAAGCAGCCAGCTTCAACTAGCATAGTGCTATTTATTTTAGGATAAAAATATTATAGTGGCAACAATAAGCAACCTGCTAGCGTGCCAGGCACTACCCAACAGCCTCCAGGGATCCGTTCTTCATCCTGCTTGGTGACTCCTGGTCTTAGACTCATGGCAGTGACTATATCATGCGGGCCACTTCTATACCACCTTAATTTTTTGTTTGGTACTCTTCTTCTACCGGTTCAAACTAGGACATGCAATTGCTGGGGCTTCCCCAGACTTGTTTACCTGTCTGTGCATCATGTGTTCATCACCCTCCAGTGTTTCCAGGAATTCAAAGATACATCATAACGTTCGCAGTTTTGACTCAGCAGTCTGGCTAAATGCTTCTGCATCCAAAGCATCTAACACATCTCAGAGTAGTTGTCTGAAGTTTCTGTGCCTCCAGGCCCCATGTCTCACAACCATGTAAAGAAGCAAAGCTGGGGTTTTTTTGGATAACATCTTTGATTAGATCGACTGTATGGTTGGGAGAGATGTTAGACAACCTCTTGGGCCCAAAAGTGACCTCAGGTCTGGTTAAAACCGCTGCTTTCTGCAAGTCCATTTATCTGATGAAGCCAGCTTCCCTGAACCAGTTAGTCTCAAAGGTTCTCTAGCCAGTTACTCTCTGATTTTAGTAGGTGTATATACATACTAGGTCAACTTAATTTGTGAGCCAAGTTTTTTTAACTAATGCAACTCCAGATCATACTCCTCATAGGTGTATTATCTTGTACTGCGTCCAAGTCAACTCTGCTCCACATACATGTGTACGCTCTGACAGTTAAGTCGACTTAAAAATTAAGCCATCTTAACTGTCAGAAAGTTGCGACATGTGTACGTACCCTTTCCTGCCACCTTCCTCAGATCTGGAAAAGAAGCAGATATAGCTAAATACCAGGTAAAACAATGGTAGAGTTTGGGTGATCAAACAATGGATTTTGGTTAACCCTGTTATGTAAATTAAATAGTCACTTACAGAAGTGGAAGGGGGCAGAGGAGCAAGGAGATGCATCAGAAGTTACCACGAACCATATAAGTGGCAGTCGAAATAAATAAACTTAATTATGTCAATGAATAAGAGCATTCAAAAGGGAAGAGGGAGTGTGGAGCGCAGAGAGGGGAGCAGGTAAATTGTTATGACTACAGACCAGTCAGCCTGATCTTGGTCCCTGGAAAAATCATGGAGCAGACCCTCAAGGAATCCATTTCTAAGCACTTGGAGGAGAAGGTGATTAGGAACAGGCAGCCTGGATTCACTAAGGGCAAGTCATTCCTGACCAACCTGATCACCTTCTTTGACAAGATGACTGGCTCTGTGGATGCGGGAGATCAGTGGATGTGGTGTACCTTGACGTTTGCAAGGCTTTTAATACGGTTTCCCACAATATTCTTGCAGGCAAGCTAAGGAAGTACAGGCTGCATGGACCTGGACAATAAGATGGGTATGAACCAACAGTGTGCCCTTGTTCCCAGAGTTAACAGTATACTGGGCTGCATTGGTAGGTGCATTGCCAGCGGGTCAAAGGAAGCGATTATTCCCCTGTATTCAGCACTGGTGAGGCCATATGTGGAGTAGTGTGTCCAGTTCTGGACCTCCACTACAGAATGGATGTAGATGAATTGGATAGGGTCCAGCAGAGGACAACAAAAATGGTTTGGGGCTGGGGGACACGTTCTTTGAAGAGAGGCTGGGGGAACTGGGCTTATTTAGTGTACAGAAGAAAATGCCAGCCTTCAGCTATCTGAAATGTGATTCCAAAGAGGATGGAGCTGGACTATTTCAGTGGTGGCAGATGACAGAACAAGGAGCCAATGGTCTTGCATTGCAGCAAGGGAAGTCAAGGTTAGATATTAGGAAAAACTTTCTCGCTTGGCTGGTAGTAAAGAAGTGGAACGGGTTACCCAGAAAGGTTGTGGTCTCTCTACCCTTGGAGGTTTTTAAGACCCGAGTGGACAAAGCCTTGGCCGGGATGATTTGGTTGCTTTGCATAGGTGGTTGGATTACATGACCTCCTAAAGTCCCTTCTAACCTTAATTTTCTAAAATTCTGTTTGTTAGTCTAAAGCAGCTACTTCTTGTTTAAAAAAAAAAAATAGTACAAACCCCCCCAGTTTTCAGCTGATAAACAAGTACAAGGGATTCAGCCAACACTGGTCAGAATAAGAGGGCATCTGCTCACTCTAGATAGTAGGTCTAAATCCAGTAATGATTTTCACTGAGAGCTGCTTGTTGCTCTATAGCAGCAGTCAGCAACCACAGCCTAGCTTGACCCAGTTCAGGTCCTAGGCTGGGAGGTGGGAGGATGCTAGAGCACAACCACCACCATCTCTTTCCCCCGTGGTGGTGTTTTCCTGTGCCAGTAAAACCTTGTTAATGTTTTTTTTTAATATTTCAAATTTATCTTCAAAACAAATGTGCTTGAGATAAAAAAAATATGCAGGTAGCAATTTGCATGAATGCAAATCGCTAGGGGTATATACAAGCTTAGTTGGCCCACGTGTGGACTTAACTTCTTACTTTGTTCTTATCAGTTAGTAATCCCAGTGCATGGGATGTAGCACAAGGAGTTCCTAATGTAATCCAGCAGCAAAAGATCTAGAAACAAATGATCCCTTTTTCTTCTTAAATCAATCTGAGTGTGGAACTGTCCCACCACCCTGTCCCCACTCTCTGAATCCCACCAAACCTCCTGGCAGACCTGGCATCGCCAATCCTGTGATTTCGCCCCCGATCCTGCCAACCCACAATCTCTCGATCGTGCGTGCAGGCTGGGATGCTGGGGCTGCAGGGGGGTTGGTGGGATAAGGGGTGGTGGAAGGGGGTTAGTGGGACAGTTATGCACTTAGGTTGATCTAAGCAGAAGAAAAACAGCCCCAAGGTCACTGCTGCTGAGCTACATCAGGAACTCCTTGTGCTGCATCCCATGAGAGCTACTTTATTGGTCACTGTGGGCACCCATACACATGCCCAACACCTGCTCCAGTGCCTGCTAATTAGCATGCATCAGAGCAGACTTGATTAATCCAGCTGGAAAGGAGCAGTTTGTGGCCAGGAGAAACTTAGAGGAGCTTGATGTGAAAAAAGGGGCTAGAGCTACAGAGGCTTTCCCTGCCACCTAGAGAGAGGTTAATATTTTTGCTTTACTCCTTTCTTTGTTTGGAGTAAGGACTATTCTTTGTGTTAAAAGGACTGGCTGAGAGACTCAAGCCAGTTTATGAGAGAGTCACACCAACCCTCTTATCTGTCTCATGCAGATTCTTCTCTCCATATTTATTATAATAACACCCCTTAACTCCTAAATAGCTTTTTTCTGGCAGTGGATTCTTCGCCAGTAGCATTGTATCCATTTTACAGATGGGGAAACTGAGGCACACAGTAGTGAAGTGACATGCCCTAGGTTACCCAGTGGCAGAGCTAGGAACGGACCCAAGATCTCCCATAACCCAGTTAAATGTCCCCCCCTCTTCACCCTGACATTCCTTATCTATTTCATTATTAATGATGCTTTCTGATTTTAAGTTGCTAGTTCACCCTGAGAAACTAAGTGTGGGGAGTTGGGAGCTGAAAATCATGAATTAACATATTAATTACAATGTTGCCAGCTCTTGTGATCCTGGATGCCTTTAGTGAAGCTTCAGCTCCTGGATGACATTGGAGCCTTTCAGTTTTTGCTTTAAAAGTCCGGGAGCCCCCTTTGCCTGTTTCCTGCTGATAACTAAGTAGTATCATGCCTGACTCTGCAGTATAGCCCAAGCGTGAGGTACGCAGCAAATGCAGAGGGGAAGATCCCTAGTCATTTAAGGCAGACTTGGAAATACAAGCTCTGTACCTATCTAAAGGATTGTTGGGATTCCAGTATGAAGTAATGTGCAGATGAGAATGCATATTAATCATGGAAAGTCTACCAGGTTTCTAGTTCATGTCAGAAGATTATTAAATACAGAGGAGTTGAGAGTCTTTCACAAAGCTGTAGTAGGTTATTAAAGCTGGAGCATTTGGGAATTGCAGCCACCTGCTGCATTTGCCAAATGAGTGAAATCCAGGGCTCACTGATGTCCATGCCAAAGCTCCCACTGACTTCAGCCAAGCCAGGACTTCATTCACTGGTGTGCATACACAGAAGAGCCTGCACTGCAACGTATTGCCAGCCCCCTTTTCACTGCATTTGCTATGAGCAAAGCTCGGCACCTATTGTTTCATAGTATCTAGGGTCAGAAGGGGCCTAAGCAGGCCATCTAGTCTAACCCCCGGCCAGTGACGGGATTGAGTGCCAGGGTCACAGGACCCCAGCCAAGTACCCATCTAATTTACTCTTAAAGACGCCCAAGGAAGGAGCAAGAACAACTTCCCTAGGAAGCCGGTTCCACATCCTAGACACCCTAACTGTGAAGTAGTGTTTCCTAATGTCCAACCTAAACCTGCTCTCCAG
>JAGPOW010001998.1:4608172-4680367 GCA_030014935.1 Caiman crocodilus | reverse complement strand
CCCCCTCGTCCAAGTCAGCGACGAAGATGTTGAACAGCGCAGGCCCAAGGACTGAGCCCTGGGGGACCCCGCTGCTCACATCTCTCCAGGTCGAGTACGTTGTGTCCTAGCTCTAACATGGAGCAAATGCACAAACTTTGCATTTGTTCCAGAGTTTCACAGTGTGGCCCCCTACAGTCACCCTGTGAGGTGAGCAGCTTTCTATGATCTGAATGCTGGGATAGCAGCCACAGTTAGTTATTCCCAGAAGTATCCTGTTGTGGAAGGAGCAATGCAGCAGTATTTAGGTTTTCTTGTTCTCTGTAGTATTGCTTACTGTTTCATTATGTGAACTACCTGTTATTTAGGTAACAGGTGGTGTGATTCACTTTTTAAAGAAAACCATAGTGCATTTGCTGTGCAGCTGCTGATTGCTCCTCTCACCAGCCTGTGACCTGTAACCCACACTGCATCATCACCATGATGACTGCAGGGTTCAGACCTGTGCCAGGACAAGAAATGCAAATCCTGCCAACACATCTCTACCACTCCCACAATAACTACAACCCTACAACAGAACCATCACCATTCCTGGATCTTACACCTGTACCTCCAGAAATGTTACATCTCATCCAGTGCACCAAATGCCTTGATGAAAAATATATAGGAGAAACCGAACAATGACTACGTACCAGAATGAATGCACACTGAAAATCTAACCAAGACAAAAATATCTCACTACCTGTGGATGCCTACTTCTCGCAAGATGATCACTCCTTCTCCGATCTCTCAGTTCTAATCCTCAAAGGGAATTTACAAAATACCTTTTGTAGACAAGCCTACGAACTTCACTTCATAAATCTACTGGATACAAAAAATCATGGACTAAATATAGACATTGGGTTTATGACAAACAGCAACCTGCCTACTATCTGATAACCCCAGGTCACCTGCCTACAGCTGACCGCTTAATTCCTTCATACACTTCCCTCCCTTTTCCCCTGACCCCCTCCTATCTTTACCCATTGTCTTCCAAACTTCCACTCATTTGTGTTTTCACAGACCTTCATGTTGTAAATTAGCTTCTTTTCTATCTTTTGAAGGGTACACAACACCAGCAGAGTCTCCCTATGCCTGAAGAAGGGTGTTTGTCACAAAAGCTTGAAAAGACCATTTTTTTCCAGCTACTTAGTTAGTCTAATAAAATATATCACGCCTATCCAAAGAACCTTGCCTGCCTGTATCTGCTTTCAGGACTCATAATAGAGATTATATATATTATTAGACCAACAAGATTTTGGAAAAAAAATATGTTTGAATTGCAAGCTTTTGAGCACAGACACCCTTGATCAGGCATTGAAGAAAAGATTGTAAAAGTTCTCCTGGATGAAATATGAAGTTTCATTTCTACCCAGGAGAACTTTTACAGTCTTTTCTCCAATGCCTGATCAAGCTTTTGGGCACAAACACCCTTGCAATTGAAAGGGTTGCGGGGGGGTTGTTTTGCAAAAATTGTGTTCGTCTAATAAAAGATATCTCTACTATGAGTACTGATTTGCTTTTTCCTCTGGACCAATACAGCTACAACCTGGATACCTGTATCTGTTTTCTGTATTTTGAGGCTGAATTGCTGATTGGAGAAATCAAGAACTGGACTAAATGGATTTGGAGCCAGATCACACTTCCAGTCCATCCTGCAGTTCAGGCTTCTGGAGGAGATTCCCACTTGCCATAGCATTTGAGCTCACAAGGCAGCTTTGGATGCTTGAATACCTTTGGGTTGTGACAGGCAAGCTGATTTGGGTGGATGTGATATCTTCTTTAGACCAGCTGCGTAGTTGGAAAAAAGTTGTTTGCAGGCTTTTGGGCACAAGCTTCTTTGGGTTGTGACTAAACACTTGAAAATGCTGCCCATTATGCACCTCATTTAAGGATTAGATTCACCCAGTGGAGCACGTGGCGTGAGTACACCTTCTCAGAAGCCTTCTAGTTCAGAACAGAGGGTGCTAGGGTGGCATGGGAATTACTGCCAGCTCTGCTCTGCTGTTCTGGACAAATTGCTTTCCTGCTTTGTGCCTCAGTTTTTCCCATCAACTCAACAATAATCATGATGCTGGACAAAGGCTTGAGTTCCATAGCAAAGAGGTGTTTCTCCCATTTCTGGCTTTGAATTTCAGTGGATGGGCTCTACAGCCAGCAGGGAACACTGGGTGTTTATACACATGCTCTGGGAGGGGGGCCTTTAATTAAAGTGCACAAAGTGTCTTGTGTATTAACATCCTCGACAAGCTTTAGATAAAGCACTCTGGGGGCCGAGGTGTGGTGACACTGATACATGAGACACGGAAAGCTGCTGGAGCACAGTGATTACCACACTCCAGCAGACTCGGTTAATTGAGTCTGCTCCAGCACGCTGTAATTACAACACGTCAGAACAGCTTGTGTATAGATGCCCACTAATTGTAGGCAAGCGGCAGGTATTGTGACTAGCCATGCCATAGCTTCCTGCTCTACTCAAGTTTTTAAATAAGAAAAAGATGATGGGTATTCTCCAGTTATCCCTGGCGCTCGACCAGGAGGCAAGAGCTGTCTAGCCCTCATCCCACAAGCTTGCCACTGCTTTTCTCCAGCTTCCCAATACAGTGATGCGTGGCAGGCAGTGCTCAGGCACTAGGATGCCTACCCTTTGCACCCTTACGTGAGGCACTAAAATAGATGGGGTCAAGCTTTTTAGCAGGTGTGACACAAATTACCACTCTCCCACAGTGCCACTCCAGTCCCCTTCCCAATCTGCTGATTAGCTTTTTGCTCTCTGACCTGTCGGTGGCTGTGTTCTCTGCTTCGTGCCCAGTCTGCCATGTGCCCCACACACAAGCTCCCCGTGCCATTTATGGTACATATACCACAAGTTGGCTACCCCTGCACTGGGGCTGCTGTAGACGCATCCCATGGTCCTTCACACGGTTGTACGCTGAGCTGCTCCAGGAATCCTTTCTCAGTGAATTGTAGGAGAATATGTCTGTCCTTTTTGGGGAAGACCTTGGAGGACTAGCAGCTCTTGCATGAGGCTAGCTTGTGTCTGCCCTGCAGCAGCTGACAAGCTGTACTATCAACATTAGCCTGTAGCCCACGATGACCCAGCCAGCTCAATATGATCACCAAAAGGTTGGAATAACATGCAAGTGTGTAAGAGGGACTCTAGTGATGGGCATCATGCGAGTTAAGACTTGTTACCTTTGCTACAAAGACATGCCCACGAGCAGTTCAGCGTTCCAGGGACAAGGCCCGCTCAATCCTTTTGCACACAACAGCCAATAACTTTCACCAACTCAACCACCTTCACACAAAAGGAGAGGAAGAGAAACCCAGCCCTTCTTACCGTGACGCAGGACCAGGGCCAAGCAAGCCTGACTGATGCCTTCCCCTAAGCAAACAAGAGCTGAATAGCCACGGAAGTTGAGTGCACATGCACAATGGAGCCACCTCTCCCTGTTCTCTCTCCACCCAGTTCTCCTTGGCCTTTTCCCCTCTTTTTATTTCTCTGCTTTCCAATACATCGGATGTTACCCAAACCCACTGATTGTTCTCCCTTTTGTCCTGGGGCAGACAGGCGGGCTCCTGAGACAATAGACGGGCCTCACCAATGACTGGAAAAGAGACGGAAGATTTACTGACATGAACTAACTGGCTGGAGGGATTTGCTTTTTCTTTGCTTTAGAAGCTGCCTCCATTGTCCTGCCCTTTCAGCAATAGCAGAGGAGGTACAGGTAGAGGCAGGAAGAGTCTCAACCCTGGAGTATTTGTGACAGCAGGGAGATCTGCCTCTTGAAAGCTAACTTGATTCAAGGCCACAATCTAAATCTTTGGACTACGGGCTGTCACCCATCTTGACATTTCATATAGGAGGCTTTCTACACTTCAGCAGTCTGTATGCACAGTCAAACATTTTCCAACTACAGTTCATCTAAGAGTAAGACTAAAACAAGCCTCATTAATCAGGATGACAATACATTCGGGTACATACAGGATGCGTATATTTGAAGTAATATATTTGTATTGATATTTCAAGAAGTCAGTAGTGAATTATTGTGCTGAAAAGGTCAGGGGAAGCCATGGGTAAATAAATATGTCTGTCTTTTAGGTCCTAATATCATTTTTGACACTTTATAAACCCTCCCCCCTTGCTTTCTTGAGTAGGTGAAAACCTACCAAGTGAGGAACACTAGCTGCAGTTGTATCACTTAGAAAAACAAAGCACCACGGTTCCTGCCCTAGGCACAAAACCACTTCATGGGAGCCACGGATTATCATGTTGCAATGCAACTTAATGCTTAACCCTTTGTCTAGTCTAGTGCCTTGTCCCACTTTAGCTCCACTCAGTATGGTTATACCAGCGCAACCTAATGTGCGCTCGTTAATATTGGGATCAGAGTGTTTATACAACTATAGCCTATTCTTAATGGTATAAGCTATACCTGCAGCGAACCAGTGTAACTGCATCCACACTGGGAGCTGAGCTGGTGTAATCATACTGCCACAATCATATTTATAAGTGGTGTAGACATACCAGCAACCAGCCTGTATGAGAAGCAGGCCCTCCGGGTACAGTTCAGTAGCCATGTCTCTCTACGTAGCAATGGTGTGGTTGTAAAGGGGCCTTGCTGAGCTAGAAGCAAGGACTGTATTACGTCATATTTTAGCATAAGTTCAAGTCTCTGTTTTTCTGTTTCCCCTTTCCTCTTCCTCGTGGAGGCAGAGTTCTGGGTGCCCAGTGCCAGCTCTGTAGATTTTAATTACCCATGGCCTGGCTAGATCCAGGTAGGTGAGGCATTGTCTAAAAGCTTGCATAGTAGTTTTTCACGTGCCGATACAGAGTCGCTATGGGTTGGTGGGTAACATTGTAGTGAGGCAAAAGAGATGTGGGTTAAAGGTCCACATTATGCCATAAACTTCCATAATGCCCAGTGGTGTCAGGAGACTGGGGAAGGAACGCTGTTCTCTGGGAACGATGCTATGCCAAGGATGTGGAGTATCCAGAAGAAGGCTAACCCACTAGCCAGCAGGCCTGCATTTCAAAGCAGCCTCCCTTGCTGCATGTTCTGAAAATCTCTGAATACCCTCCTTGCAAGCTTTGGTGACGGTGACCCTCCCAGTGCCATGAGCTCCAAACCTGGGGTGCATATTGGCTAATGCATTTGTCAGTGCAGTCACTACTCTTTCTGGAAGCATGTGTGGAGGGGTGTTAGGCAGCTCAATAGTGACCACCCCAGGCAAAAGGAGAGTGAAAAGGGTCACAGATGTCCGTATTATGAGACATTTTCTAGTTTCTATTTGAGTTGATTGTGCCTAGTAAGTCATCTGGATGTTCTCTGGTTTCTTGGAGTATGTCCACCAGTTTCTTGTCTATGATGATGTCTTCCTGTTTACCTAGGTGAGTGCCAGTCTACCCAGCATCTGTTTATACAAGAGGCCTGTAACAGCAAGATTTTTAGGCAGAATAGGACAGGGTAACCAGCCTGTTTAATAGGGGATCAGGGCTAAGAAATGGACTAGTCCATCCCTGTATCTAAGTAATCATAGGAACTCCCATACAAGATCAACCCAATAGTCCATCTCTGCCAATATCATATCTTCAAAAAAACCAGTCCCAGATATTTTCCAGGAAAATGCAACTGGGAAATTATGGAGTAAGTTGCCCATAGGGGAAGTTCTTCCCCAGCCCAGATACCTAGATTTGGCTCATATGGTGAAGCAGGAGGGCTTGAACTATTTTGGGACAGGTTGAATTACTATAGAAAACCAAACTCGTGTTCCAAAAAGACATCTGCCAAGGCGTTTCTAAATATAAATCATGTGAGTGCCAGATCCATCCTAGCTAGTTCTCCTTTCTAAGTGAATTACTACTTTCCATTCGTGCTTTGGTGCATTAAATGTATTTCAGTCCTGTCTGTAGGATTGTTCCTTCTTGTACTTACTTTGGTAGGGAACATAGTGTCCTGAAGAAGACTAAGTTAAAAGGTGGGTCCCAGGCACTTTCTCCATGACTAAGCAGGTGTTAGGTTATGACATTATTTTTCTCCTCTCAGGGCAGCCACTCCGCAGATGTCTCATTACTGAAGCAGTTTGGAAATGTAATTGAGACACATGCAGTGGCTTGGAAACTGCTCTTCCAGTACTTTGTCAGGTACTCTTTACAGGCAGTGCTATCCACCATTTCTGGTGCAGCAGGCACCTTAGCATCAGCTGTCCCTTCCTTGGGCCTCCATGTGTGCCCTAAAGTTTCTTCTGCTAATGGCAAGAACAATTTCTGTGTGACTGGCTTTCATCAGAGGAACTAGCTTTGGAGACTAAGAAATGTGCCATGAGCCAGGTCTGGAAGAAATGGCTAAGTAAGGCTTTAAAGGAAGGGAGTCCTGGGGTCTTTGATACAATAGCTGGCCCTCTGTCCTGCAGTCAGCCTCCAGGGAACACAGTCTGTCTGAGCATCTGCTTCCCCAGCACCAATTTCTCGTGCTCTTTGCTAGGAGAGGAAAGCGCTGAAAGACAAACTAGGGAGTTGAAGCTTTTGTGTTCCTTGTGTTATGCTTCGGTAGTATCACATAGCCATGTCTCTGAATGTGTGTACTTGAGCCAGGGGTGGGGATGAGGGGTAAAATGGATGTGTCCAGCACAACCATCTCCCTTATAGGTGATAGCTCTTCCTTTTCCCACCTCTTCTTGGAAAGCTGCATGAGTCGAGCCTGCTTTTTGTTTTAGGGCTACCATTTACTACCTTAGTGCTGGACATAGAAGATGACCCAGAGGTCTGGGACCATCGTCTATCTCCAGCACTAAGGACCTGGAGACTGTGATTTCATTCTCTCTTCCATCACAGACTGTGAGAGACTGAAGACAAGTCACTCACACTTTCTGCGTCCCTGTTTCCCCAGCTGTAAAACAAGGCTATCTCTCCCCCAGCTTTCCAGGGGTACATGGGGTAAACACTAGAGCCAGCTGGAAACTTTTTTTTTTCTCCAAAACCTGCCAGTTCATTGAAATCAAAACACTTCATGGAGGCAATTCAATTCTGACAAAATTGCAGTGGAGACCAGGCAGGTTCCTGTTAGAAAACAACCTGATTTTCCTGCCAGCTCGCTCCAGGGCTTTCAGGGTCCCTGCTTCCAGGCAGCTTGCCATGGGGCCTGCTCCAGAGCCAAGCTTCCTGGCAGGGCTGAGAAGAGAGCAGTTATTTTTAACATGAAGAATTTCAAAGGTTCAGACTTTTGTTCCAAATCAGAATGAAACCAAATGCCAATGCGTCCTGGGAGACTGACTGTTTTCTACCCAACTCTAGAAAATATCTTAGAGATGGTGAGGGGCTTGGATATGACAGTAACAAAGACCACATAAGAAGATAGGGTTTGTCTGTAGCCCCAGCAGCTGTGCGTCTTGGCACCAGAGGGCCCGAGCACTCTTCCAAGGACTGAGGTTGAAGAGCAGGTGCTGGGAACAAGCCCAGAGCAGCCTCCCAGGAGAAATGCAAGCTCTGAAGCAGATCAACCAACCCAGGTGGGCTGCACTTGTTCAGGCGCCCAATGCTAGGCCCCACCATCCTAGTACAGATAAGGCCAGAGATTGATAGTGTGCTGGTCCCTCAGATTTCAGTGTTGCTCTAGGAAAGGTCCCTCTGGAAAGGTATTGGGCAATTCATAGGTTGTAAGGGGCTGGAAGGGACCTTGCAAGATCATCCGGTCCAGCTCCCTGCACTAGGCAAGAAAGACAACTGGGTTCAGGTGACCCCAGCAAGGTGACCGTCCAGTCTCCTCTTGAAGATTACCAGGGTAGGCGATTGCACCACCTCTGGAGGGAGCTTATTCCACAGTCTGGACATCCTGGCTGTGAAGACGTTTTTCCTAATGTTGAGCCTGAAATGGTCTTCCAGAGGTTTGTGGCCATTACTCGTGGTTTTCCCCAAGGGCACCCTGGCAAACAGTTGTTCACCGCTGTACGCCTGATGTAATGGTCAGCTACTACCAAGTCCCCTCTCAGCCTTCTCTTTTTCAGGCTGAAGAGTCCCAGATCCCCCAGCTTTTCCTCATATGGCTTGCCCTGCAAGTCTCTCATCATACGGGTGGCCCTTCCCTGGACTCTCTCCAGCTTTACCACGTCCTTGTTGAAGTGCGGCTTCCATGATGCTGCTCATTAACTCTGTCAAAACTCCAACCAAAACTCATGTATTTGGGGAGACCCTTCTCTACCCCACAGAAGAGCAAAGGCAGGGACTGTTGTCTGGAGGGATGCAGCAGGAAGCAGGATGTGCTCTGCTTCAAAAAACAGAGGCTGGCCCAGTGCCGTGGAGAAAGGGGCATATGTGAAACATTGGCCAGAGTGCTGCCAGGGCCTAGGTCTAGCTAAGCAGCACTTAGCCAGCACTACTAGAAGGACATGGGCACAGAGTGAATATAACTCCAAACTATGGCATTCAGAACTTAATCTGGATTTCAAACCATGCTCCCCCAAAATTCAGCCACATGTCTTCTCCATAACTAAGGTTTTATTCCCACCAGACATATGCAAGCTATCAGGCTTTGAAGGCTAAGCCTAATATAGAATTTACCTTGGATCCATGGCATGAGCTTTCAGATTGTGAAGCTTACTTAATTAAAAGGTGTATTGAAGTTGTAGCGTGGCAAAAAGAACAGGCAAGTTCCAACAGCAACAGCTTATGTGTGTGTAGAAGTAAATTCTGGCATGAGAAGCAACACCTGATTCAGCACAGAGATGTGGTTATATTGTCCACAGTGACCAACATGCACACGCCCATGGCAGAAATCTTTCAAACATTGCCATAATGCTGTGCTTTCAGTTTTATAGCATAGACTTCTGTCCAAATGAAAGCCATTCTTCAAGTTCTGCTTGCAACGGAGAAGGACAGTAGTGTGTCAGCCCTATACCTAGTTAGTCAATCATACATTTGCTGAATGAAATCTGTTTGTTGAACTTATTCCCAGTAGAAAGATGCACTGGACTGGAAACCTTGTTGATCCATCTTGTTTGTGATAGTGCTAGGAAGAGCAGGTTCTGTTGTTGTGTTTTGTTGTATTTTTTTTTTATCAATCTGCTGGGGAGAATATTGCATTTGGAGGAAATGGTGCGTGGTGGGAGGAAGGGGGCTGCTTTGGAGAGAACTCCAACAGCCCTTTTTTTTCTACTTTCTCTGGATCCATCCAGTTTTAGGCTTCTGTGCCATTGCTCAGGGTGGCCTCACAGTCCCAGAGCTTTTGGTAGTTCAAAATCTTGTGCTCGGAGGCCATGGCAACTACAGCTTTGTATGTGATACAGGCACATCTACGCATGCACATTTCCTGCTCAGTAACCAAAATTACTCCACAGTACAGGTGCACGCCTACACATGTGCACCCATACCGCGCAGTAAATATGGCAATTTATGCTGACTTGAGCATAGATTTGATACCTGCTTCATGCAAGTATCAAATTTACGCTGATCAGCTACTGCGCTGTAGCAGACGTGTAGACACCTTTACTGCACAGTAACCTGGTGTGTGTGGACTGACTTCGGACTAACTTTAGTTCCAAATCAGTCTACACAGCGTTACTGTGCTTTAATGCCTGCACATGTAAGCGGGAATAGGCCCACATCTACTGTGCAGTAATTTACTGTGCAGTAAATTTAAGCCGGCATAAATGCACATGTAGACATGCCCAGTGAACACAACAGAGGGGACTAGACAGAGGGATGTGGTGCCTCCAGGTTCCAGAGGGGGCAGTTCAGAGTTCATGATCCTGGAATAAATGCAGATCAGCTGGCAAAGGAAGGAGTTGCTAGAGACTCCCACTAAAGAGAGCATGCTTCCTTTCGCACACCACACAATTTGGGGGGAGGTGGTCCATGTATGACAACAGCCTGCTGCCTGGGGACTCAGCCTGGCCTGCTGGTTTGTGAAGAAATCCAAAGAGCTGAGGGTGAGAGAGAAGGGATCAAAGGAATACAAAGCAGAGGGTGGAGATAGCAACTCTGAAGAGGAAATACAGCAAGTGATCAGTCATGCTGAGTGTCTCAGCCTGCGCTGAGGGCACTGAATATAGCTTGGGACTGTCTGCTTAACAAGCAATGGGGAAATGGCAGTGCCCATGGAGGTAGCAATGTCATCTCCTTTTAGCACAGATACCCAAGTCTGGGCTTCCTACCTCAGCAAAAGGTAGGAAGGACCATCATTTGGTCCTTCACAGCAGACCAAATGCTGTCATACGCACAGCACAGGGGGTCAACACATTCCTGGAAAACACGGATCCAAAAGCACAGAGTGGAGTGATACATCTTCATGCATAAATGCATGCACTCCACATCTAACCTTGGCTTTCTGCAGAGGTAGGGCATGCATGAGTGCAATGCATGTGTGCATGGTACACGTGCATGTAACTCATCTGTGTGCAGGACATGTACACAACACGTGAGGTATGTGCATGCAATACATGCTTTGGGTGTATGACACCAAATGCTGTTTAAAAAAAAACAAACAAAGCCCTTGTAATACCAGTAATTATACCTTTTTGGCTATAGTAACTCAACTTGTGCATGAAGTCTTTAAGAGCTGTGTCAGGCTGAGATTTGGCAGGAACGACCCAGGCAGGCAGTGCCCTGGCTTGAAAAATAGCCCCCAGAAGTATTCATTTGGGATGCATACTTTGGCCCCTGTTTTGCTTAGTTTGGAAAGACATTGCACTGCAATAAATGGTGGTTAAATGGCACTTTCTAAAAACAAAAAACAACCCCCCCAACCATTACCCACAAACATGAAGATGCCAGCATCACTAACAGCCAGCTTAGTCCAGAAAAAAGGGGAACCCTCCACACCCTGAATGAACTGTGGGCCTGATCCCAACCACCCTGACACTGGTGTAAATCAGGAATAGCTGCACCAGTCTGACAACACTACAATTGTTCGGAGGAGGAGAATTGCCTGTTTTTTCTACAAACTTTCATGCATTTTCCTGATTGCAAAGCTAGATGACCAGTACTGCACAATGGATCAGTGCATGCCGTTGTACCACAGCGGTCCTCTTATTAGTACCAGCATGGCTTCTGCCTTATGAAGCACGTGCTCTGGTTCATGATCATGGCAGCCAGTGCATCTCCTCTGCTACCCCAGTGCAGTGACTGCTCTGTTTTGGCCAGATTTTCAGAAGAGCTCGATGTGTTCAGTTCTGAGCACGTGAGAAAACCTAGCCCAAGGTGTGGGTGCTGAAGCTCTGAGCTCTATCTCTGAGCTCCTTCAAAAAGCTGCACCTTACCAGCTAAGCAGCCTTTTTTTAAGCACAACTGTTAATTATTCGCTTTCTTTCTTTGATCTTTGCTTCCAAGCCTGCATTGCCATGTGTGGGCCAGCCACAGTTGGCATGAAGACCCAGCTCTGACCCTCCACTCAGAAAGGGGCTGGACAATCTGGGTCTGGATCCAAAATGTGGATGGGTGTGGATTCAAGGATCTGGTCTGGGGTCACCTCTAGTTGCAGTCTTTCTCCCTTTTTAGCTACTGGACATCTGGTGCCAGGAGATTGAGGTGGATGCGAGGAATGGGGAAAGACAAGGCAAGAACAGTTAGTGGATGGGACCACACAGCAGCCCAGAGCCTGCAGGTCTGTGTTCATGGGACGGACCCACCACAGGCCCTGCATATGCTGTCCCCTTTGGGTTCGCTAAAAAGGCCACCTCCTCAGGAAGCAGGGAAGGGAGTGTCGCTGCATCTTCAGTCCTTGTCCTCTCTGCTGCCAGTTGTGCTCTGTGAGCAACCACAGGCTTGTGTGCCGGCTACCCAGAACTGCCTTTTCAGTAACATGCTAGTTTGCTTCGTTATCAGCTCCAGAAGTACTTGTTCCCTTCTGAGGTCAGCGTGGTGTTTTTGTTCTTATTTTGCAATATGCTGTGGAGCTCCAATAACATTTTCCAGCTTCCCTGCATTTGGCCTCATGGAGGGCCCTGGGATCTTGCAATCCAGACAGACCTCTGAACAGTCCAGACCAGACTTTTGAACTTGCTCAGCATCAGATGTGCAGAGCTCTTCTAAACATGTGGTTTGAAGAGGTAGAGAGCTCACTGGCTGCCTTTAGGCTGGCATGTAGCTAGAGCAGATTCCTTACCCCCATCCTGTTCTGTTTTCAAGACCTACTATTAACATGAGTGACTGCTGTTTTTAGCCTCCCAGAAGTCTGTTTCTTGGCAGCACACCAAGAAATAGATCATTTCTTCTTTACCTAACCCTGCCCTTCCAGAACGATAGTGTCGCTGGCCAGGAAATACAGGGCTGCCACAAAAGCCCTCCCTAGCAGGACTCCTGATGCCCCAGAGATGCCCTAGGTTCCTCATGTCAGCGAGATGTCTCAGCTTTTTGTAGGACTGGGGCATTGTGTCAAGGCTTTCCTGAACATAGGGGATGAGCTGGTAAGATTGGCACATTCCCAATGCCACTTCAGTTTCTAGTCTTCTCGATCTGCTCTGAGCTTGACTAGCCAGGACCACAGGTTGGTGGCCACAGAAGGGGGTAATGCTACTGCTCAGCCCAGTAGATTCGCACCTGCATTCGCAACCATGGGAAATTTGAAACAAATAACAGTGAACACAGGCATGACCTTGGGAATGCTACTGGGGTTGACTTTTTATAGGTCATTAGAGGGATCATTATAATGGATTTTTATTGGCATAACACCTAGGTGCCTCAGTTATAAATCAGTACCCAGCTGTGTTAGGCTGGGTACAGACACAAAGGAAAAAGTCTACCCCTGGCCTATGGATCTTCTATGGCTCCTCCCTATAGACCACAGAAATAATTGAGTGGCCTAAGCCCTGGCCCAGGTGTTTTTGTTATTGCATACCTGGATAGAAGAACTGTTGCAAGACTCATATATTAGTACTGGCATTCATTGGCATCAGACATTGTGTTGGGTGTAACATCTGCAGGGGAAAAGTTCAATTTACACTGGTGGAAGTTAAGAAACCTATTTCCCAGCCAGGGATGCTCTGTGGTCAGGATACAGATCTACAGATCCTGGGCCTGCAAAGAGAATATTGTTGTACCCATGAATTGCCTGGGATAGATAGTGATTCTACTGTAGATGTGCTGCCTGTGGAAGCCTGGACTTTCCTGAGATCATCTCAGGAGCTGGCAAATGCAGTGCTCAATACTCCTTTGAATGGAGTAGGTCAAGAAATGGGGATGGCTACATAGCCTTGAAATAATCATAGAGAGAACAGACATAGGTCTATGGCAGGGTTGGGCAGGGGAGCCGATTCCTTTACCCTCTGTATTTGTAATGTTGAGATAAAAGCTAGCACTCTGATGGGCCTAACCACTCCCAAATCCCTTCAGTCCTGGCTCAGCTGCTCCTACAGACTGGGCCAGCTGATCTCCTTTATGTTGCCTCCTTTGTGTCCTTGCAGCCACGTATGTGTCCCCAGTTTGAGGATTCCCTGATGGCAGAGAGCTGGCATACGGGTAGTGTGACACTCGCATTACCAGTGCATGCCACTAACTCTTGATCTCGCAACTTCTCCCTTGGCCTATGCCCACCTCCACCTTTTGCAGCACACTCCAAAGGGACTGAACACATCTGCCCGTGCCCAAGGCCAAGATCAGAATTTGGGATGGGCTTTGATTTCTGTAACTCTTTACCCTTTAACAGGAATTCTTTCGGGTCACAGGTAGATTTTTCTCTACCTGCAACACACATGACAGCAGATGTTAGTATAACACGTAGTTAGCTAAAAGAGGATAGAAAAGGACATTAAAACACACACCCCCTTCCCCAAGATTTAGATGTTTCCCCATCTGCAATACCTTAGGGTGGTTATAGCTTAGAAAAGAAACCGATACCTTACATCTCCAAAGAGAAGCCTTGTCTGTGACCTCCCTGCTCAGCGTATGAGCTGTCAAGATAGAGAAAAGTGCCTATTCCAGCTCCATCGGTGTTTCCAGTTGAGCGGCAAGAGCTCATTGTTAGAGCTGGGCGAGCAGTAGATGCAAAATGTAGTTTCTGCAAGCAGCTGAGTTACCACTCCCAGGATGCAACCTGGCACAACATTGTGATGCAATGATAGGTCAAGCTGGCTGGGAGTAGTACAATTCTCCACTTCCGGATGGAAGGTTTGGATAACTTTTTATTCTGTGCAAAGTGTTGATATTGTGAACCAATTTGGGACACAAGAATTTGAAATACTGGAAAATCTCACAGGATTTTCTTGCTCGGCTCTATTGCATTCATCAAAGTCGCCTTTCATCCCAGACCCAGTATGTTCCCGTCTCCCCCAGCCAGGTTACCCCATTCCCATAACAGTTTCCCTGTTTCCTTTCTTTAAACATGGTACTTTTCAGGTCGTGCTATGCACAGCTGCTTAACTCATTGAGCAGACTGGTTTCTGATAAGCTACAACTCCCTTGTACATGAAGGTATTTGTCTAGCTACCTACCATTGCAAACTAATATTATTTATATGGTACTTAGGGTCATAGATCTCCAAGCACTCTACAAAGGCGGGCAGTGTCATTAGCCCCATTTTGAAAATGGGCAAGAAAGGAGAAGCAGCTAAGCAGCTGGTTAAGGATCATATGACAGGTGTTGGCAGCACGAGGATCAAATTTTAGGTCTCTCTAAAATTGGGATGCCGCTGCCATGAGGTGTGTGAAACACCCTGGGCACTTGGCTACGGGTCGTTGCTAATTATCCTGATTTGATTTTATTACATGCAAGGAAAACCCCGCCAGCTGTGAGCATGTGGCTTCTCTTCTATTATTATAATGATACAAGGAGTCCTTGTGGATTAGTAGATGCCATGGGGTGGTTCCTGCCAGCCCTTGCCCAGAGCTTGCATGGAGGACTGGCAAGATCATTCTTTATAGGAGAGGTCCTCAAACTGAATCGGCGGGATCCCAGGGAAACTCTGACACGTTCCACGACCAGTGGGTGGGAGCTTGCCCAAAGATCTCCAATGCACTTGCTTTTGCGTCTCCTCACCATCACTTTCCTTTCCACCTTTACCCCCACTGCTGCCTTCTACCCACCCAAGAGACACATCACCTTTACCATGATGTGCTGGGCTGCAATACATTCCTCCAGTGGATTGTGCATTGCAATATATGGCCTAGTGGGCCAAGTCAGGGACTAGAGAGAGAAATGAGGCACATGGATAGAATATGACTTACTCAAGGCTACAAAAGTAATCGGTGGCAGACCCAAGAATAAGGCACAGGTTCCCAGCCTTCAGGTGGACTGCTGTACCTGGGGCCCTTCCTAGAACTAGTGACTGAGGAGGAATAGATAAGCATTAATCCATCTTAATGTCTGATGTTGTTACCTCTATTTTCCCCTTGACTTCTGCCAGGGGTCTGGCCCCATGTGAATCTGCACGTGGAGAAGTGCGACTCAGCAGGGCCCAGGCAGAGCTTTCTGGGAAATGTGGAACAAGGTGCCGTTAGGAAGGGCTGGGTCTGGCGAGCTGCTTGGCAGGGTTGCAGAGTGGAGTGAAAAGCTTTAGCTGAGCCTGGCCAGAAATGCAACCTGCCAGAGCCTGGTCTGTGATGGGAGCTGGTTAACCCCTTGAATTCCACTGCTAAGGAAACACCTGACAGCCTCACTCCCTATACACGCAGGGCTCTGCTAAAGGTGAGAGAGGTTATGCCTCGCTATGCAAAGTCCAGACAGAACAGGGAATCGGAGGAAGCGGGCTCCCTATCTGCGGTCGATGTGTGTCTGACACCCCGTAGCTGCTTTTCCTCGTCCTAAATCTTTTCACACATCTTGGATGAGAGGAATCAGCTATTACCAGAGCCAATGGCAGGCACTGGGGAGTGAGAGAGGCTGGAAGCCCAGAGGCTTTTCATATAAACCTCTCCTGTCATTTCGTGCCAACAACGTTCTGTGTTTTTCCAGGAACCGTAGAAAATGTCTCCGAACGTGCCAGGTCAGGTACAAGTCTCCTTAGCCCATTAGCTGGATTCTTGTTGCTTGAAAGGAGTATAGGCAGCTACAGCACTGAGATCAAAGGCTGGAGGGACAGGCTCTGAGATCTGAATGTTCCCACCTCTGGCCGCTGGATCAGAGGGGTAGCGACCAAACGGCAGAGCTGTATGGTGGCTGATCTCTCTCTCTCTCAGATGAGTCTGAGATTCAGTCCAGTCCCTCCGTGGGCTGGGAGTTATCGTATCAGAAATATTACTGGCAGAACCTCTAGGTGGGAAGGGGACGAGGTGTTGATGGGCTTTGAAAGCAGCAGGATCAGAGTCCTAGCTCCACCCCGTTCATTCCCTCTGGCCTTAGGATCTCCAGATCTGGAATGATACCAACCCATAATAGTGTTCTCCATAGAGGGAGCTGTGATTGGCTATTGGGAGGTGAAAAATCTAGCTCTGGCAAGTTTCCCTAATTGTTCCCACTCAGCCCCAAATAGAGGTCAAGCTGCCTTGGGACCCAACTAATACAGCTTCACCGTAGAAGGCGCGCACAAGTAGCAACGGCTTGCAGTCCACACAACCTGCCGGGTCTTTTTGCCTCTCATTTCCTGCCAGCTGATTCCCCAGGCAGTTTGGCAGGGAGCAGCCCTGGTATTAACAGCAATCACCATGCACTACCAGAACCCACAGACCTGGGAAGGAGCAGCCACATTACACAAACAGCACTGGACCCCTCCCCACCACCCCTGCCTTGTCTCAGAAAGGTCCCAATACCGAGCTTCATGCTCCACTATCTCGCCTGCGACTATTCATGCCAGCTGGTTTTCTGGAGCTGAGGATAGTGTAGGCAGGGGCTGTTCAGGATTCCCCCACGCAGAGAGGGAGCAAAGCTGGCAGGATAGAAAGATGTGGGCAAAAGTGACAGACATGCTTAGGCCATTCACGGCGTGGGATTCTATAGTACACGTCGGAAAGGCGCATTGCGGGCAGGTTAGAAAGAGGGCTGCAGTTCTGCACTGAAGGAGAGCTTGCATTCACATGAGCCAGTGAGAAATTCCTTGACACACTGCCAAATTCTTGCAGTTAAATTTGCTTCTTAGCACCGTTTTTTTCCCCCGTGTACATGCTGCTATCCTCCTCCTCTTATGCGTGAAGGGGGCAGTTGGTTTTCATTTCCCGCAGGCAATCTGATGGGGTGTACTTGAAAGAAAGGAGGATCCTGAACAGCTGATTGTGGACCTGTGTGTGTGGGATGAGTTGTTTATCATTTGCAAGTCTATGGTCATGTCACTGTGATTATAGGAGCCGCAGTTATAGCGCTATAAGAGACCTGTCTGTGCTACCTTTTCTCTAGCTGGCGTAGGTACCAGCAGCAGTGAAGGTGCAACAGCAGTGAAGATGTGCAGATATCCAGCTGGGACCCTTCATGCTTTCAAACCTGCACTTGAAATCCACACCACTGGCACTTCATGGCTATCAGTGCCTAAGCTAGAAAGATTAAAGTTTGCTCCAGTGTCCCTGCCCCTACTTCATTAGCACCCCTGACTGCAAGGCCCCCTTCATTTGTGTCTGTGTGTGCACATTCACTTCAGACTTGTGCCGCACCCCTCCTCTCCATTTCACATGGCAGCACTGTTCCTCTTGGCCCAGCTGGAAGGGGGTGCTCAGGCTTTTACTTGGATCGTTTCTTGATGCACAGCTCCCGCATTCAGCACCTGACTTCGTTCCTCCCAGGCAATTCCACAGCCTGCAGCACCTTGGCATGGGCAGAATTCGCCCTGTGTTATGCAGCCACGTAATGTCTGTGCCTCAGTTTAACAATAATCAGTGCAAAATAGTGAACATTCCCAATGGATCCAACAAGTGTTGCCACTTTTCCTGCTCCAGAATATCCTTCAGGATATTGTCATTGCCTAGAATTTATTCCCTAGTACCAATTATTGAATGATTCCCTGCTTTAATGAAATAATACCAACCTCCCATCATTTCTGCCCCAGAAAGCCCTAATTTAGACCCACACACCAGGCTGGTTGTTAGGAACTGCGCATAGGACCTTTATTATCCTACAGAACCTACCAAGCATACAGCACATTTTGGAGCAACATCTGTTGGCACCTTTATCTACTGACAAGCTGTAACATATATGCACACTCTTGAAGCAATATTGGCTAATTACAATTATACTTCTGCAGACCTTGCAAAGAGAAATAGCCCAAGTGTAGTAAGCTTAGCTGTCACAGCCTGCTAATAGTCACCCCCACCCTTCCTTCACATCTCCCCCTCTGTCTATACAAAGAAACCCAGCCATCTGGATTTATCAGACGAAGCATGTATTTTCCAGGGGCATCCTTGTATTGTACAGTTCCTCTCCCGTAGCATCTTGTATTCCAAGATACAGATTCACCTATATGCCTTCTGGTTTCAGTCCCCGTATCCCTGAACACTGCAGCGTTGGTATATGAGGACTGAAAAACCTCCTTGATGACTTTTATGCACAGGCCTCCATACAGATCCCAGTGTAGAGGGCTGATGCAGGTAGGGCTACATGTCAGAAGCAGGTAGAGTATTCCCTGGCATTACAAGATACTTGGGTTCTCTGGTACCGGAAACTTCAGAGCAGCTTGGGGGTTGTGGAGCTTTAGAGCAATGCAAGTTTGTTTTTAAGCTTTTCAAAATGTCAAAATCAGAATGGAACTGTCTGATTTTATGCCAAGAAGACCTACCGATCAATGTGGCACAATGGGAAATTCCTAAATTGTGGGTTCAATCCTGTCTGGATCATACGGAAAGCTTGGAACCTTTCGTGAAATGGAAAACCCAGGCCCTGCCGTGCTCGAAGCCAGCGCCAGCTGGTGATCACTGATTACAGAGCAGTTGCCAGCAGACCAGGCTCCTCAGGGTTCTGCTGAGGGCCCTTTTTAATCGAACCAAAGCCATTGTATGGTTGCCTGCCCTCGCTGGGAAGTACAGCTCGTCGCCAGAGGTTGCTCTCTTGAATGAGACCTCTCATCTAGAAAAGTAATGCAAGCACCATTTCTGCAGAGCCAGTTGCTGGATAGATGAGGCAGTGACCATGCCATGTGGCAGGGGGATCAATGCAGCTGTGCTCCCTGGCAGAGTGGATAGAAGTCAAGCCAATGGGAGACACGTTGGATGGAGTTAGCAGGTTCAATAGTTTTCCCAGACCTTAGGGTGAGTGGTGGTCTGTCTAGAACAGACGTTGTCAAAGACCATCATGCACGGCAGGGAATGTGCCCTGGCAAGAAAAAGGCTCTTACGGACACCTCTGCTACCAGCCATGACTCAGTGACTCCTGCCCTGCTACTTATGTTCACTGGGAATGTTCAAGAAGAGCTTGGATAGCCACTGGTCAGGGATGATCTAGGCATGGCTATGTGCTGTGGTCAGCACAGAACAGTGCATCTCAAGGGCACTTTGCTGAGGGAATACTGGAGCATGTGGCCTGGGAGCAGCCTTTTGGCATTCAGTGACAGTGAAATTGGCCTCATTTTAACAAACCTTCAGTTGCTTTGAGACCCAGCCTGGCTGCTTTTGGGGAAAGTCAAATAGTTGCATTTCTGGAATTCTTTGTGCACACAAAAATGCCTCCAAAAAACCATAATGACTGATTTTGCATTGCTGAAGTGCCTGCGCCAGCCCGTGAATGCAGCGAGTTGGGCTCAATGACTTAATCTTGAGACATGATCATTTCCAGGAACAGCCAAAGTGACAGTTTCTCCTGACAGCTGGTCTCGTTAGAAATGTACCACAAGGCACAATCCTCAGGGCTAATTACGTGTTTGGTTTGATTTAGTTTACTTTAGTCCCTTCACTTGGCTGTTAAGAAATGGCTCCTTTTACTTCAAGCCCTGAGTACAGGGCAACATATAGCCGTGTTGTCCTGGAGAGAGAGGCACAATCCCTTTCCAGCTCTCCCCTTGCTCCCAGAGGCAGCGAGAGAGTAATTTCCACTGCCTCTTTACCTGGCACCACCTCCTTCCCGTGCCATCTCCATGCCTTGCCAGCTCTTCTAATCAGAGCACTGCAAAAGTGGCAGGCCAAAGTCAAGGCTCTGCTCTGTCCCTACCCTGACAGCTGTTTGAGCAGGGGCCACTCAGAAATGTTACCTTTGCATGGGGTGCTTGATCCAGCACAACCACTGACCAAATATCGTTGCCAACACCCTTCCCTCTTGTATGGGAGAGCAGCGATGGGCTTTGCTCCCCCGCACTGGTGCTCACCAGCTTGGAAGGGAATAGCCCTAATGATATTGCAGTTAACACCTCCAGTACCTCTGTGATCGAACCTGGTGCCCTTTTCCTGCAGCCCCAGCTGAATTTGCAGAGCAAGGAGTCTGCATACAGCACAGTAAAAGGTTCTCAGATCAGCCAAGCTGTCACCAGCAACAAACCCACCGCCTGAAGCCGCACAGCCACCGTGGTGGCAGCCTCCGTTCGCCTCTCCCACAGCTCTGCTGGAAGCTGGAAAATCTGTCACAGCCCTTCACCCTCCCGCAAACTTTCTGGCATCAGTGCTCTAGTCCTTCTATCCCAAAGCATGAGCAAATCAAGGCTGAAGCCAAAGAAAAGGGCACCAGGGTTGGTCACTCAACAGCTGAAGCCAGGGGGCTTGGACAGAGCCTGGGGTTCTCTAGCTGCCAGTTTCTACTGCAGTGTCACTACATCAGGCCTCCCTAGTCTGGGCTCAAGCATCTCAGGATGGTGCGGGGGCAGGAAGGGACCCAGAAATAGGAGAGGGGAAGGGTGGTCATGGGTGGGGCGAAATAGGTAAGGAGCAAAATGCTGATGCAAAGGAGGAGAAAGGTGGGAGAGGGCAAGGGATGGTCTGAGAAAAAGGTAGCCCATGGGTATATGGTTAGCAGTGATGTGCATGCCAACAGAAGTAGGAGTTATAGCTGGACACTGACAGGCACATGGAAATGGGGCAGGGAAATGAGAGAGGAATGGGAGTGGAGAGCAGAAAGGTGGTGCTGAGGTTCTGCATAAGAGCAGGAGGCATTTCTGACATGCCTGTGAAATGGACTTGAGGAGGTTAAGCAAGCATGATATGAAACCTTCCACCACCCCTTCCTCTGCTCATCACTGCGCTGAACATCCTGCTTCCAGCTTAGGTACTCCCCTCCAGTTCATACTGTTTTGTTCCTTAACAGAAATAATCAGCTTTGTCCCAGAAGTTTAGATAAACCCTGAGCTTGGCGTAGCTGATGAGATGGCTCAAGCTGCCAGCTTCTCTAAGCTTTCCCAGACTATCCCCTAGCACCAGGGGAAGTGCATGCCCCAAGCCCAGATCCTGGAGTCTGGGCCTGCCCCATGCACAAAGAGGGACCTTTGGGATCAATACAAGCTTGCCCCATGTGGTGGTAGGAATTGGATGTTATCTCTTTGGAACAGCTTCCATCAAGATGAGCAGGTGCTTACCCCAGGGCTGAATACAGTTCATTATGCTTATTCTCAGCTTTTCATCCATCCACTTTATATTTCCCATTGTTCTGTTCCCCACAAGAATGTCGTTGGCTCCCGCTCCGCTGATCAGAGCCCTGCCTCCACTGTTGGACTCCCACCTGTGCGAGAGATCCTACAGAGTAGAGAAAGCAGATGCAAATGAAAATGTCCCTTTGCCCTACAAGGCTCATGATGTCATTGATGCCTTTCTGGTAGCAATGGACCTTGCCCATTGTGGATGGTCTTACAAGAGTATCCGATGGTGGGAAATAGCATCATTTTACTTTGGCCTTTCTGGTAGGAAAGAACAGTTCATCAGGTAATAGTGAAAGAGTCTGTTTATAAAAGGAAGGCAACATCAAAGAAAATAAATTAAGGAACCCCTGGAGGGCCAGGTGAGTCCTGAGTACTGAGTCTGAATCACATGCGACTCAGTTTCCATGGGCTACAGTTCAGTTTTCCTGTGTATACAAGTTGGGAATGCCTACAGTAAATATTTAGCATTAGTCGTTTTCTCGAAACCCAGCTAAATATAACCATGTCAGGAAAGGACAGTGAAGTTTTCAGGGCTCGACAAGAGGCAGCCTTTGGAAAGAGCAGGTGATTTTACAGGATGATGGGAGACACCTGTAGAGACTTAGGGTTTGCAGGTAAGTACGGTAAGTGGCATGAACAGTTCCTGGAAGCTGCATCAGTCAAACCGTAGTGTTTTGGAGCAAAGCCAGGCAGGATGGGATGGGGCCTGAGCTGATTTTGTCTTTATTTGATGGTGCTATATGAGGATAACATAGCTCAGCAGGTAGGAGGGGCTGGATAGTGGAGCTGAGGATCTGCCACAAGCTGCACAGGTGAGAAGAGCTGATTGCTAGCACTTCTGCTGACATACCAGGGAGGTCAGATTCACCCTCGCTGCAATTTCATCCATGGCAGCAGAGTATGGAGCTCAGCTCCAGGAACTGCTGAGACCTCAGTCCCATTTCTGCTTCTGCCACTGAGCTACTGTGTGAGCTTAGACAAGTTACCTCTCTGTACCCCGGCTTCCTCCCCTCCCATTTGTCTTTCTTGAGGCTAGATTTTTGGGGGGTTTTGGCCTGGGCTGTCATTCCCTGAGTGCAAACTGCCTAGCACAGTGGAGCCATACTATAATACGAATAATAATACAACTCACTAGAGATGAGTGGTCAAATGAGTACCTTACTTTAGTGTTTAGGCATCTCGGGATGGAGGCCACTTTGGGAAATGTTGGCTTGTGCAATTTGCTGAAGTCAGTCACAGAAATGGGAAGAGAACCCAGAAGCCCGGACACTTAGAGTGAAACCATATCCAGTGACCCACTTGTCACTCTTGCCAAGTGGTATTAGAAGCAAAAAGGATCATCTCAAAATTCACAAAAACCTCAACATTTACATACATACACCCACCACCTGAGACCAATGAGAAGCAAAATGCTTTTCCAGGGGGTCTCTGCCTTTTACAAGCATTGAACCTAATACAAAGGAAATATTATTCAATGGGAATACACAACAGGACATCAGCAAAATGCTTGTGGGGTACGATGTAAAACACACACATGCCCTCCACACACTAACGTGGACAGCATACCTTTGCCACAGTTTTCTCACCTCCCAGTGAAAACTTCAAAGGGTAAACAGCCCTTCAGTGCACCACTTTCCAGTCTTGCTGCTTCCCATTTGTCATTGGTTGCTGGTGGTTCAGAAAGCCCCGGCGTTCAGGATCACGCGCACGCTGACTGACGACAAAAAGTTGCCCTTTCCCTAAGTCAAGAAGCTATGCTCTAGTCTCAGTTGTGCTGCCCAGCGCTACAAGGTTGTACTAAGGGTCATAGTGATTTCTTACTCAGACACATGAAGTGTCGCTCTGTCGTCTTTTATCGATACATGAAGGGTAACAAGATCTCGTTTCCCTTGCACCCAAAACTTAAATGAATTTTAAGCAGATTGACCGAGATGCTCATACTGGGAAGGTGTTTAATGAACATGCAAACAAGGGCTGACTCTTCTTCCAGTTTGCCAAGAGATGGCGGCAAAGAGCTCCTTCCTTCTAGCGATTCAGACCGCAACCCTACACATGCTTTGATGAAAGGAAATTGTAGGAATCTGGACAATCGTATTAAATGAAAGCGAGCAGATCAAGGGAAAGAGAATGGCTAGGACGACACAGTTAGGACATCTCACCATTCATGCTTGGGCAGACAAGAGAGGGAGATAGGTGGGCTCGGGAGGAAGTGAGCAAACTTGGGCAGGGGTTGGCAACCATTTCGGAGCAGCAGGCCGAAATAATGCAGCTCAGTCCAAGGTGGGTTGCTGCTTTTGACCCAGCTGCCACCTCTTCCCGCCATGTATACAACCTGCCACAGAAGCACCCCGCTGCTGAAATGCCACAAAATTGCCCCCTTGCCAAATATTACCAATATTCAGACTTTGCAGGCAGAATGAAATCACTTGGCAGGCTGGATCTGGCCTGTGGCTGTAGGTTGCTGACCCCTGGACTAGAGGATGCATCCAACCATTTTAGCCAATGAACGGTAAATACATGGGGCAGTGGCTCAGCTTCAAAAGCAGTGCTCCAGGAGCTGGGCAGGGGCTGATGTGCAGCCCGGTGATGAAGGAAGGCACTAGGTTACAAAACCAGAGGGGTGCAGAGTCACCCCTTCTGGGCGAATAGGGCCTAAGAACTCAGAGCCTCTGATTTCTTGGGTGATAGCTACTCAGCCATTGGTAGGGACCTACTCAAATTGTGGTTTTATGGATTTCGCGCAAATGTCGACATTGGGCAATCTCTGCGAAATCTGCAGGGGGGAAAAAAACTTACTAAAAGTAAAATGGGAGCCAGCAGTTCTCCTGGCCACTCAGCCTGGTATGACGGCAAGCTGGCTGCCACCTTTACCCCTCACCACTGATTGGCTGAGAGGGCTGTCCGTCATAAGACCCTACCCCTGGCCACCAATCAGCAACAAAGAATGTACGGGGGGGGGGGGTATGATAGACAGCCCTATCCACTAATCAATGGTGGGGGTGGGACCCCAGCCATGATAAACACATAAAAACGGCACCCCAGCCTTGCAATCTGAGCATCACCACCTTAGTGGTGGGTGACATGGGCAACCAGCCAGGGCACCGTGGTCTGGGGGGCACCACACACACATGCGTGCGTGCATGAGCAGCCTGTCATGCTCACAGCAGTGCCCCAGCCCACCTAATTCCAGCCCCAGGGAGGAGGAGCAATGCCTAGCAATGAGGGAGGAAAGGGGGGGCACCAAACTACAAGTACGCCCCTAAGTGCCATTTTCCAAATGGATAGCTCTGCATATAAAGCATGTGAGCATACATAGCCCTGTGCCTGCCCAGACAGCTCATATCCTCCTGCACTTGAGCATGCATGCTACGTGGGGACTGCAGTTGCAAACTGTGCCTAAGTGCAAGTACCGCCACTTCACAGCTAAAAAAGGGTCATGTGGGTGTTTATGGTGAAGTAAAATTGCGTCTTTTCTCCTCAGTGACCAGAATTTCTTGTTCATGGAAAATATGGGCCCTTTTGAAACTCATTTTGTCCTAAAATAGATCAAAATATTTTCTAAATCCCCCACGAAACAGACTTCAAAATAATTCATTTCAGAGTGTGTTTTTTGAAAGCTGAAATTGTAATGAGAATTTGATTTTGTGCCACGGGTGCTTGCTTTGTATTATTTTAATGAGTTTTACATTGTTTCACAAGGATAATAGGTACTTGCCAAATGCACACAAATACGGTTAGTCAAAAAAAAATTTAAATTTTCCATTGACAGTGCCAAGAGCACAAATTTCAGACCAGCCTTGATATGGTGGATGCCTTCTATATATTTATGGCCCACTGCTGCAGGTGTTTTACCTACTCCTCCCCGCAGTGCCTGACTTACGAGGCAGCAGCATAACAAGCAGAAGGCAACAGGCACTGACTTAGGGTGAGGTTGCATGTTATATTTATTAGGCCTGTGCTAAGCTTCAGTCCCTGATTCGATTTGGCAAAGATCTGGCCCAATTCGGTGGCCGAATCTCCGAATCCATATCAAATCAGAGGACCCTTTAATCTTTCTGAATCGAATTGGAATCCTCCAAATCAATTTGGAAATAAAGACAACTTTAAATGTTCGTTCTACATACCTTTAGGTAACATGTGGCTCGTGAGTGCTGCAGTACTGGGGCGCATGGGGTGTCCCACAGGGGCGTGGGGGGCTCCCCAGCGCGCTCAGCAGCAGACCCAGAAGTGGACCAAAAGCACTTTGGGTTCACTTCCGGGTCTGCTGGGGAGCACGCTGTGCCCCCCTGGCTTGGTGACTGGCGCCTCCTGGGTCTGGGGGAGGCACCCGGGGTCTCCCTGCAGCTGATCACTGAGCCGGCGGGCGCAGGGAGGCCCCCCAGCACAGTCCTTGGCGGACCCAGAAGTGGACCCAAATTATTTCCAGTCCACTTCTGGGTTTGCCACTCCTGTGGGATGCTCCATGCACCCCGGCATTGCAGTGATCATGAGCTGTGCCTGCTACCTTAAGGCATGTGGAAACTTTTTTATAGCTATGTCTATGTCCAAACTGCTGATTCTCCAAATCAACGTCAAATCTTCAGATTCAGATTCGGCTGAATCGAATCAGGGACAATGATCTGAATCAACAAATCGAATCACTGTCCCTGATTCAGACCGAATCTGAATCAAACAGGGCCCGCTTCGCACACCCTCAATATTTATACCATACTAAAGTCACTTAAAATGCCAGCATTCATATGTTAAAGCTTGTTAACTCGTGCAACGTGCTCTTTGAGCATCTCTAACACTAGGCAAAGGTTAATAAGCGTTAACACGCAGTTAATTCTGGGCTTTGCTACCTAGATCATGATAGAGTACCGTCAGTCTGCTCCTTGGGATTAAAATGAGCAATTTGCAGTCCTCCAGAATCCCAAGATGCTCAGCTCCCAGGGCAGGAATAGAGCCCAGGTGTCCTGGCTCCTAGCCACGGCCCTGCTCACCAGCCCTCTAGTGGCAGGTCAGAGCTGCCAGGAAACAAACTGCAACTCCTCAAAGCATGTTGTAATTTTAGCACTGCTTAGCATGCCACAGATTTAGTATGGTGTACATGGAACGCGAAACTTCACCCTTAGAGGAAGCACAAGAGCAGCAATAGTCATCACTGCTGCTGGCTTAGCCCCTGTGGTCAGCCTTGCCGCCCAGTTCACAGACCCTGGCTGATATGCTTCTGCAAGTGGGGACATGCATTGTTACAACCCCAGCTAAGGGCCTGGTTTCCTTAAGCTGCAGAGACTCCTACTTTTAACTTTGGAAGCCCTCAGTTAAAATGTCAATGTTGGTAAGGATTGGGACCATCACATAGACCACCCAGGGGCACAATGGAGTTTTGTCAGAAGGGAAATGTCCCTTCTTTCCCCTTGTAAAGTCTCGGTCTAGTGTTTGCAATGCAGATGCACCCAGCTCCTGCTGAGAACTGTACGGAACCCAAAACTTCCAGGCAAAATCCTCATTGACATCAAATCCTTTTTGAAGTCAACAGGTTTTGTTAGAGAAAGGAGTAATTAGAAGTTGGGCAAAAAATTAAATCATTGCTATGGGGTATATGTAGGGAGGAAATATTCCCACATCTGCATTAAGAGTCAGCCTTCCTTTTCAGCTTGTGTCTTGTATTAAGGAACCGGGTGATACATGTATGTATGAAAGCACACATGTATATGCATCTAGTCTGAAGGATGAACTCTAAGGAAGGCATTCTTGCCAGAGCCCAATGCCTTGTTTTGCACCCGTATGAGATCTCACGTCTGCCTTCATGCCCAGATGAGAATTTTGCCCCACCTTTGAGCTCCCAGTTGTTTTTAGCCATGTCAGCCCTGACCTGGGCCTCAGCAATTTCTGACTGCTTTTTTTTTTTAAGAGCAAGGATCAAACGTACAGTTGTAGGCACAGACTTGCTCTTGATTTATATCATAACAAACACTGGTTTGTTATTGCACGGTTGTTCACGAGGGCAGGGCTGCTACTGTTAATTATATGTGAGGCACATGATGTTACAAAGGTTTTGAGACAAAGATCTGCTAGGTCAGTCAAGTCTGTCGCCTTGCAAATAAGGTACAGTCCCCTGAGAGGGGATGTGTCAGGTATTAAATCCAAGCCGCAACCAGAGGCCTTGGAGAGACAGAAGTTTCTATGTAAAGAGTGGCATGACCTTTGCCACCAAATTTAAAGAGTGGAACAAATTGCAGGCCCCTTGGTCTTGGCCTTGCACCTTTTCACAGCTGCTCCCCATTCGGAGAGGGCTAGTTCACCAGGTTGCAAGCAGTGACCAGCGATTAGCTCTCACCTCCCAGCTCTGCTCTGCAGGGCAGTTGTGTATGCCTTCATTAACAGGGTCTCCCAGGAGGGGGCAGTGTAGGTAACGGTGAGGACCAGATGCTCCACACCTTTTACTGACTTCTCATTTCTGCAAGAGTGAACAGGGCCCTAAACCTTTTGGTACCTTCAAAATCCTGCGGGTGCTTAAGAAGTTCACATGAAAGATGCCGCAGATGGACCCAGGATTCATTAACGTGAGGATTGCTTTCATCTTGCTTTATGCACTCATGTTGCCAGGCAGAGCTAAGTGGGAATTTCTCCTGGCCATACTAGGTCTGAGATGCCTTCCAAAAGATGCCTCTTTCCTCCTTCAAGAATGGGCGCTGCACAGAGACTGGCAGGTGGGGAGAGGTTTATTCTGTGCAAGCCACCAATAATGACTGATCAGAGCTTCTGTCTTTCTTCTCCCATAGTGATCTGAGCATGAACAACATTAGCGAACTGCAACCCAACACTTTTCATCATATGCGCTTCCTGGGGGAGCTGTAAGTATGGTGTTATTACATCGAGCATAACGTGGTCTGGGGTGATATGATGTGCGGGGTGGAGGGGGGTATGGATTACAAAGGAAACCAAAGTGACATCAGTGAGGAGCAGAGAGAAATCAGGTCAGAAGCAGTTGCATTTTTTTTCCCTTCATGGAAATCAGGAGTAATGCCCCTGGCATCACTCATGGTAAAAGATGCAAGATCAGCAAAGCAGAATCAGAGACGCTATTGGTGCCTATCCTAATCCAAAGAAAAGCAGCCCACACACAACTCTGCTCACCTTGCTGTCCATACGCATCCCCTCACAGCCCTTTGCTTTCTGGATTTCCTATCAGTTTGAAATGAAAATGGCAGCACGGGGACAGGAGTGTGACCTCTGAGACTGAGGCCGAGGCCATGTAGACATCTGAACCCAGGAAAAATCCTAGGCTGCTTTGAAAGTGGTGAGATCCTGCTGTACAAGTGTGAATTGCCCTTTTCTACTAGCCCAGCTATAGCAATGATGTCAGAAAAATAACACAGTGAGGCCAGGAGTGGATGAAGCCAAGCAACATGTTCTGCAAGTTAAGCCCTTTGCAAAGGGCTAGCAGAGAAGTCATGTACATCACAGGTAAACCCTAAAAATAGGGTTTTAATGGCATAGCCCTTTGCGCAAGTTGAATGTCACTCTCTAAGGATAATTCCTTCCAGCACCTGGAGGGCTTACCCCTGCTATGGCCACTTGTAACATGCTTAATCTTAGAGCTGGACAGAGAAATTCAACAGAATATAGTTTCGTTATAAAAGACAATTTCAATAAAATTGAAGCACTTTTATATTAGACTGAGATAATCATTGTCATACTGTGTGTCTGTGTGTATATATGTTACATTTAATGTATAGGATATGCTGTTATTAATATTTTACTCTAATAGAAAAGTCCAAAGGAGATGTTTTGATGCTTCTGAAATGCACCTTTTTTATTCATTCAACTTTTCATTTCACAGGAAATGTTGAAATATTGACTTTTTTACATGCCCCCTCCCTACCCCCAAATATTGGGATTTCCCAAAAACCAGCAATTCACATGCCCCTGAATTTGGTGTGTATATATAGGGTTGAATTTACACACATACACATGGGCGTATACGCTGCTGGGCAAGCAGCATTGCCTAAAGGTTAAAGCATCAGAGGAGAAGCCCACACACCAATACCTTTCATTTATTTTTTTCAAAATGTCATGATCTTCAAAACAGTGCAGCAGTTCTTTAGAAAGGGCTCACAGCTGTTCGCTCCTGGAGTTAGTGAGAATAAGGAAAACAAAGAGGCAGCTAAAAAGGGTCATGGATCCCTACAGAGTTTTAAAGTCAGAAGGGATTTGTTTATGATCATCTAATTGACCATCCTGCATAAGAGAGGTTTAAGAGCAGAACCTCACTCGTGGATATCTGAATCCAGACCATAACCTTTACTGAGCAAGAGCAGAGCCTGGAAAAAGACACACTCAGTCTGGACTGAAACTGCCTTTGGTAATTGGGCATATGATAGTTAAAAACATCTGCCTGATTTCCCGCATCGGTTTGTCTGCTTTGTCTTCTAGTCATCAGATATGTATATGCCTTTGCCTGTTTAATTTAAACGCCCTCCAATATCAGAAATCGTCTCATCCTGCAGAACTGTATCAACCATGGCAAAATCACGTTGAACTTGTGGGGGACTTAAAGACACTGAGTTTCTCAGGTTTCTTACTAGAAGACAGATTTTTCAGGCTTTGCATTCATCGTGCACCTCTTTGCCTTGGGGTTTTCCTTGTCCTATTTAAAATGTGGACACAGTATTTTATTCTGTCCTAACAGGATAGTTTCATAGTTGGTAGGGTCGGAAGGGACCCGAGGAGATCATCTAGTCTGACCCCCTGCCGTGGCAGGAAAGAGCACTGGGGTCAAATGACCCCGGCCAGATGTTCATCCAGCCTCCTCTTAAAGCCCCCCAGGGTAGGAGCCAGCACCACTGCTCTTGGAAGTTGGTTCTGTGGCAGAAATGCCACCATGGGTGCCCCTCTCCAGAGACCTCTGCCTTTGCCAGCCCAAGAGGCTGGTGTTGAATCCCTCAGGGCGGGATCTCCCTCCCTGTCTGCATGACAAAGGCCTGGGTCTGGGAGGCGGATGCTCTGGTCACCCGGGCAGGGGAAAGGCCCGGCCCTGCGCGCGGGCCCAGGTAGCCAGGGACGCTTGGGAAATTGGTCGGCTCATGACCAATATTGGCAGCTTCGATTGGACCGGGCTGCTGAGGTCAGAGAGGGGATAAAAGGGCCTGGTCCAGGAAGAAGGGCAGCCATTGGCCATGCGGTCGTCCAGGTGAATGTGAACCTGGCTCTCTCCTCATCACCACGTGCTCCAAGAGCGACCCGCCTCCCGAGGGAAGCTCCAACCACCTCGGATGATGCGAGTGAGTAAGCTGCTCGAGATCAGACTAGTTAGTTAGCTTGCAGTAACTCAGACGCGTATTCAAACGGCTACCTCAGCCACCCTGGTTTGCTCTGTGGGATTCCTTTGATATTCCTCTGATATTGTTCTACCTTTTACCCTGTTTCCGCCCTACCCCCTGTAATCAATAAAGTTCTCCTTGTGACCAGTGTGGGAGGCTTATTGAGGGGTGGGACTGAATTATGCCGAGGAGGCCCCTTAGGTCTGCGGACTAAGGGAGGCTTTCCTGACGCGGGGAAGTGCCCCAAGTGCCTGTATTGGGTCTAGGGCCCAGCGGACGATCAGGCCTGTGTTCTCCAAGGTGCGCAGAGCCAGAATTGAGTCCAGAGCCTTGGACGGTGGCAGCGGGACCCCAGGCTAGCGGGGGTGCTCCAGGGAGGGGGTCGGCCGGACGGGAGGCACCCCAGGGAGGCACTCGGAGCCTGGAAGGTGGGTGGGAGCAGGGAGGTGGGCGGCTCAACGCAGGAGCGCCCCCTACCGGCCCGCCACAGATTCCAGGTCCTAGCCGCCCTGACAGTGAAATAGCACTTTTTAATGTCTAGCCTGAAACCACCCTCCGCTAGCTTGTGTCTGTTGTTTCCTGTAACTCCCGGGCTTGCTCAGGGGAACAGGGACTCTCTCATTGCCTGCTGGTCCCCCTTGACTAGTTTATAGACTGCCACCAGATCCCCTCTCAGCCTTCTCTTGTGGAGGCTGAACAGGTTCAGGTCCTGTAGCCTCTCCTCATAGGGCCTGCCCTACTGCCCGCCTGATCGTACGGGTGGCCCTCCTCTGGACCCTCTCCATATTGGCCACATCCCTCCTGAAGTGTGGTGCCCAGAACGGGATGCAGTACTCCACCTGCAGCCTGACCAGTGTCACATAGAGGGGCAGGATCACCTCCTGGGCCCTGCTTGAGATGCATCTGTGGATGTACGACAAGGTATGGCTGGCCTTCCTGACCGCGCCCCCACGCTGTCGGCCCATGTTCATTATGGCATCAGTAATAACTCCAAGGTCCTTTTCTGCCTCAACACTGACGAGAAGGGAGTTCCCCAGGCTGTAGGTGTGCCGCTGGTTCCTCCTCCCCAGGTGCAGCACCCGGCACTTGTCAGTGTTGAAACCCATCCTGTTCTCATCCGCCCACCCCTGTAAGCTGTCTAGATCCACTTGCAGCCTGTTCCTTCCTACTAGCGTACCCACTTCACCCCACATCTTAGTAGCATCTGTGAATTTGAACAGGGTGCTTTCTACCCCCTCACCCAAGTCACTGATGAAGATGTTGAATGGTGTGGGCCTGAGAACCGAGCCCTGGAGAACCCCACTGCCCACATCCCTCCAGGTCGAACAAGACCCATCCACCACCACCCTCTGGGTGCCGCCCTCCAGCCAGTTAGTGACCCATCTGACCATGTAGGCATCAACATCACTGTCTCCTAGTTTCTTACTGAGAATGGGATGAGAGACTGTGTTGAAGGCCTTTCTGAAGATCAGAAAGACTATATCCACTGTGACACCTACATCCAAGGACTTGGTGACCTGGTCGTAGAAGGCCACCAGGTTGGTTTGACAAGACCTGCCCCTAATGAACCCATGCTGGTTGCCCCTGAGCATAACCTCCCCTGCTGTCCCTTCCTGGACGTGTGCCAGGATAATTCTTTCGAAAAGCTTCCCCAGGACCGAGGTAAGACTCACGGGCCTATAGTTTCCTGGGTCCTCCTTCCTCCCTTTTTTGAAGATGGGGACCCTTTTCCAGTCCTCTGGCACATCGCCCAAGCACCATGGGTGCTTGTAGAGCTGTGCCAGAGGTCCCGCAATGACCCCTGCTAGTTCCTTTGGCACTCTGGGTTGGAGAGCATCAGGACCTGTGGATTTAAATGCATCTAGTCCCTCCAGAAGTTCCCGTCTCACTCTTACTCAGCCGCCTCCTCTGTACACAGTTGCTGGCTGCCTCACTGCAAATGATTATAACCTGATTGCATGTTATAAGCAAACAGAATATAGCCGTAACGGGGAATATATAAATATGTTTAACATTTAGAAGGGGCCAATTTCCCACGGCCAAAAATAATTCTGAGCGAAGCAAATTGGGAGGAAAAAATTAAACAGGAAAATATGAAAAATAATTGGAGGTTGTTTAAGAACATTTTGCTGGGTGTTTCGAAAGATCACAATTCCTCATTCAGGGAAAAATCTACTTGGATTTAAAAAACATCCCAGTTAAACGTGGAAGTAGAATTGGCAATTTTACACATGCGCGCGTGCGTGCAAGCATACTGCACGCATGTATACACATGCGCACGCACACCCCTAATACTACTGATAAATTCTCTTCTTTTCCCACTTGTTTTACAAGCCTTCCACGTACTTAGTGTGACAAAGAAGATTATCCAGGGTGTAGATTGTGCTGGGTCAAAAGGAGCTGCAGCCCCAGGAAAAATGCCTGAAGAACAAGAGGGGGCAGCAAAAGGCACGCATCTTAATTTTTGCTTGGAGTGTGGGGGAGAAATTTCCCCCGCCCCCCAACCAGGAGAGGAGCAACTAGTCAGGGAAGCAGAGCCTCCCCCCTTTCTTGATGAAAGGGCTGAAGTACTTAGAGCAGTTCTGCTTTCCCTTCTTGAAATACACTGCCTGAAAGAAGAGATCCCTATTACCAGTGAGGCCTGGTAGAGGCGGGTGCAGAGGCAGAAGAGATGGGGCAGAAGGACAGGATTTATCTGGAGGGTGGGGATGAATTGATAACATCAGAACTAATAATGGGATTGGATGGGGCGTATTCATGGGGGGCTGAGAAAATGGACGTGGGGCAGAATAGCTGAGGGTTGATTATAGACCCTGGCTTCCAGCATGCAACAGGGATGATTGTGTTTTTTTAGGTTAGACAAGGACTTGCATGGATTATTTTGGATAGAGATGATCGTGCCTCAGGCAGGAAGGAGGCCTGGATGTCCTCCAGATGTCCCTTCCAGCCCTATTTTTCTGTGCTTCTACGATTCTCTGATTTTCAGACCACTTTAAAATCTGGGATCATCCGTCCCATTTGGACAGTGGAGAATTCTCTTGGGCATGCTTGATATCTTTGGGAACTAGGGTGAACTTCCACCCACATTTTGGTGGTCGAACCAAAACATTATAAAAATAAAATGAAGTCTAGTTGAACTGAAAGAGAATTTTTTTCAGGCTTTGCAGCCAGATGAGAAAGAAAATTGAAAAATTTTGTTTTGGGTCAACCCCAGATGTTTCACTTGGGCTGAAACAAAATATTTTATTCATATGAAGATTATGTATCCCTTTTATTTAATTCCCCCCCCCACCCCGTGTGTCCTTTTTCATGCAAAATAGTGATTGAAAATTCTGGTTTGAAATGGAAAGGCACTTAAAACATATCTAAATAAAATGCTTGTCAATTTTAGATTTCTTTTTCTCCCAATTTTGGATGTGAATTTGGGCTGAATTTTGAATGGTATTATGCTCCATTTTTTTTAGCAACTTTCTGATGTGTGTGGGGACAATGTCATGTGGGCTAAGATCAATATTTACCAATATTCCTAGCAGCTGCCACCTGTCTCCATGGCTTTTGGATACACCTGTTTGTCTTGTCTCCTGGTTCTCTTCCCTCTGATGGTCACAGACAGCCCATCCTCTTCTGCCTCTACCCGTGTTACATGCCCTCTGACTGCTCTTCTTGCTCACTGTGTTCTGCTCATTTCTAATTTCTCTTGTGCCGCAGAGTTGGTTTCTTCCCTTGTTGGCTTTCCGGTGACTCTGCTTTAAGCAGCTAGTTACATTGAGGCTTTGTGCCTGCCCAGGAAAGGATTACACGTCTTAAAGTCTTGAACCAACACCTCCTCGGTGATGTTTCTTCATTTTTAATGTCTGGTTGGAGTGTTGTTGTCACCGTGATGGTCCAAGAAATGGGTGAGAGACAAGGATTTTACATGATATTTTCAGGTCTAAACTCGGTCCCGAAGAAGGGCACTTGATGCCTGAGGCTTCCAACTATACAGTTGGTCCAATAAAAAATACCACTAAAAATCCTCACCTCTCATTCATTTTGAATGACAGTCTCTTTTTAGCCAACAGTTTATTGCACACTGGGACTCCATCCCTACAGCCAGAGGCCTGCAAGCGTGTCCCCTGCAGAAAGTCTCATTAGAGCCATTGAGATTGACATGGATACAAGGGCCAGTGTGTGTGGAATGGCATTGCCGGGGTGATCTGAGGCTATTTCTCAGGTTTGATGTGAAGGAAAAGAACGATGAGAGGGAAAGGGTTGGGTGACATAGCAAGAGGGAAAGGAACATGGGGATAGGAAGGCAGAGCCAGAGAATGAGCACAAAGGACTAAAAAAGAGGGGTAGGACATAGGCGGAACAACCAATGGAGCAGTGCAACAAAGTCTGCATGAAATCATTCAGTATCTTAATTCTAGGTGAGTGACTGATGACATTAGGAGGCTACTGATGATGTGATGGGGCTCAGGAAATCTCATGTACTGCTATGCCCACAGGATTAATGGCTGAAGTACATGGGACCCAATGGGAGGGACATATGGAAGTACTTTAGCTCCAAAGACACTGGACATTTTGAGTTCTGCTGCACTGGCTGATCAGTTTAAGCTGCAGCGGGCTACATTCATTTGCACAGTGGTGACGTATCTCCAGCTGCGCTGTACTCCAGAACAGTGCGGCTTGTTGCATCGGGCCATGCTGCTCATTTTGGTTGCGTTGTGGAGCAGCACCTTACACTTCCCTGCATCAGTGCACTTGGCCACCATGGAGCATGGAGGCTGCTGCCTGCGGTGGGCCTGCAGCATGAGACCAGGCTTGGCTGCTGTCCGTGGTGGTGCTGGAGTTGCGTTCAGCCCGTACGGCAGAGTAGTTCGCCAGGTTCTCACGCATCGTCCCACCTTCTCCCTGTGACTCAAATTGTATCAGGAAGCAGCAGAGCGATCATTTATCGCCAGCAATCAAAGATGGCTTTGTGGCCATGGCACTGGCCTGGGAGTCAGGAATTCTCTTCCTGCATCAGCTGTAGCTCACTGTGTGGTCTTGGGCAATTCGTGCTCCCCTTTCATGCCTCAGTTTCCCTGCCAGTAGAAGCCAAGGGCAATGACTCAGGTGTGCTGTGAGCCTAAGCTCATTAATGTTTCACTGCGAACCCGTCAGAACAAAGGTGTTATAAGCACAATCAGTGCCACAGCCCCAGGGAGCTTTCAGGGAGAGCAGATGCTCCAATTCATCTGACTTTGAAGAAGCACCATATCCGGGGACTCCCCTCCGAGGAGAGGCTCCCTGACAGCTGTCTGTCAGCAGGGACTGCATTCCTGGCTCCTTGCACTTCCTCCCTGCCTCCAGCCTTGGAGGGAGAAAGGGGGAAACTCTGTTCAAAGCTGACAGCAGAGTGACTCCAAGGGGAAAAGGCACAATAGCGGCGGAGGCACCCGAGAAGACTATGCCAGTTCCCTCAGGAAAGGGGTGTTCAGAGCTGGGACCAGACACTTATAGGAAGCAGTTTAGAAAATAGCCTTGCTTTGTCTTTCTAGCTTTGTCTTGCTTGCTTGCTTGCTTGCTTTTCCTTCACAGGAAAGATTGTTTAAAGGAGCTAATAAATTCTAGTTAATGAAGCCTGAAAAACCAGAGCCGGGAGCCAAGAGAAACAAGGGCAATCAGTACAGAAGGAATAGAAAGAGGATCTTGAAAGTCGGCCTGGGAATAACAACATGTTGAAATGTGTTTGACGCATTGTTACTCTGCTTTGAATCCAAACACAAGCACTCGGTGCCAGGAGAAGGGAGTGTGATGGAAGGCAGGTGTCCTGTGCTGTTCACCTCTCTCTTGCTTCAAGGTACACATGGCAAGATCAGCCCCTGCCCCAGCTGCTGGCTCGTCCACTTGCCAGCATACTGCCTGCTGGGGGGGGGGCAGTTGTTATAGGGACTTGCAGTTTATGTACTTGTGTTTCAGTAACATAGCAGCACCTATCGGAAGTCAGGTCCGTACTGTGCTCCTTGATTTACAAACAGGCCAGAAAAGAGCATCCCTAACCCAGACAGCTCCTTTAAGGCAAGAACAAAGTTAGAGAAGGGCAGGTGACAAGAAACGGGACAGGGGAGATGGAGAGGGGTATATGACAATCAAAGGAGGCAATAAATGTTCACTAAGCACTGTCAGTAGCAGTCACCTCCTAGCAGGGTGGCCGCTGATGACTGGGGTGGCCATCATAGAGGACAGTACAGTTGTCCTCTGTCCTCTGTTGATACAAAACCTGATGCCTTTATGTCCCCTATTTTTCTCTTGGGGACAGAGTAACAGAAAACCGGAACGTCCTCTGTGATTACCACCCTACTGATGTCTGTAGGCGGCAGCAGATCTCTGGTATCATTGGGAAGCATAGAGACTGTCCCCTCTTTTGACATGTGCATGGAGTGTCCTCCCTTCTCCCCTCTTGTGAAAGGGATAATTCACCCCAATTCACTAGCTTAAGAGGTAGGAGCAGGGACCAAGCTCCAGCTCTGAGAACAGCTCTAGAATGAGGCAGCGACATTACTATGCTGAAAAGTACTGTGGCCCACTGAGATTTCTGTGATGAGCAGCACAGTGTGACGAGGCATTGACAGTTCTGAGATAATCTTGCCGCTTTGTGGGGCATAGGTATGTATATCTGCGCCTTAGCACCCGGGGCACAAATGCACTGACATTGCTTTGCATGGCACGCCATTTCTGAGAGGCATGTGTGCCCTGCTAAGGTGGCTCTGACATATCTGTCTGTGGTTCGTCATGCAACATTAACCTTTCTCTGTCCTAAACTGCGCCTGACAAGGGACTGATCCTTCTGTGATGTAGCAGCACTAAATTAGCGCCAGCTTTTCTGTGGCATAGCAGTGACATGTTATAGAGCACTGATATATGTGTGGCATGTTGTCGCTACATTTTGGGGTACTGATATATGTGTAAGTGACAGTCACGGGGGCTAGGGGGCACAGATCTTGCTGTAACAGCAGCTCTGTATTATGGGGCATTTGCATTTCTGGGATAGAGTGGGTCATAGGCGACTGGTAGGAGGTGCACAGGGGTGCAGATGCCCCCCCAGTGGCCGACACCATGCTGTTGGTAGGGCTGGTGTCCCCCCTGACAGGGCCACCGCCATCAGCAGCTTCTGCAGGTGCCCCCCCAGATTCAGGAGGCACCAGTCACTCATGGAGTGGGTGCTTAACCGAGCAGTAGGCTAATTTGCTGCAGGGTAAAGTATCACAGTCTACATGTGTGATGGTATTAGACTGCAGCAAACTAATTTTTGCTGCTGTAAGACAGTACTGTTGGGGACAAGTAATATCTTATGGCAGTGAAAATAACTGCACCGAAATGTGTGTGTAAATGCCTGCCTGCTGTTTAGCCTCATGGCTCCACTCTGGGCACTCTCATGCTCCATTCAGCCCCTCTGCCACCCAAAGCCATGACCCAGAGCCCAGGGCTGACCCCTGAGCCTGCTGCCAGCCTGGGGTTGCTCTACCCCGGTTCAAACTTCTGCAGTCCCAGGCAAACACGTAGATGATGTGCCCGGGAGCCATTAACTCTGGCGCAAACTGCACTGGAGTTTATTGCATCACACTAATTGAGCGTGTAGATGCACCCAGTGATGCTCCATTACTGAGGTTAGGGATTTCTATGACATAGCCAGATTGTCTTTCAGTGCTGTCACATCTCTGCCCCATATATTAGAAGCTAGAGTATATTACAGAGCACAAGTGCAGTGTAATCATGTTTTACATTTCCCTCTCTTTAGAGAGCAGTGCTATTCCTGTGGTTTTAGGTAGTGCCTAGCCCCGCTCCTGTTCTTCAGTACAAGAGACCTTTCCTATTGTTATTTAACTACACAGGGATTTACACTGGCTGCAGCATTTTTACCCACAGTGCCCTGTTGTGCGGTGCAAATCTGGAGGATGGGACAGTTGGGAAGGGTTGAGTTTCACAAAAGCATTAGGGAGCATATGCATCTTTTCTTTTCCTTCCCAGGGAAAAAAAATGAAGTTGAACTCGGACGGGGTTTGGACTCTGAGGCCCAGGTTTGTCTACTGAACTTCAAAGCCTAAGCAACCACTTGTCTAAAAAGTATGCCTCTTACTTCAGGGGTGCAATCCTGTTCTGCCTGGGGAGACACGAAGCTCCTCTCCCATTCTGCTGTCAATGGACACCCTTAGGCACCTCCAGAGCATGTACGCACTGAGCAAGGAGTCACTTGCAGGCAGGCAATTAAGAGATGGTGGCTCAGAAGTGAACTCCTGCCCCTCAGGGCTCACATTATGTGTGCCTCCATCATCTCAGGATTCAAACCGAGAGGAGGACCCACACGTAGGTTGCCCGACAGCCTAGGGGTTAGAGCGTTACCCCAAAAAAATAGAAGACATGAATTCTAGATCCTCCTCAGCCAGATGGGGTTTAAACCCACATCACCCTCTTCCCAGGACTGTACCCCAACCACCAAGCTGTCGAACAAGCTTGGCTGAGGCCTCCTTTCATGTCAAAGGTGAGCCACTGGGCAGAAAGAAGTGCAAAATGCATTGGAGTCTGCAGTGGAGGTAGGCAGGTGTTCTGGTGGGAGGGGAGAGCCTTGGGTTCTGCTCCCAGTGGACCCAATGGGGTCTGTGTATTTTGCTTCAATCACTCATTGATAAAATGCATTAACAGTAGTGGGGGCAATACTAGAGTCATTCTATCCTGGATATACCTGTGGTACTTTTAATTAAGCTCAGGCCCCAAGAGCAGTGATGCCTTGGCATCACCATGGAGTTTACAGCATGCTGGCAAGCCGGGCCTGCCGTCAGGGCAGGTATTCGGGCAGTTTGCCTATGGGAGCATACAGGTCTTGCCTGCCCTGTGGCAAGGTGTCTGAGCTCACCCCATCCACAGCCGCACTCTGAACCCATGTGAGGCTACTCTGGTCCCATCCCTCTACACTTGCTCTTGAGCCCTTGGTCTCTGGTGGGTCTGCAAGTAGCCACTGGAGACGAACCTCACTGGCCAACTGCCAGGTTCAGAGCATGTCTGTGTGTGGGGGTGGGTATGGTAGCGGGACACATGGCCAGTGCAATGTAGGCAAACCACAGGTGCAGGAAGGAGACTTCCCCACATGCAGACTGGGATGTGCTAAGTCTGGAAAAGTTTGCACTTCCTTTCTGGATTCCAGGTGGTAGGGCTGTGCGAAGCTTCAGGTGGTGATTTGATTTGGAGGAGATTCGGCCCGATTCCGTGGCCGAATCCAAATCGAAGCAAGAGACCAGTTTAAGGGTCCAAATGGAGTCAGAGCTCTCCAAATCTCCAGCAAAGGTTCGGAGAGCATTGATGATTCAGGCAGTCCCCGGTGGCTGCAGCAGGGAGCCGCAGCCACTCTGAGCTGGTAAGTACTAGGGGTGGAGGAGGAGACCATGGGGTACCCCTGCCAGCCCCTCTGACCTCTGCCTGCTGCCCCTGCCCACCCCAGCTCGGTACTTTAAAAAGAAGCCCTGGTGCTCAATGGGTGCTGCCAGGTGTGGGGGTGGTTCCCGATGCCCTGCCCTGCCCCACGCTGCTCTTCCCTAGGCCCCCCACTCCCCCAGCACCCCCATTGCTGTCCCGCCTGCCAGGGCTCTGGCCCTTTAAAAAAAAAACCTGAGAAAAGCCCCAGGACTTGCCACTCCTGGTGCAGCCTCGGGGCTTTGGGGGCTCCTGCAGAGCCCCCCATGTGGCGTGGGACAGTGGGGATCACCCCTGCAGGAGCAGTGAGTCCTGGGGTTTCTCCAGGATTTTGTTTTCTTAAATGGCCAGAGCTGGCCCATACAGTGAACCCGTGATGGGGTTGGTGGGGTGGTCAGGGGCTCATATCAGCAGAACCTGCTGAGCCAGGGCATTTTTCCCCCAAGTGCCGGGAGCTGGGGCAGGCTGGGAAGGGGGTGGGGGATAGGCCAAATCAAATCACTGTCCCCTGAATTGGCCGGATCTGAATCCAAAACGAATACTAGCCGCTTCGCACAAGCCTACCAGGTAGTCCTGTTCCCCTTAACAGCATTGGCTGCGCTGCCCAAATTAATCTGGGGGGAAACATCATTCACCCCCTTAGTGTTGTGCACAAATGAGAGGATGCATGGGTAGCTTGACGCATTGCCCTGCCCTGTGACATAAGTCGCGTGCCACAGTACTATAACCAGGGGTGGGTGAGCAGGGCTCCAGCCCCAGCAGCATCCTAGTGAGGGCACAAGGATGGCGACTGCTGCTGCTGTCCCAGCCATCACAGCTGCCAACTTGGCTGGTGCCATTAGACCAGCTGCTGCCACCATTCAAAGTGCAAAACTCCCTAGTTACACCTCTGCAGTGTGGCACAAGCCTCAGCTCCACAGCAGGGCACAGGAGCATTGGTGCAAGTGAAAACCAGGCCTCTAGAGCAGCTCACGAGTTTTTTTTTAATAGAAAACTTTTGTTATAACATGCCAAATTATCGAAACCAAGACTTTTGAAGGCCTGGGTTGATTTAGATACATTTCCTATTTGGAAAAAAAATATATCAGAGCTGTGGAAATGGCTCCTCTTAACATTTTCAAAATAAAAAAGTTTATTTTTGATTTGAGGTGACTATTTTAATTTAACTAAAAGTTAACTAGGTATTAAATTTTACGTTACTTTATAGTAAAAAAAAAAAAAGTTCAAACCCCAAACAAAATGCTTCCCAATTACAGAGAGGAAATGACTGAATTGTCCCAGTCCAGAATTATTTTGGGATTATCTTTGAGATGTCCCCCTGTTGTCTCCCTTCAGGGCAGGGACATTTTGTGAAATGACAATTCTTCTTGCAGGACAGGAAAAACGTTTCTTACCCAGCTCTGCACAGCGAACGTTTCAACAAAGGTCTATCCCAACTGAATGTTTCCATTCTTTGAGGATATGAATAGTTGTTGCATTTGTCCCGTGACCAGCTGTGCCTGTATTTGTCCCAGAACAGAAAAACAGTGGGACTGGCGTGTACACACATTGCCTTTCCAATCTGGGTTTAGTAAGCGACTGAATGCGCTGCCGCTTTTCTGCCAGTGGGTAGCTGAAGACAGCACGCAGCCCGGCATGCTTTGTGCTACTCCAGTGTCCCTAGGTTCCCTGGGATTCCCTAGCACCAAGCAAAGTGCCCGTTGGGGGTTTGTCTCACTGGGAGTGGATGCTGAAATTGTTGCGAGTGGGACTTACTGTGCAACGTGTGTCTCAACCTATGTGCCCAGTGCAACCTGCAGCTGCCATTGCCACCCTCCACCCCCAGCCAGTCCGCAGAATGGATCTGTATGTGGTCCTCGCCCTGCAGACCATGCTGGCCCAGTGCTGTGAGCCTGCATGTGAGACTGCACACAGATACCCATTACAGGACCATGAGTCAGAAGCATGGCTACAGATTTTGAAGGAGCTGATCCTATCGGGGAACTTGACAGCTTATAAAAGAAGGGGACGGAGGGAATGCACTTAGCGTCCTGTATTGGATTGTTAGGGAAGCCATTACCTCTCATTAAATCTTACTTGGCAAGTGAATCCAAATTGACTTAAATGGGTGTGTTCACAGAGGTGGAAAATCTGGCTGCATGACCCTGAACAAGAGCAATGAATGTCACTGATGCATTGAGGAGTTGGAACAGGCCTGCTGAGGGGCCATGGGGAGCAGAGTTAGAAATGAACTTATTGCATGTCCTTCTTTACGGCTGTGGTGAGAGAGGAACGATCATGTCTGTGAAATTTGCAGGTGCTGCTAACCTGTGATAAGTGAAAATTGTGGGGAGGGGAGGGATAGAAGGGGCCTGATTTACTTCCCAAGTAGCGTGCTAGTGACATCCTCTACCTGCTCATGAGATGATCTGATCGATCTGTAAGAGGAAAAAGATCGAGCTATGCCAAGAAACTACAATGAAAGGGTTATTGCATGAAAAATACATTAGGCAGAACAGGCAACGTGAGAGGGAGAGAGGCAGCAGGGGTTGGGCCAAGTGCTGGACTTCACTGGTGAACAAATCCTTGTCATGGGCTGAGAGACAGCAATTTTCCTACCTCCCTGAGTGGTGAGGGCATTGTGGTGGTGATTAGGCAGATGAAATGAGGCATCAGGGCTAATTAATGCTGCCTGGAAGACCGGTGCATCATAGGAGATATGGTGTTAATATGGATACCAAGTGATTAGGAAGGGTGGGTGCACAACGCAAGCTGAACTGCAGCTCCCACAAGATGCCACAGCAGCATTTCCCAACGGAGATATTTCTGGGTTTGAATTACTGCCAAAGAATGGAAATTTTCCATCGGAGGGAAGGGAATGCCACACAGGGCTGGTGTAGTGCTTTGTTTCAGCTCTGAGTGAGTCTCAGGACTGTGGGAGGAACTGCAATTCCCATGCAGATCAAAGCCAATGGGAAAGTTCCCATTAGTCACTGGGTGGCAAAGATTTTGAGTCTATCACAATCGCAAAGAGCTTCAGGGAGTGAGCCAGCCACCCAGATGCTACTGCCACCCTCCACTGGCCCTTCCACACCTCTCTCCTCTACCTCTGTTGAAACAGAGCTTTGTCTTTCCTCCTGGCAATGATTTCAATGCGGTAAACTCCCGTTGTCTTCAGTAGAGTCATCCTTGACTGACAAAGGGCGCAGAAGCAGGATGGGCAGGGAAGACAGGCCTAAGCCAAATCCCAGATCCACGTTCTCTCCACCGAGCTGGAGATGTCTGAGATCTGGAGCTGGGGTGGGAAAAAGCCTCTCTCCCCTTGCGATGTAGGAATGAGCGGTGAGAGGCAGCCCTTCCTAGGGCAGCGGCAGCCCACTCCCTGCATGCCTGGAAGGGGGAATGCCCAGCTCCTTTCTTTTCCTTGTGGGCTATTTAGCAATTCAGTCTCAATCTGTCCCAGGGAGGGGGCAGATTAAGAGATCTGTGAAGTAGGTGTCAGCAGAGTTCTGAACCAGCCGCGCTTGTCAGCATCGCTGCAAGCATTATTGTGTCCCGCCTAAATTAAAGAAAAAGGAAGAGACTCTGTCTGATTGAACTTCATGGTATTTTGGCTTCCAATGATGCATTTAATGGAAGAAATCTGCCTGCCAAGCTGGTGGCTTTCAAGTGCGTCTGGAAGGGAAGGGGGCAGGGGAAGGGAATGCAGCAAAGAGAAGGTTGCTGATTGACAATAAACAGTGGGAATGCAATGCTGAGGCCCTGTGGATCTGCACAGACAGATCATTGTGTCGCGGGTGCGCAGGACTAAATGACCCGAGCGGCTAATGACATGGAACAGGACACTAGTGTTGATGTCCTGCTAATGACAGCTGCAGGGGTGCAGCCAACTCCCCCCAGATTGCACTCCCACCCTGAGCTTTCTCCCACCAGTGGTCAGTGGGACATCTGTAAGCACGTGCCTTTGCACATGGACGGAGGCACACGCTCATCCAAGGACGGTCAGCTTATGTGTGCGCACACATACAACAGTCTGACTCCAAAGGTGCAGCAAAGTCTCCGGAAGCCGACGGGCACGGCCAGCCACTCCTGCCCCACTGCCCACTTTGAAGCAGCCTTCGCTCTGCCCCCTCTGCTGCCTGCTTGCCTCTATTTGGGAACTGGATTTTGTCTGAATCCCCCCCCACACAAACACCTACCCACCAGCACATCTGCTTGCTTGTAAGGGATCTGCAAGATACGTAGTGCTTGTTTCTTCCATGGTCGCAGGTTTGTGTCCGGGCCACATACTCTTCCCCCCGCATCCCATTCTCCCCAACAGCATGTAAGAACCAGCCTTGCCACTTCTGCTTTGAGCAGCTCTGGACTGTGCCCCACCCTGGGTAGTCTCATCCTAGAGGCATCTCTTCCCCATGTGGAAATCAGCAATCAAAGGAAGCAATTACACCAAATCACACTCCCCAAGTGACAAATAGCCCAGCCTGCCAGGCGGCTTACATACCACCAAGAGCAGGTTGCAACCTGCTCCCACACATTAAAGAAACGACCCTGCGCTATTTATGCTGTTGGAGGCCTAATTATGGGAGCAATTTTCCCTGGATTCCAGAGAGGGGAGAGAGAGAGAGAGAGAAAGAAAGAAAGAAAGAGTGAGTGAGTACTGGCACACACACGTGTGCAAGGCTCTTAGCAAGTGCGGATGCCTGTGGGTGATCTCACAATCTCCTTAAATCAGTAGTGTAACGATGGATGGACGAGCAGGGCACGAGTGCCGGGCACTGCTGAGGGAAGGGTGCCTGAATGAAAATGGTGGGGTATCTCACCTTCCTGCCCCTACACCGTACATCGTTTCTGCTCCAGCTCCAGCAGCAGCAGCAGGGAGGGTAGAGGAGCAGTGGTGTTTCACCGCTAAGGAGTGGCTGGCAGTTCTTTGCTGCAGGAGAGAGATGTTGTCCCCTTTTTGTCACTGAAAATGGTGACTTTTTTTTTCAGTTGTTCGGCTTATAGCAAGAGCAGAAAAAGGGATGGCATCTTCCCCCTGCAGCAGTGAACATCCAGCTACTTCTGGTGTCCTGCCTGCTCCAGAGTGGGACTGGGACAAGCAAGGTCCAGGGTGCAAAGGGGGAGGTGGGGGGGACAGGGTTGCAGTTCAGCCCAGGGAGCAATACTGGCCGGTTACATGTTTTGCTTAAAACCTGCCTGTGGCCTTTACAAAACACTCTTTGAAACATAGTCAAGAGCTTCTTAAATGGATCTATTTGTTACCTATGAAGTCCTGCCCAACTCATATCTAAGCCTTTTAAAAGAAGAGTTAGCTCTCTTGCCAATTTTTAGTTCCCCTGACAAGTCTGTATGCAGCAAACATAGTTATCCAACTTTTGAGGCCTGCTAGAGGATTTAGCAAACCCTTAAAGTGGCCTCGAGGTCCAACCGCCTGGTGGTGGCATAATCCTGGGAATGCTGCCATTGCTTGAGAGTCTCATGAGATTAAAAGTTATTCTTAAAGCCCCAGCTCTTTGAGTCATGTGACTGTAGAAATTTCAGCTTCATTTTGGGGGAAAAGAAATCATTTCTAGGCTCACTGATTGTGGAGATGCCTGGAAACACAATCTGAATGTGATCCTAAAAGCTCAGAAACTGGAAGGCAAAGAAAAAGATTCCAGCAGTGATTGTTCTTTCAAATCTCCATTTTTTCAAACCAGTCTCTGGGGTTTGGGACGCAAACCAGGATTTGTGAATACAGAGTTGGTGACACTGCTATAGTGCAAGCAGCAAGTACTGGTAAGTGATACTGAAGAGACAAGCGGGAGAGATGTGCCCCATACTGGGGAGCAGAAGGTCTGGTGACAAGGCGTTGAGTTTAGACCTGAATGAAATTCCTGGCTCTGCAGCAGACTCTCTTTGCTAACTTCGGAAACTCGCATAATCTCCGTGCCTTGGACACTGTTTGTAGCAAGAAGGGGAATAAGCAGAACTGCTAGAAAATGGGGTACAAATTTCAACTTCCATGAAAAATCACAACCTAGGAATCTGTGCGAGTGTCTGAACCCAGCTTGAAACTTGCTCAGCCTTTGAGTCCAGCGAGATCCAGTGGCAGTGAGTTTCACAGTCTAATCCATGGCGTGAGAAAAATTCCTTTTGCACTGGTTTGTGTTTGCCACCTTTCAGCATCACCATAAGTCTTTTTGGGCTTGGGTGGGGAAACAAATGAGAACTGCAGTTTTCACTTTCCCTTCTCTGATGCAGTGCTCCTGAAACTGGTGGTACCGTGCCCCCCTGGGTGTGCAGTGTACTTCTAGAGGGGCCATGAAAGGAAGGAATAGGGAAGGAGGAGATGGGAAAGAGGATATTTAAATGGAGAAAAAGAAAATAAAAGACAAAAGGCATAAATCAACAGGTCACTTGTGCTAAATGGTGGCCCAGCAAGGGCAGACCAGATAAGGTAATGATTTAGGAATATCCCTTCCATGCCAGAGACAACGTGGTGGCAGCTGGTCTGCATAAAAGAAGGAGTAGCCCCTCCTCTCCATCACTCTGCCATCACTACTGGCTTTTAGTGCTATAAAGTAGGGTTTCTATTTGTATTCAATATCACTGAGCATCTTTATGGGGAAAGTATGAGTCAAGGCCTCTTACAAGGACAGTCACAAGGCTAATTTCTTCTCTTCTGTTTTAGTGATTGCAGAACAGGGTTCTCTCCCAGGAACTGAGCGTGGGATCACCCGTGCTGGAAGCATAGGTCTCTGCCAGTTAAGCTGAATAAGCTGGCAGTAGCAGGTCATGACATGGACACAAACCTTAAGTTCAACATTCAGGCATTGTAGTCACAGCCTACTCCCAGAGACCTGGGAGGATTTGTAGCAAGATGTATAAGATGAGACTTGTTAAGTTTCCTCCAGGATGCTGATATGACCTTGCCTCCTCTTTTTACTGCAGGCGACTCTCTGGAAACCAGCTCTTCAGGATCCCAGGGGAAGCCTTTTCTGGCCTCTACAGTCTGAAGATTTTGTAAGTCACATTTTCTCAGGCTACTGTTGTTACTGCCCATCCGACAACAATATCTTTTGTCCACAGACATGGGGCTCTGCCCCATTCAGAGCCAGCTGCAGTATAATATGGTACCATATTACCAGTTTCTAAATCCATGCAGGTTAAATACCAAGCCAGATGATCTTGCAGCAGCTTTGTTGCACACTAGAGCTCTGTCATATCACTGGTTATAACTACAGGCAACAGCATTTTCATTTGGTACCATAGGAAGCCCATATGACTGGCAAGGTTAGGTGCTGCCTGAAAATGAATGACAGACAAATGTCTGGAGGTTCAGAGTTTGGACACTTATCAAGAGCCAGGCCAAAAGCTGAAGCATTTACCTGGAGTTTATTCAGGACTTGCTCCAGCCCACTGAAGGTGAGAGGTCAAATGCAAAAAACGTGCCTGGATAGAGGCCAAGCTACCATTGCATCAGCATCTCCCAAACACTAATTCATTCAGGATTTAGGATTCAGGATGAATCCTGATTAACCCCATCAAGATGAATCAGGGTTCCCCTTAACAGGCCTGCAGAGTTCTCTAATAGGCCTTTGACAATATCCTGCAGGGTACAAGATAGAGACTCCTGTCCCTTGCACCGGCTCTCTCTGCAGCCACACCATTCTGCTGCCCGAAGAGGAAGGCAGTGGGGCCTGGGAACAGCCCTGCCCACGGTGTCGTAGGACTAGCAGCTCACGGGCAGACTTTTTTCCTGACATAATTTCACAGCACACATGGGAGTCCTACCAGGCATGAATTTGCACGGCTCTCTGCAGCTACCAGACAGTCCAGCCGCAGCCTCTGCTTAGCACCCAGTTCCTTTTTCTTGCTCTCAATACACATTCTTCACATTTCCCCTGCAATAAACATTTCACCCCGGAGGGGATGTTTTGAACTCAACCGCAATGTGAAATTGTCCTCGTTGGCCCAGTTTATATGAAGCAAGCAGGTACAAACCTGCTCTCGGGATTAGAGAGTACAGTGCTGTTTACTAGTCCTTCTGAAGATGTAAAGCATGAATCCTGCCCTAAATCTCTAGGCTTAGCAATGAGCTGCTTCTTTATCCACTGCCTGCATTAGGCAATGAATCAAAGGAACTGAGGAAAAACCGCAGCTCACCCACCCAATTTCAACAAGAGGAACTTTCTACTTGGGGAACTTGTGGGCTTTGAAAGCCTCTTTTGATCAATTCATATTAGAGTCACTCCCAGCCAGCTCATGATGCAGGAAGGATAAAGCCTGCACAGCATCCCCTGCAGACTACAGTAATAACAACAAGCCAGCTCTGCCTTGCACAGGACTGTCCAACTTCTGAGTGGGTGAGGGCCACCTAAGATGCTGGCCACAGGCCCCCAGGGTGCATACCACACAAGCTGCATGCCACGGAGGCCTCACACCTGAGGCCACTCTCTCCCATGCCGTGGGACCAGTGCAGCTCCCCCACCTCATGTGCAGCATGAGCCCTTCTCCATTGCTGCAGCTCTCACTGCCCACTCCTACCATGCTACCCAGCCACAGAAAACCCTGCCACTGCAGCAGCAGGAGCAATGGGGAAGGGTAGTGTCTGGGCAGGTGCCTGGGAGCTGCACATTAACCCCTGATGGGCCTGAGTGGCTGATGGATCACCAGTTTGACAGCCCTGGCCTACAAATACCAGGGAAGGCTGCAAGACTTCCCCATCCTTCTTCTGTGATAGGCAGGGTGGGTTTGGCACTCTCAAAAGTGGGTGTGCTTCAACCCCAGCCTAGAGCATCCCCCCACAATGGAGAAATTAAGAAGGAAAATGCACGTAGAAACTGGAGCCTCCAAATCCAGTTGTTCCAAGCCCCTCTTGACATCTTGGTCTTTCTGCCACTGAGGGAGTGAATGAAAGCAAAGCCCAGTGCCTCCTGCTGGGAGTCTCGTTTCCCTGCTCCCTCCAGTCTGTCTCTAGCATAAGCCCAGCACACAGTGAAGCGGAGTCCTACTTTGCCATGCACAATCCAGCTGTACCTCCCACACCCCAGCAGTGGTGAGGACAGCAAAGGGAAGAGAATCAAGGCTTAACTGTGTCCCAGTAGCCACCCACCCACTGCGGGGTCGGGGCCATGCAGGCCTCTGTATTGACACAGCCAAGGCAGGGTCCTGGCCCATTGGAAGGTGCTTCGAAGCAATCAAGGCTCTCTGTGCCATCAGCTCCACCTAGTTGAGGAATGGGGACTCCTGTGTACCCACAGATGCTGGGGCAAAATAGTGTCCTACAAAGTGTCCAGGAGGCAGAAAGGACTGGCAAAGGGAAGGTTAAAATCTCCCCTCGGGGCTAAACTAGAGGGGATAACAAGGTGAGGAGGATGGCCCTTTACGTATATGAGCAGATGCATCCTTTGAAGGGGCTTTCTGCTTTCAAACAGCAACTCACTGTCTTGCCTGCCTTTCGACTGCTGGGAGCGTGCAGCCTCCCAGAGCTTCTGCTGCATGTGCTGGATTTCTGGCCCTGGTTGCTGTGGTGTGTAAGGCTGTCGTGTGCTTCTGATTTACAGCCTTCCTCCTGGAGCTGCTCTAATTGTTTTCTGTAATGATATTGCTGGCTTCCTGGGAGTGAGGTCATTGGCAGATGCAGTTGTGTCTCCCCTCCAGACTCACTAGTGGTTTCTGCCTCCTCCACCCCACTTATTATTTTGCTACCATGAGAGAGAGGCACATGGAGCAGGGGCTCCGGATTGGCAGGATGATCTCTGAGGACTAAGTGGGATTTGAAAAGCCACCAGGACTGGTGTGAGCATTAGGGGATGGAGCAGTCTCTCAGCCTTCATGGCCACTTTCCACCCCAGGGTTGCTGAATGCTCTTCTATCAGGCAGGGACAGGAAACCGGGTCTTTCACCCAGCTTTGCCGTTCATCTGCTGAGGGATTTGGGGCAAGACAGGTCCCCCTTGCTGCCCCTGTTTCCTTTCCCAACCTATGCCTGCCTTTCCTGCTCAGGCTGTAAGCCTGTCAGGGCAGGAATCATCTCCGGCTGTGTGTAGACAAAGCACCTGCCACAATGGGGCTAGGCTGGGGCTTTTTCATACTGTTGTGATACAAGTCTCCATGATAGCACTGATGACATTTTGCAGAAGGGGAAAATGAGGCACAGACAGCTGAAGAATGGGACCTGTGTCAGAGTAAGAGTATCTTGCATCAGCCTACCATTAGTTCCTTCCACCTTCCCCTGAAGCATGTGCAGCTGCTGATGGCCAGAGGATGCCAGATCCGCCCCATTGGAACAGAGGAATCATTTCACTGGGTCACTGGGCCACATTCTGTGCTGTCGTGACCTATGGAGGAAATTGGGTTTAAATTGTCAAGACTACAGGTGTAAAGGACACAGCGATGCACGTGACACCAAATATACACTCAGGTGTTGCACTGATTCTGTATTCAATCATGCCCTGCATATTGTGGAGCCACTCACACCTATGCAAAGTGGGTGTGAGAAGGCTTCTCTCTAGCCTGACAACATTAGACGCCCCCCTGGTGAACAGTGACCTGGCCTTGGTTATATGCACTTCTTTTCACCTCCTAGCTAAACTACAGCAACGCAGTGTACCTGGGCATAAATTGTTTTGCAGTGAAGGTTAAGCTGTTGAGGGTTAGCTTTTATTGCCATGGGATAAGACCATGACCACGGGCAGTTACTGCATTAATTTATCAGTGCAGTATGTCTCCTCAGCTACATGGGCTAGCCCAAGCACATCTGCCTTCCCCCTGGCTCCCTACACCTACAGAATATCTTGTGGAATAGCAGGCCCAGCTCAGAGGGTTCATCCTTATATTCAAGGGACTCCATGGTCTGATTCCCAGGACAGCGTTAAGAGTCTCAGCCTCTTGGATAGCAGCTGCAGTGCTAGCTCCAGTCCCCAGACCAAGGGGACTTTCTGTATTAGAATTGAGCTGCACAAGAGACCAAGTGTTGTCGGGAGCCTCTCCCAGAGAGTGGGATGAATTCCCATGGGACCTGTGGACCACCACAAACATCCCCACCTTTCACTGCAAGTGCCAGGTGTCCTCCATCTTGCCTTTGCTGTTGCAAGCATGTGCACCTTGGAGGTAGTACCTAGGGACTGAATTGCCAGGATGTGTGGGAGAAGAGAGCCCTGGGGCTCTCTATTAAAAAGCAAGATGTATCCCACAGTCTGAGATATGCCTGCAGATGAACTATCCCAGGGCTTCAGCAATCTGGGGCTGCTATATATCATGCAATATTAGACCTGAAATGACATGAGCTATCTCAGGACATGAGCTGCTTTAGAAATACTCAAATGGGGTTGTCTGCGGGGTGAAATCTGTTCTGCCGAAAGGGCATGTCTTTGTCAGCCCTGAAGATTGAGGTCTTCAATCTATGGGCACACAGGCCTGGCAGGTGTAGTGACAGTGCCTGCCTCCATCCCCTTTGGCTACTTAGTGGTCCTACCACCATGCTTCAGGCCCATGATGTGGCACAGAAGAGCTCAACCTCCACCCAGTCCAGTCTCTGTGAGGAGGGCATGCAGTATTCATCCTTTGGAAACTGGACCAGGTGGGCACCCTCCCTCTCACATGGGACCCCCTCTATCAGTGGGGAGTGACTTTGGATACTAGTGCCCCCACCCCGGTGCTCTCAGGGGAGCAATTCAAAGCTCTGGGGTCAAGCAGGGGTGACCCCACTGTGGTCTGTGCGACTGGTTCTCTCTAGCTGTCACTTGGCTGGATCATTGTGTCCATGGGAAAGGGGATGCACAGGGCAAAATGCCCTGCAATACCAGGTCCACCAAGACACTCTGGCTGGTTCATGGCAGTCTGCTGTCCTCCTGGCTTGGCCAGCTAGTTATGAGGGATTGGGAGGGTGACTGCCTTATATTGGGAGAGCAATGCAGAGTGGATACTGGTGCATCGGGCTGGTGATGCTTGTGCATCCTTCACACAGGTGTGAAGGTGTCAGGCAGAAGGAGACACAACTGAGCAGAGTTATGCCTGCTCTACCCAAGCATGAGATGACTGGGCCCCCTGAGTATTTTGGTTAAGAGTCACTGAGGTAGGTTGCAAAGTATCTGGGAGTCCTGCAAGCACAAGAGGCTGATGCTGATTCTGGAGAGGAGAGTGGGGACCAGCATGGGAAACATTCCTCCTCTTACTAAATGAGCAGCTTTCCCCAGGAGGCATGCGGAGAAGCATGAATGGATGCTGTCTCTTTAAATCCGCTCCCCAACCTGCTTGCCTGGAGAGGTAGGTGAGCAGCCCTTGATCTAGTCTGTCTTCCTTTCATCTTGCTCAAGCCTGACAAACAATCAAGGGAGCTGGCAGAGGCCTTTGCGAAGGAGAATGACAGTACCCCCCTGGCCTGCACAGCCTTCCCCTCCCTGGCCGTCAGGGCTGCCCTGTGTGCTTGTAGACAGCGCGGTGTATGTGGGGATCCCAAGGAGAAATGGGGCTGGCAGGCATGTAGTGATGCTTGGGCACGCTGACAGGGACCTGGATCCAGAGGGAACCTTGGAGCTGACTTAATTTTCATGACAGCCAAAGGCACAGAGCCATCTAGTTGGGGATGGTCCTGCTTTGAGCAGGGGGTTGGATTAGATGGCTAGATGATGTCTTGAGGTCCCTTCTAACCCTAATTTTCTATGATCTCTGGATGTCCTGGCCTCACATTTACTAACAGGCTGCGCTCACCTTTGCGTGCTGGCTGCCCAGCCTCAAGAGGAGGCTGAAGAGTGGTCTGGGCACTGCATCACACGTGACCTGGTGGTTAGAGCACTTTGCTGGGAAGCCAGAGGTGCAGGTTCAAACGTGGGGGTGCCTAGAGCTCCTACTCTGGTGGGTCTTCTGCTCTAGGCAAGGGGCCCGTGCTGAGGTGCAAGTGAGAGAGCCCTTTGTCTCCTGCACCAAATACCCTCTAGTTATGGATTTGCGGCAGATCACATTGCAGGACTTCGGCAGCTTCGCGTGCATCTGCAGGTCGTTCTGTCCCCGCTCAGAGCTTACGTGGCCAAAGTGCAGTCTACAGAGCATCCTCTGAAGGGGAGCACATGATGAGTGCAGCTATCAAGGTGCAGATACAACCCAGCCTGTGTAGGTGCCTAAAAGCGTAGTTACTGCACTTCATAGGTGTGACTTCAGCGGCGAGGGTGCAACAGAATTTCGGCCTGAGCCCGAACCTCTGTGCTTTGAGCTGCTCCCCGGCTGTCCACTTTGCCTAATTGCTGGTCTCTTCTACACACACCTGAGAGCAAGTGGCCAGGGCTTATTTCGTTATCTGTGGACCCAGGGTTAGAAGGGAAGCCATATAGACATGCCCTTAGTGCAGTAATGCATAGCCAGGGTGCTGCAGGAGAGCAATGAAATGTTGTTGATTTTCTGAGTTTTTTCTGGAAAATGCTGTTATTTTTCTGTTCTCAAAAAACAAGTGAGAGCTAAGCACTGGCATTTTCCAAGGGATGCCTCAAGTCGACTGGGGGCCTTAAGTCTAAAAAAAGGTTGAGAACCACTGCTTTAGAAATTGGGTCCTCTCTAAACTGTCCTGTCTATTCGTCCATCTGATTACCATGGGCAAGGCCCACCTGGCTCACTAGTAGCCCCCTTTTATGGGGGCTAAAGGACAAATGGAACAACTAAAATCTTGGTCCAACTAATGAAAAAAACAGGGTAGGAGTGTTGTGTGGGTCAAAGGGTCAAAACATGAAAATAAGTGTGCCTGCGGGGAAAACCTAGCAGAGCCCCCTGGGCTGCAGCCACTGGTCCTCAAAGGCATCCAAGGAGCCGGTGGATGCCTCCCAGTGGTGCTCTGCCTGGAAATGTGCATGGACAAGTGAGAGGAAAGCGGCCCAGCAGTCACCTTCCCGGCCAGAGCCTCCTTCCTGGTCAAGTACAGGGCCTACTTGGCCAGGGCCATTTCCAACTGTCCTGTGTGCCTTTGAGTCTAAGAGGACAGACAGCTCCTGCCAGCAGCCCTAAGCCAGGTGGGCATTTGCAGGGCCTAAGGGAGCACTTGCCCAGTTCTGGATGGCAGCACCATGAGAGAAGGATGGTCCCATTCAGGGGAAAGAGCTTGCATCAGGCATGGAACCGAGCAGATTGAATCTTCAATGCGCAAAGGCAACAGAACAGGGAGGTTTGCTTCAGGGTATCATGTCAATGGCTGCAAAGGCCTAGAAGAGAGCTTATCGAAATGACCAGAAAAATGCTGAGCTCACCAACTGTCCCTTCACAGGAAGGATGTGTCAGCCAGGGCTTTGCTGATGTCCCATTGCACTAGAATTATTGCACAAGCCATCGTTTCTGTGCAGATTTATTGCCCCCAGTTGTGCATGCTGGAGCACAATGAAGTATTCCTGGACTGGGGAGGCTGTTACCATTTAAGGGCTGTTTTTCCTGAAATGAAATATGCACAGTAGTGACTGGAGCACCCACATCAGGATAAAAGATTACAGCAGCTGTACCCTCCTCTTCCCGGAGTGTCAGGCTCTCCTGGGATGCTCTCCGTGTGCCAGACCACTCATTTAGTTCTGCACCACACACACCTGGGATTCCCACCTTCCCCATCCCACCACATTTCTTATGCTCTTAATTCAGTTGGAAATTCAGACCTACAAAGCCAGGCTTTCTAATGAGTTGACAACTCTAAGGCAGAACCTCATTGCTGTTTTGGGGTTTTGCCCGGACCTGTGTTTCTGGGCTTGTGCACAATGGTGCTTTGTGGCATGCTGGGGCATTGTAGAGAACTGATTACAGAGGGGCCTGGCTTGAAGCACAGGTACCAGGAGCCACTGGGCTCTGGTCTGGCATAGGCTGAGACACAGACGCCATAGAGCTGCCTCAGCTCCAGCGTTCAGGTTGAGGCTGTTGCTCTCAGCCTCTCCTGCTCCAGGCCTCTCTGCAGCCTGCTAACGTAGCTATGCACTCCCCCAATGTTGCTTCTACTGGGGGGTGGCACACAGGAGCCAGGGGCCAAAATCTGACCTCTCATTTTTGTGGGCATTGGGATTCGTCCTGATAGGGATGGGGTGTGAGGGAATCTGCACTGGAACAGGTTTGCCTAGGGATGCTCAGTGGCATGTGTCCCGTCCTGCACTCATTCTGCTTTAAGCCCAGCAGAAGGCAGGTGTAAGGCCTGTGGCTGTGCGTGCCTGTGCTTCCTGCTTTTTCTGTATATATTTCTCTATATACGGTTATATATCTACCATAAGCTCTCCTTCACACACCTTACAACAGTTTTAAATCTGACACACATGCTACAATAAACTTACCTGCGCTCCCATCCACACACCTTTCCCTAATTCAAAAGAAGTCTTTTAGTCCTCCTCCCCATTTGGGGTTTTACATTCTCAGTTCATTCATTGCCCTTGTTGTTGTCACTGTTGCTGTCGCTGCCACTACTGCTGTCATCGTCTCTGTCTCCAGGTTTGGTTGTGTTGCTGTGCTCCTCATCATCCTTGTCCACTCCTCTTCTCAGTGGGTCTTTGAAAAGTTTGTGCCATGTGTCTCTCTTACAGGTGGAGATGGGTGTTTTTTCTCTGTCCGCTCCCTGGCATGTCCTTGTGTAAATGCAAATGCCTAGCACTGGCCTGCCATGGTGTTTACTTAGAGCCGCAGGGCGGGCAGTCAGCACCCGGAGTAAACAGCATCCTTTACACTGCAGGCTGTAATGAGAGCCATTGTTCCACGTGAGAGGCCTGCCTGCCCTATACAGCGCCCCGCACCCTCTCCATTTCCTTCCTGCTTCTCTTGATTGTTCCTTGCTGCGTTCTTCATCCCTCTCCTGACCATCTTCTTGGTTTGCTGAGCACAAAGGGTTAAGAGTGGGAAAGGTGGAGTCCACACTGAGGAGAGGGGTAATGAGTGTGCCAGCTCCCAGCAGCCGAACTGCCATCCAGCTGTGCACACCAACACAAACACAGGGCACACACGTAGTCCGCTCACAACTGCTTGCATGTGTACACATACACCTCTGCACACATAGCCAGACAAGGTCCTTTGGGTCAATGTTATATTTTTTATTAGATCAACTGAACAGATGGAAAAAAATGTTCTTTGCAAGCTTTCATGCACAAACACCCTTCTTCAACTATAAGGAGAGTGTCCAGCATGGCTACAACCACCACCCCTCTGCACACAAAGCACATTCCTATAGGACAGCATTGTTTTTATGAAGCACGGAAGAAAGGAAAACAGACCCCTTTACAGCCAGGCCATTAAAAGACAAAGGGACAGATCCTATTCCATCTATTTGGCTTCTAGGTAGGCTTGCAAGCCTAAGTGTGATTATTTCACCATGCTCAAGTCCCTGAAAATCTATTAATGCATCTACTTTGGTAACGTGCCATCCTCTTTCCCATAAGACTGAGTCACAAAGAAGAAGCAAGCAGGAGGATTCCCCCCCCCACACACCCTTTGCATTAGCAGTTTTTCAGGGGCTCAAGCAGGGTAGAATAGAATTACAATTAGACACCTAAGTCAACTGACATAATAAGTACAATAGAATTTGGCCTGTATAGAGAGCTACACCGGGGCAGATCTCTCATCAGTGCAAGTCTGGAAACCTCTGCTGAATTGTGGAGTCCTCCCATTGGAGCAGTTTCCCCATCTGCAAACAGGAGTGACGCTACTGACCTCCCTTGGTAAAGAGCTTGCAGATCATGTATTCTAAAGCAGTGTTGGGGAACCGAGAATTATTGGTAGCATGTGGAGTCTCTTTATTCTTAAAACCCTAGCAGCCAAATAAAACAACAAAGATGGAAAGCTGGGATTTGGCCTAAGAGTGTTCCAGCCCCCAGATAAAGGGCTGCTCTTTCTGTGCTGTCCATTACCAGATCTGTGTCCATCCCCAAAACAGTGGGGCCAGATCCCACTATTTCAAAGTCTAGGGACTGGAAAGAAACCCTGTAAGTGCTTCTACTCACGCAATTAATGTGCCCCTGTGCATCTGAATGTGCGCCCGTTGGGAGGAAATTTGCTCTCAATGGGAAGAGTTCGGTCTAGGGCTGCTCCTGCCCTGCTTTTCTCCCCTGCAGCAACCAAGGAAAGCTCCAGACTCCCCTGGGGCCAGCCCCAGGCTGGTAGCAGGCACAGGGGCTGGTCCTGATCTCTGTGAGGAGGGAGAGCTGTCCCAGCTGTCGGGCAGCTGCCTCCCAGTCATGTGGAGATTGGGATGGGTCCCAATCTCCATGCGGCTGGCAGGCAGCTGGCCAGCAGCTGGGACAGCTCTCCCAGCCACGTGGAAATGGAGATGAGTCCTGATCTCCACGTGGCTAACAGACAGCATCCTGCGAGCTGAGACAGCTCTCCCCACCCTGCGGCCGTCTGCTCCCAGTGAGCATCTACATGTGTGCTTCAGTGCTTTAGTTTAATGCACTGATTTCTAGTACCTGTATCTACAGGTACTAGAAAACAGCGCATTAGATTAATGCACTGCACAATAATTGCTGCACACCGTGACGGTCTGTTATGCAGTAGGTTAACCTAATGCGCAGTAAAGCGTCTTGCATAGACACACCCTGTAATATCACGTCCACCCTTGTGCCTGCCTCAAACTCTCCCAGCAGATACCACCTCCCTCTCCCCAGGGGCCTCTCCGCTGCAGAGCCCTTGAACATGTTATATACTAATCTCAGCCTGGATTCCAGACCACCCACTTGCAACCCACAAGCTTACGTTTAGGGGACCCTTACGTTTAGGGGAATGTCGCTTCCATCCCCTCCAGCCTTTGGGAGGGTTTCCCTTTAAATGTGAGGCTTTGTGATGCTTTCCAAGACAGCATCAGGGAGGGAAAATAACTTCATTGTGTTGTTGTTGGGGTTTTTTTAAGTTTTCTCTTTTTTAATTATAGGATGCTGCAGAACAACCAGCTCAGACGGATCCCTGCAGAGGCACTGAAGGATCTTCCAAACCTCCAGTCTCTGTAAGTCATTAAGGCTCAGCACCATGAGCTGCAGAATCCCTTGAGGCCCTGGTCTTCCCAGCATCTGAGTCACTAGTTCCTTTTTTGGGGATGTTCTGTCCCTTCGGCTTTTTATTTCCCAAGTGAAAAAAAAAAATCTTCTGTCACTTATTTTGGAGGGAGCAGGGGCAGAGGCTGGTGGAAGGAGCTCTCTTGTTAAAGATGTTGCAGTGAGATTGGCCCATGGGCCTGTTCTGACAAAAAGGCCACTGGAACTGATATGCATTTCCAGAAGCGCTGGGAAATGCCTTCATATACAGCAGTCTCCACCCTTAGTCCTGCAGCTGAAGCCTACCACACAGAAGGGAAAACAGGCATTGCCTACACACAAATTGTACTACTCTATGGCTACAGCTTCTCCACGGTGTGGGTGGAATATATTAGTGTTAGTGTTTGCTAATAGGTTAGAGACAATGGATTCATATAGGATGGCTTGGATGGAGATGAGCCTCAGGCAGGGGTTAGAGCTAGATGACCTCTTGGAGGTCCTTTTCAGACTCACTTCTCTCGGCTTCTATGATTTTGTGATATCTTTGTAAAAATGCTTTTATTTCCAACTAGCGATTCCAGATTTGGGAAAGAAATGTTCTATACCAGCACGGTACCCATTTATATTGGGATAGCTGCCTTCACACTAGGCTATGTATGGTGTATTGGTTACAAGATCACACCCACACCTGCAGTGATTATATGGTGCAATTTTCAGATGTAATGCTGGGCTCCGAAACAGGGCTCTAGAGTTTTACTCACTGAGTTTGAGAAATAACTACTTGGCAATCTTGTGGTAAAGTGTGCAGTGGGTTTCATGCATTTTTCACATTGTAAAAACATTTTGAATGGTTTCTTTTCTCCAGGTTGATGAAGAATTACTCTTAAGCTCCTCACTCCAACCCTAACCCAGCTGTGGTTTCTGTACCATGCAGAAGTGATTTAAATCAGAATTTTCTTGGTGTTCAAGAACATTTTACAATAGGCTTTTGTTGGCCATTCATCTCTCTATTGTTTAATCCAGATTTAAAATGTTGTGCCTATTAAAAAGGATTTGGTATATTTATTGCTATGGTTTTCAGAAATTGCCGTTACTGCAAGTGGGTAACATCATGACAGTCATTTCCCCATTTTAAAAATTGGAGACAGAGATCCAGGCCTTCTTCCTTCCTGCTGGGGGCAACGTGTAGTCAAAGAGTGGTTGTAAAGCCTTTGAAATATCTGCTTTGGAGGTATCATGTGGAAAATGTTACACGGTAACCCTACAAAAGTATTGAGGAATGCAACGGGGGTGGGGAGCTTCACGCAATAGTCTAGCCAAATCCCCCTTGCATGCGGTGCTCTGTAGTGGGGCTCTGGGCCAAGCTACAGAGCTAGCTTGGCACCCACCAGCGGCTGGCAGTGATGTATTGGTATTGCAGCTCAGGACTGACCCTCCAGGGTTCAGCTGTGAAAAACAAAGTGGCTATGCAGAGGCATAATGAAGTCTCCCCCAGAGCTACGCTTACACACCTAAACCAGTCTCTCCTTTGTCCCGTGGAGCTAGTCAGCGCACTTGCAGCACGTAGTTATTGCCGAACCCCCAGACTTCCAGACGTGTCCAGTGCAGACTGGACAGCTTGACCTGGCCATGGGCTTTGGGGAAGAAATGACCTCTCATTTAAAAAGGAACCAGGCCATGCTTGTACAGAGGCCTATCAAGTGCCTCCAGTCCTTCAAGCTGGAATGAATTGCGTGGGTAATTTACTTTCCCAAATGAGGAATGACAATGTCCTTGTCCAGCTTTGCTGCCTTTCTTGGTTAGTCTCACTTGTTATGTCAATAATACTGAGTGGCCTGGGAGGAAGACACTGTCCCCCACCACAGAGAGCTGGGAAGGAGAGGGTTTAGCAGGCACAAAACACGATCAGCCTCAGCGGCCTGGCATTTACACCAAGCTGTCTTGTTACTATCGTGACAATATCTAGTTCTTATCAGGCACTTTCCTTCCATGGATCGCTAAACAATTTACTGTGATGGTGAGTCCCACTAGTCCCATTTTACAGATGGAAGATGGAGGCCCAGGGAAGTGAAAGGACACACTTATGATCACCCAGCAGCCAAGAAGAGACTCTCTTGATCCCAGGCTGCCTCCTAACCTTATGTATCTATGTATCTATGAATAACTTTCCACAAGTTTATGAGGCTCTTATATATTTATTGCAAGCATATGAACCAGCCTGAAACATGCACCTCCTAAGCTTATGGGTGAGCTGTGGTAGTCTGCACCTGCACTTTGTTCCCCATGGCACAGCTGGGCCTGGAATATAGTTGTCTCTCGAGAGCCCTTAGCCCTGACAGGAGTTCCTTTGAAGTCTTTCTTCCAAGCACGGCTCAGGGTGTCCTGCCTCATGCTTGCATGATCTGACCAAACAGTACAACTGCAGACCTCCAGGAAAAAGAGCAAGGCATGCCTTAGCATAGGTGTTGCCTAAATCTATCATTTAGGTGCCTGCCTCGGGATAATTCAAAATGACATGATTTGGACCTGGGATCCCTGTTCAGCCAATGAAAGACTTTGGAGATGCCTAAGAACAGTTTGGTAGAGGCACATAGGTGTTCAGCATAGAGGATGGGGAGCTGCAGGCAGCTCCAAAGGGCAATTCGGGAAGTCTGGAGGTAGCCAGTAGGAACCGTGAAATTACAGGGATGTGTCTGAACTCCAGCCCATCTCAGGAGCTATCCACAAGAGCCTCCATTCTTCACACCCCTTTTTAACTCTCATGTCAGCTTACTAGAGTTTATGGTGTGTTCCTGATTGCCAGGCAGCTATTTAATAGTCTATGAAGTGCCATGCAAGCCCTACTGTCCTACAGTTCCTAGAAGGGTTTCATAGCATATCCTACACTGATCTCATATCAGCAAAGTATTAGCCAGACTGGGTCTTCCTTACACTGTTGTAAATTCAGAGTAACTCCAGTGGTGTAAAATTGGAATAGATGGGATCATACTCTGACCTATTATGTCCCCCTCTCAATGCAGTGCCTAAGAGGTTACATCCAACTCTGTTAGACTCTTCTTTATCAAGTCTTCAACAAGTAGGAGCTGACAAGGGACTCTTCTTTTATCAATTCTTCAAATAGTGGGAGTTATGGTTGCAAACTGCATGTCAAGCAATAAAGACACCGGTCTCAGCCAGGGCTGAGGAGGCAAGAGTCTAGTTCTCAATACTCATGACTCTTAGGGACACTTATGCTCCACTTAGTGAACTTTTACAAACCTGACCCTACACATGGAGCTGAAAAGAGTTAGAAACAGAAAAGAATGATTCACGACTAATTTAGTCTTTTGTTCTGTGCAACACTTACACTGCAAAGAGACTATGTAGACACAGTGAAGTCCAAATAACCATTCCCAGCGTGCCAGGCCTAGCTACCCACACGACATACACAGCTACTTTAGTTGGATTTTGGCATGTTCAAAAACATAGGACACAGTAAATGCCACAAGAGGACTCACAAGGTATTTAAAGGACTATAACCTTATGCCTATGCACTACAGTCACAAAAAAGAAAGATTTGCCATTCCTCTCTTCCTTATTGTGCCTTTGTACGAAGGAGAAACTGGTGCTTCTATGCATTTGTGTGTGTGTATGTGCACACGAGAGAGTGGGGGGAGAGGCAAAGAAAGAGAGACACCCTGGCAACTTTCCTTCTAAATCTGAGTTCAGTATAGAAATACCCTTCTGTAGTGATCTCCCCTTGCTCATTAAATTCCATTAAATGAGTGGCTATTAGGATAAATTAGGTCTGATTTGAAAGAGATGAAAGGTTATAGAGTAAACAGCCTTCCCTTGTACCGAACTTCATTGTGTTTTAAGGCAGATATAAAGCTAAGCTGATTTGCTCAGGTTTCATTGGTTCTGCCAATACTTCTCTGAATGCAAGTAACTGGCCCCAGGCCATGAACCTTCAGTTCTTGCTGGGTCTCACAGAGATAGCCATTTCTGAAGAAGAGAGGAAAGGTCCGTATTGCAGATTTTTCTCTTCTTCTTATTCATGTATCTATGAATAACTTTCCACAAGTTTATGAGGCTCTTATATATTTATTGCAAGCATATGAACTAGCCTGGAACATGCATATATCATTGCAGCCTGGCTTCCACACATTACAGATCGGGGTATCTGGGCCCGTGCTTATTCATCTTGCCTGACGCCTCTGGTTTTTCCATTCAGAAATGGGAAACAATTTTATGCACTTCATGACTGCTCACCCTGAGTTATAGGGCTTGCATGGCACTTCATAGACTATTAAATAGCTGCCTGGCAATCAGGAACACACCATAAACTATAGTAAGGTGACATGAGAGTTAAAAAGGGGCTTGAAGACTGGAGCAGACTGGTGAGGGAAGGAATACAGAGTTGTAGTGCACAAAAAGGGACTGCACAGTGTTTATTTCCTTGTCCTTTCAGACATTTGCTTTTGAACAAAAAGCGCCTCCTTCTCTTTGGGTTTGGGATATCGAAGTCTGTCAGCAGTGGTGCATCTTCAAATGTAACACAGAACTGAAATGCAGGTAAAGGAACAGAGGAGAGTCAGGCTGTGAGGAAGGAAGTTTTTATATAAACATTCACAGAGGCCTCCTGAACATGCTGACAAATGTTAGGTTTAGAGACCTACATGCCCAAAAGTGGATTTGATTTGCTTGGCTGTTGTACATGAAATCAGGGTCTCGAGTTGGTCAAATTGCAGTTAAACTTTCTTGGGAGTTCACTTTGCAATAATTCATGAGCCCACTATGATCCCTATGAACATAGATAAGTCTCTGTACCGTCAGCTGAATGAGCTATTTTCAACTTGTGGCTGGTGTTTAGTTTGGTTTCTGCTCCAGCACTGTTCATCTCAGTCACGTGCTATGGTTCGTGCCCCCTGATTAGACTGGAAAGTTTTAAATAGGAAAGCAACAGCTACTTGTTAACAACCCCGTGGTCTTATCGTGGACACACTTTTTTTCTCATTTCCTTGTGGATGTTTCATGAAGGACAGCCAGCCCCAAAATTCGGCCAGACAAAAAGGCTTTCACACAAATGTTTGCAAATGGCAAACAAAACTGGGCAAAATTAGCGAACAAGGAGGGCACCAACAAGGATAAACTGAAAAGCATTCAGAATGAGCTTGAATGTTCATGACTGCTCTTTTCAAACACTCAGCAATGTCTGCTTTGGGCTCAGAATTTAATTAAATCTTCTGCTTTTTGTCCCTCCTGATTATATCACAGCATCACCTTCAATGCCAGCTCTGAGCGGGGGTGCCCACTCTACCAAACACCAGCAGCCATTCTTATGGGAGGAAATCGACATTGTGGCTTGCCAAGGAGCAAGATCTAAGAGCTGTTAACATGAGCTACCGGCACTAGGAAAAATTGGAGGGAATAAACCGTAAGAACAGCTCTGAACCACAGAGTTGGGTGGGAGAATGGCTTACACAGTGATGCTGCCCAGCATTGTGTGGTCTAAAGACACAAACTTTATTAGATAATTGACCTTTATTTTATATGTAGTAACATATCATTATTATATTTCTATCATATTATCTATTCTGTTTTAGTTTTACTAGATACCATACAGAATATAAGCACAGGAGACCAGGAAGGGATATATAGGAAGCCATGCAAAGATGGGTGCTTTGCCTAGTTTTACTCGACTGACCCAGAGAGAAACAGTTCCAGTCAGCCAGGTTTCCCCATTGCCATGGAGTGATCTGGAGTGTTTATGTTGCATCCTCATGGGAATGCAAAGCAATGTAGATGCCCATAATGGTTCTGCCCCTCCAAACAAACCCATTTCCTTTCCCTTGTCTCCTCCGCCCCCCCAAAAAAATAATAAAAGAAAAAGTTTCTCCCTTTGTAGAAAGATGATTGATCAAAGCTATCAACCCTTATTGTGCTGTGCCCTTTGGAGCCTCAGGTTTGCTTCTGCGTTGTTGGCTTGGTTCATCTTCCATGATAGGTGTGGAGTCCCCCACCAAGTGCACTTCAGGGTATCACACAGAGCAGGAAGCAGGGGCTGGGGCATAAAGAAGGAAATTCACTATTATTTCAAACAGCCAAAGTGCCAGGCAATTAGGAAAAATAGCACCTGACCCCATAGGACCAGACCTTCACGGGACAGAGGGCACAGGCAAAACTTGACCGGACTTGGAAGGGGTGCTGGGTGGGAAAACAGTGGTGCCCCTGTGCTGTGCCAAGGAACATACACATGGATCTGTTTCTCCCAGTTTTGCAGCTGGCATCGGAAAGATGCAGTCTTGGCTTGAAGGCTGTGACATTTAGCATAAGAAAACAGTCTGCCTGCAAAAGCTAACACTAACCTGACTGGGCAAACAATGCCAGCACGTCTGCTGAAGGCATTTGGGGTTGTGCAGTGAGACTCTTTGCAGCCACTTGGAGATGCCATAGTGATACAGAAGAGTGTGTGTGGGCACACTGGGTGTGGATGCCTTGTGCTTTGCCTCCTGCTGCTCTCTGATCACTTTAACAGCAGCTTCCTGCTATCCTGAGATGATGGGGAGAGCCTGAGAAAATACCAACACTTAATTGCCCTGAGGAGGATGGAAAAGATGTGTAATGGGGAAAGCTGTTAGGAGGGAGTGAGACAGTGAAACCTGCAGGAAACCTAAGTCTGGTTCATTTGACAGCTCCTTGCACCCCGGCTTCATATCCCTTCCATGCAGAGTGGAATCAAGAGGTCCAGATGAGCCTGACTCCCCCTTGCACGTCACTTCTGCCTACAAACCATCCCCATGCCCCCCTCCAGAAACTGCCATCTTTTACTTGTGTATCTCTCAGCTCGGGCTGTGCATCAGATAGGCATGGGCAGTGCCATGGCCTTGTTGCCCTAGCTGATGCAGTTTCAGCACAGCTGCTTCCCAGAAGGAAGGCCTGGGTGTTGTCTTGCACCAGGTGTTAATACACTTCATCCTGTCTGCACTGAAGCAAGCTGGCCCCAGGCACTGGATGGCATAACTGGTGCTAGACAGAGTAGAGACGGCTGTACATCCTGCCTAGCATCCTCCCAACACTGCGAGGTAACATGTTCCCGCTGTAAGTGCCACCCGCCGTGCCAGGATTAGGCTTCTGCTGTGCTGTTTACCCACTCAGCCTTGTTTCTCCATCCTCTCCCTTCTAGTTCTCTGGATTTACCTTGATTTATGTTCCACTGCTAATTCTCAGCTCACCTGACTGAAATTTCCAGGAAGTTGCCCTAGATTTCCCTCACATGTGGCTACACTTAGAGAGAGAAGTACATTACCTCACTTACAACCCCACATACTGTACAGCCCCTCTTCAGAAATCGTTGCAATGCCCCTGATTATTGGTTCTGCAGCCAGTTCTCCGCCAGCCAGAGGCGCTCTGCTCTGTGATCATTTCTGGAAGGCCCAGCTGTGGGGTTAGACGATCTGGGGAGCTGCAGCTCTGGGGAACGGGAGCTGTGAGGAGGCACTGGAGAGCAGGAGCTCTGGGAAGGGGTCATCGACGAAGTCCCCTGTAGTAGCAAAACTTACATAAAGAGGAATTTGAAATGAAAAGTAAAGAAGAAGCTAGAGCTCTGTGAAACAATCCTCTTTTTAGGACCCGCTTCTCACGCAGGCTTGCTGTGCCTTTGGAGTCCATTCTGAAACCTGATGGGAGGGATTAGAGAGAAAAGCACATAGACCTGATGGCAACGTATCAAAAACACAGAGTGGGTGCCAGTCACTTACGTAATGCTCCCATCCACTTGTGATCCCCTGGCAAAGGCTCAGATTACCGGTGGTTTATAGGTGCAGTAACAACGTACCATGTGTACTCTGGAAGAGTCGTGTGTCAGCCTAATTAACGACTCTGCGGTTTGTGAGCTCTTACCTAAAGCAGATGGGCACTGTGTCTGTTCCCCTGCCAGATGAAAGAGGTCCAGGGAGTTTCAAAGCAAGCAGGTGCTATAAATTATAATTACTGGGCTTGCAGAAAGAAAGGCAGAGAAAAAAAAGACCCTTGATGAATTAGAAGATTGAGAGCTACTCTTGGGTTTTCTCTTTCAAATCATCAGAGTGAAGGGAATGGCTGAGCCCTTCTGTAGCTTCTCGGTAGACCAGCACCCTGAAAGGTACTCATGGCACAGCTGGCTGATACAGTGGGTGTTCCCTAGGGCAATTAAGTGCTGGCAAAACGATGTCAGTACTTATCTCGTGTAGGCCACAGCGTAGTAATCCGCAGGAAGCCGTTCCTTCCTCGTCGGGTTTTAAGTCCACATGAGCCCCAAAGCAAGACTTAAAATTGCCGCTGTTCTAGCTACCCAAAGCTACTACTGTAGATCAGCTCTGACCCACAAGACCATCCCACATGCCCCGCACTAGAGTCCAGCAGCCGTGCTGTGCTCCTGCCTGTTGCTAGGCTGTGTGCCACTGCCACCGAAGACTGAACGAGATCTTCAGGCGAGGAGAAAGGGTGATGTTAATTCCCATCTAGCCCTTTACGTAGCACTTGGGGTGGGAGGTACTTGCAGTTCTCCCTCTCCAAGTACTGCAGGAGGATTTGCTTCACTATCTTGCCACTGCATGGGCAGTATAGCCCAGTGGTTAGAAGGCTGTAGGACTCAGGGGACCATTTTTCTCCATGCAGGATAATAAAGAATCCCCCATCACGTCTCTCCAAGGTACTTACCAATGCTCATTGCATGTGTGCATCTTGCAACACCTCTGAGAAGCAAGTGTTACTGCCTTCATGCTACAGATGGGCAACAGAAGCAGAGACCAAAGTCATCTGCTACAGAGCTAAGGTCTAAATGTGGATTTTCAAAGTCCCAGTCAAGGACCCTGACAACTAGGCCAACATTTAAGCCAATGTACTGGTCTCAGCACTGCCACTGTCTTGCTATGACTCGGTGCATGTTGCTCCTCTCTATGCCTCACATACTTCATCTGTGAAATAGGGACAGTATTCCCTAACACACAAATGCACACACGGGGAGGGCACGGCTCTAACGGTTTGTTTATGCCATACTTTAAGCTTCCCAGATCAAAAAGCAAAGCAACACTGTTAGCCCCATTGAAGAACAGCAGGTACTGCATTGAACATTTCCATTGAGGAACTTGCCCCAAACCTTGGTTTCTTGTTCCACCGGTGGATGATGTTTCCTTGATGTTTAGACCTCTATTGAATCTGAATGTCTGTTTTCTTGACATTCATATACATAGCAGAGGAAGACTGATCTAGAGATTAAAAGAAAGAGCTCACTATGCTCCCCACCAGCTTCCACTGACCAGAGGCAACTGGAAGTCCAGTGACGGGGCTAGAGATCCAGGCCATGGAAAGGGCACATTCAAAAATATTGTTGCCTCCTTGGTGCGCTCAGGAGACAAGTGTTCCAGGCCATTGCAGGAGGGGAAAGCAAGTATATGACTGGGGTACATTTAGGATATAATCTTGCCTGCTCCTAAGGAATGCATGCACAGTCTATTTGCCGGGATGACAGTAGAAATGAAGAGCAGGCAGCTCCTTGCTCAAAAGTCCCCCCATCCTAAACAACATTCTTAAAGCTCTGCGTCCATGTTTTGGGGGTTTTTGTTCTTCACGCATCAGAGAAAAGTTTGAGAAACACTCTTCTCTCTATCCAAGGCAATCCACTGTTTCTCCCTGTATAGGCAGCGATTGTCTCTGGAAGGATTTTGTTCATACACACAGACCATAACAGTTTCTCCTAGTACATCCTGACCATCTCTATTGTTATTTCCCTCTCCTAAAGGAAGAATGGACTACTCCACTTCCAGAAGTGGCAAAAATATGAAGGGGTAAAACAAGTCATTCACACTGTCCATCATGTTCAAAAACTTGCCCTGTCCATACCAACCAGACAGCTGGTCCAATAAAATATATCTCCTTCAAGAAATCTTGCTTCTCACAGGTAAAAATCCCCACATTCTGGCCATACTTTGGCCCCACTGAGGACCTGATCTGACTCCCCATGACTTCAGCAAGAGAAGAGTTAGACTCTTAACCTCTGAGCACCAAGCCTTCTGTGGAAGGGTTCATTTCCCACCTGGTGAAACAGTTCAGTCCCTGCAGTCTGCATTGTCTTTAACAGGAGCTTTTGGACCGTGATAGAAATGCAATAAAGAACCCTTCAGCCTTTGCCCCTCAGGGCAAATATAATTATATTTTTATATATGGCTGGAGATTAAAATGCAAGGAATGACTTATAGCAATTTGCGGATATGTGGGCTTTGATGTAGACAAAGGGGAAAGCTCTTCCCACCTGATCAGCCTCCCACAAGCATATAAATTCTTATGACAGATGGAAGGGGAAAATCATTTCAGAATTAGCATGGCCTGAAGAGCTCATCCAAGCCCTCCCCCATTTTCAGATCCCACCTTTGATCTGCTTGAGATTTGACAGCTTGCCGTTAACGGCAATATTGTTCCTTATAAATCACATTTGATGGAAGACAGTTTTAAAAGAGTCACTTCCATTGAGTGTTTACAGGATAAAAAGCTATGGAGATAGACCAGGCATCTATAAAGCAATGATAATGTAATGTCAATTTACAATCTTCCCGCACAGAATTTATTTTGTGACAAGGCAAGTTCAGTATTGTTAATGTGATTTATGGACCATAAGTTTTTTCTTCTGAGCACAATAAAAAGGAAGTCAAGAAGGAACTATGAAGTAGTTAAAGAGCTTGGACTCTCGAGGGACTCCAATTCAGTCAAAGCAGCCATGAGTATTTTCCCTCTGATCTCTATTCCTTGGTTCAGGGGTGCTCAGATTTCTTATGGAGCATACCACCTCTTTAATAGAAATCATGTTTGGGTTGGGAAGCGGAAGAGCTAAGGCAGAGGCGGCACTGAAACCTCCTGCCTCCAAGAAACCCATCTTCTATGTGTGAGGCTATTGGTTGAAGAGCTAATGTGTCTCCGAACACCTCTCTTGTCTCTAACCCAGCAGCTGAGTTTGGAGAGAGCCACAGTTGAATGTACAGGACTTGTCCCCTCCTTGTTTTCACAAAAAATTGTGTTCTCATAATGGTACATCTGTTGCATGTAACAGCACAAAACCAAAGGCAAGCCAGCGGGCTTTGCTTCTGGAGCTCCCTAAGGCTGCATCCACGCTGCAGTTACACATGCCATCGGGTGAACATCCAGGCAAGCAGCCTGGATATACAGCCTTGTGCCAAAGCCCTTGGTGCCATAGCTTCACTGTGATTGGTACCCAGTGACCCAGAGCAGTCGATTAAAGCGAGAGCAGGTCTGCCTGCTGTAGGCAGGTAGACCTACATAATCTAAGAATCACATGGAACAGGTATGGGAAGAAGGGCTCCCCAAGTCCTTTCAGTCAAATCAGGGTATACAGAGAAGGGGATATTCCTTGTGCACTACTTCTGCTTATTAATATAAGAATGACTAATGCCAATTAAATCCCATTTGAAAATGTTTGTGCTTTGGATATACCCTACAGTTCAGCTCCGGGTAACACCTGTGAAGATAAGCTACTGCTCTTTAGTACAGATGAGTGAGAAAAGGGCCTAATAATTTAGCTCCACATCACACAGAATACATACCTTACTTGAAAGAAGCTGGTGAGAAGTAGCAGCAATACTGCTCTGGGGTTCCCATCGTCTGAGGTTTTTGTGTTACTACCATGGCTAACCAGGGGCAGGTTTAGGGGGCACAGTGGTGCAGTTGCACCCCACGTTGGTACATGCTGCACCCAGACTTTAAAAGCAGCTGCCTAGGAGGGCAATTGCTTAATGACTTATTGGCTTAATGACTCGTTATCATTTTCCTGATTCCTGTTAATCTCTCTCCATTTCACAAGTGTTAGCAACCCTCTATCCTTTTCACCAGTCAAACTATCCTTTCTTCTGAAATGTTTCTGTCTGCTAGCCATTTCTGGTACTGTCTCTCTTCTATTTCACAGTCCTTCAGACTTTTTTATTAGCTTTAGTCGAAAACCTTAACTCAGGTGTGCTAATATTTACTCAGGTGTAGAAATCCCTGACAGTGAAGTATTGCAGGCACTGTCAGGATGCTCAAGAAGGCTAGATTTTGTTTTGTGAATCAGAATAAGACACATACATATAGCTATAATGATCCAATAGCTACAGGACTAATGATACAATACCCTTTGACAATTTTTGCTTAGCTTATTGTGGGTTGTTTTGGGGTTTTTTTTACTCTATATATACTTTAGCAAATTCGTGCACGTTCCAGCAGCTATATTTATTTTTTCTTTTATCTTAAACTGAATAATATTGTGCTAGCCCCCCTAGCATATTATCAAAAGCTTCTAGTTTAACTGGAGAAAAATATATGTCGTTATATGTGATGATGTCCCATACCACCTGCACCCCCCTTTTAAAATCTTGATCAACTATGCGCCTAACTGCCATTCTCCTTCTGTGTTAGCCTTTCAGTCAGTTAATGACTCGAGGCGTCCTGAAGAAAGCTCAGGAAACCCATGATACCACGCCAGCCCCTTCAATAGAAGCAACAGCCTTCAAACGTAAAAGGTGCTTGAAATCCAACGCTACGTTGCAATCCAGATTTCACAAACATTCCTGTCTCTGTGTTAATCTGCTCCCAACACAACTTTGGAGACGTTCAAAATCTGATTTATAAACCAGTGGCTTGAGCTGTCCTCTTCTCCCAGCCATTTTACCTACTACTTGGTCCGTCCGCCTGTTTTATTCCAGTGGTGCCCGTCACTTGTGTACAAGGGATTTATAATCTTAATTTTAAGCACATGCAACGCTGGGATCTCAGAGTCCCTGGGGATGAATCGGAAGCCGGCACCTAGTGCTCCATCCCTCTCTATGGAGCCACGACTTTGGCTTTATAACAGAGTTCTAGATGGGACCCAGTAAGCTGCATCCTTGCCTCCCTCTGGACACGTCATAGCCCTGGTGGAATCAGGCAGCCAGCATAGACTGTGCCTCAATTCACTGGCTCCTAGAATCACTCCATTCACTCCATCCCTGTCTTGGAAAATACTGGATAGCCTCACTAAATAGCTCTCTTCCTGGCTGCTAAATACCAAGCCCATGTTCTATGTTCTTGGCATAGGAAGGGCTCTTCAAGGACTCCAGATTAGCACTTTAATATATTTCCTTAGTTGGGAAAGATACACAACACGCTGTAAATCTTGGGCTGCTGTGTCGTGTCCCTCTGGCTCACTTGCAGTTAGTCTGCATCTTCTAGTTTATTGGACTCACTTTTCAGGGCTGTGACACACTGAATCAGTGGCTGATATATCATTTTCCTTACCAAGATTCACTATCACAGCATGCACATCTGCCCTTAAATTACTGCAGGTATATCTCAGTGAGTCTTGAATTAGGGCTCTGTGTCTATCACAAGGGCACGTTCTACTCAGAGGGTGCGTCTAAACATGCTCGTTAATGAGCAATAGACTATTTTGCTGCACTTTAAAGCATCATGTAAAAAATCATGACATTACATTAATGTGCAGTAAAATAGTCTACTGTAAATAAAGTGTCACGAAAAGAGCGTGCAGATGTGCTACTATTAGTGCAGCCTAATGTGCATTAGTTTAGTACCTCACACTGGAGGTACTACATTTAATGCACATTAGAAAAGGCGCATTAATGCATGTGTAGATGCACCCAATCTCACTTAGGTCGTATAGTTCAAAGGGAACTGATTGTGTTTGGTTCCTTATTGGAGCATATATTTTCAGTGTAATGCGGAAGAACCCACCAAGTGTGTGGGATCTTGAAAATCATACCCATCACATCCAGATGAGCAGACTTTTGTTTCCCCAGGGACAAGTAGCAATGCAACACCTTGTGCCTCTGCTACTTGTCCCTGGGGAACGCCTGCACCACGTGTATGCTCTGGCGCACAGCAGGTTACCCCAGGTGTGGTAGGGGAGGCTGGGGCCAGCAATTGTGCCACCCCAGCAGCCTTACTTGGGCTTCTGGGGGCCTCAGGGAGCTATGGCTGCAGTGGTCCTCCAGCTGGGAGCCTGGCCAGCATGTCTTCGGCCAGCCAGGCTCCAGTTATGGGCAGCATGTGTCGCTGCCATGTGCAGTGCCCAGCTTTTTTTTGGTGTGGATTTTTTTGACCCCAGGATCTCCCGGGG
>JAGPOW010001998.1:4553281-4583851 GCA_030014935.1 Caiman crocodilus | reverse complement strand
ATCTCTCATTTGCAGCTTGCCCTGAGCTGAGCAGTGTTTCTCACCATTGCCAAACCCTGAGGAGCATCTTTGCTGCTTATTCTTTATACTTCTCTATCTGGGGATTTTAAAGCAGCATAACAGGGTGTGTAGTTAATATCTGTAGGCATGCACAGGTGAGAAACCCATGGCACAGGCAAGTTATGTGACTTGTCCAAGGACATATAGTCAGTGGCAGAGCCAAGGACAGAACACAAGACTCCTTTTGTGCATTGACACAGGAAGTTAGAGACCCAGTTTCCAGGCCTCCTTTGCCTAGAAGAAGTTTCAAGTTGATTGTTTCTGACTTTCTACCACAGAACTGTAACCATCACACAACAGGTCAGACATTACCCAGGCCCCTTTCCAGTGCTTCTCTGAGCAACCCCTCGCCCAGGGGAGGGGGACATTGTGCCCAGGTCTGCAGCTTCCTGGCAGGGCCATTCTCCTCCTCTTTTATTTTATGCCCAGGATTTGTGCTCATTTTCTGTGTGTGCAGGGCTCCATGTTTGGGAAACAGAGCTCCCCACCTGCCACTTAGAAGATTAAGAAACTGCTACTTAAACAACCAAAAGGAAATAGACTTCCTTCCCATGTGAGTGTGTGTGTGTACATATGTGTGTGCACATATGTGTGTGCATGCACGCACATGAGTGTCTGTGTGTGTGCATGAGAGACAGAGATGTAATGACTGACTAGTAGTTCTTTGGAATAATTGTAAACCCCTTTGGTATTTTCTATATTCATTTTAGCATGCAATATAAACATATCATCTACAGAATATTGAACAGTTGAGAAGAACGGTGCCATCCCAGATGGGATATACTTATTCCACAGACAGTGAAAAACAGTAAATTCTTTATAGTCTGTGGTTATATGACAAGCCAATGTCTTTATAATTACATAGTAGGTAGCATCTGTTACATTAACTGGGGTCTTATATGTTATTTAGCTTCTGGATGGAAGCGTACCTCTGCAAATTAGTTAGCAGTTTTTTGTTTAGGGTTGATTAGTAAGTTTGAATGTAATTGCCAAGTGTCCCGGTATTTTTCCATACGTGTGACGTAGTTACAGGCTCTTCTTATGCCTTCTGATCTGGTAACACACACCGTGTGACCAGGCTGTAAAGTATCACTGGCATTTGGTACTTAGTGAAAACCTAACAACTACTTAGATCTCAAAATAAAAAAGTACTTACAAAACCTTATAGAAAAGCTTGGAAAATACACTTTCCAAAGTGTTATAAGGCACCTCTTCGAAAGGCTTATTTAGAAGAAATTCTAAGAATTACTTGATAATTGCCAAAAACCATTTTTTTTCACCCAGAAAAGTTCTCATTTTACCAGGGCATCCCAAGACAATCATTACTCACCATCTCCATTTGGCATCAGTAGCTAACACAGTGTGCGAGCTGACTTTTGGATTCATATTTCAGTCTTGAAAGCACTCTGTTGTTCAGATTGGACATCCCATTCTTTGGGTGGAAAGAAACTTCCTACCAGGCACTATACAGGGTTTTTGTGGGGTCACAAGTGTTTTACAGAACGAGCCACACACATCTCTGCCATGCTCACAAAGTAGATACACTTTTCCAGCATCAGCTCATAACCAGTGCTCCTACCAACAAGCTGCCTAGCTCTGCGCTCAACCACAGAGGAGATAAAACTTTTTGAAACCTCTACAAAGAATCTCATTGAGTCAGCCAGTAAAGCTTTCAGGAAGTTTCCCCTACAAGCATGCAAAATTCGTGTGCATATAGCCATGTGTGAGTGTACAAACTTGCACCTGGAGGGAAAGAATATGGGTTAGCCACTGTCATAAACTTAAGTACTCTTCTAGTCTGGGAGTTATTAAAAAAAGCACCTGGGGGAGGGGAGCCAAAAGCAGATGTGGAAGAGTACTGAGGAAGCTGTCATTTATAGTCTGATTAATACTCATGGACACCACTGATCAGCAGTTTCATAGCTGAGGACATGACCTTCCCAGGTGCGGGAATGTGCTTTCCTGCTGCACACACCTTGGGCCTTTGGGAAAGACATGGCTGATCGTGTAGTAACAATGGAAAGAACCAACGTCAAAATATACAAGCCTCAATCTGGAACAAGTTAGGGGCTTCATCTTCTGCTAATAAATTACACCCCCATTGAGGAATTCCCTGATTTTGTTCCCATGCGTTTCTGCTGCAGGTTTCTAACAAGGGTTGCAGAGCGAGCCCCATGTAAATCCCTCTGCTGTGAAATCTATGAAGCTTGGCAACTGGCTGTACCCCTTCGCCATCTCTGATAACTCCGGCTGTGTTGGCGTCGAGTCTTAGCAAAGTGTAGACGGTGGGATGGAGATGGCTTGCTTGGCATGGGGGGCTGATGGGAACAAGGTACTGAGATGCTCATCTCTGAGTCTGAGCTAGCAGGGGCAGAATGTCACTGGCTGGTCAAAAACTGTCTTTCAGAACTACCCATGACTACGCCTGGGTGAGTGTTAGTCAGGACTGAGGCTGTGGGCATCATGTTATACAGAGGAAACCCAACCTGTGTCAGACCTCTGTGATGTGAGCAGCTGCCTTTTTTCCTAGTGTTGGATTTGATCTCGTGGCTAAGAGGCTATGGTGAGAGCAGGAGTCCCTGGGTGTGGTGGGGAGGCACATTGCGATGCTCCTCTCAGGGACCACTTTTATGGTTCAGTAAAGTGCTTGGGCCAGTCCACTGTCCGATACACACAAGGGAATTCCTTTCACCAGCATGACTGATTTCAATAGTCAAGCCTTAGTCTGCTCAAGTGGCAGAGCATCCTAAACCCCACGATGCACCTCCTGAATCTAGGATTTCTAAAATACCCATTTATTACTGTGGAATTGAAAGCTTGATCTTAAATTCACTGTCATGACACAGAGTGACCCTGCAGGCAGCCCCTGTTGCTTTTTGGTACAGAGAGGATGAAAGGCCAACCAGAACTAGGCAGAGGAAACCAGAACTGCTACCACACCTACCCATAATCATTAAGAATCACGTCCAGGCAAATGCTGCATGCTTTGGACTCTACAGGCTGGCGAGATGTGGCCGTGGGACTTGGGTGAAGTCAGGGATTAGCTGCTCTCCCTGCCATCGCGTCACAGCATGGGAAGTACCATAATGCTGGTCAGCTTAGTGTTGCTACCACTTGGGTTCTAGTCCATGAAAGGATTTGCCCCATGTCTAGATATGAAGACCACAGTGACCTAAGGAGATGAAACATCAGACAGCCCTTAGTGCAATTGCTATCACCCTTTAGTGCTACCCTGAGACCTGTAGGATGCTTTGGTGCAACTCAGCTTGTCTTCATTGTTAGATAATTTGCTTCCTTTTTCCTGTGCATTCTTTTTCTCTTAGTGATGTACCAGGAACACTGAACCTGCGAAACCAAGGAGATGCTAGCATCTGTCTGTTTCTCCTACAGCATTTATCTTGGGGAGGTGACAGAGCCCTCAGTGAGGTTCAGCATCTAGAGCAGGTGACGACTTCAAGGACTCCTGGTTTCTATTCCCAGTTCTACTAATGACCTATTCAAAATGTCCATTGATTTTCAGGGCCTGCCTAGTTGGAAGCCACCTTGAGACATCTGGGCGCTGACTTCCAGAGGCACTGACAACTCCAAATCATGTCATTGGGAGCAGTGAGGGTCTCTGAGATCCTGAGCTGCTCCAATGACATGACAAAAGTATTGAAGTCATCCCTCTGTGCCTCTGCTCTTTCAGCTATCCAGGAGAGGTAATGATTCCCACCTTCATGAGACACTTTGGAACCTCTGGGAGAAGGTGCCAGGCATGTGCAATATATCACTGTTAAGAACAATATTGCCTAGAACATCTGGGTTCCATTTATCAGACTTTTAGCTTACAAAAGCTCCTTTTCTCTCTGAGGACTGAGCACTTTGCCTGGGGAAAAATGAGTTTCCATCTCTGGCAACTGTGGAAGAAATTAATAGCTCTCCATATAACCCCCTGATATTGTCATTCCCAGTCGGTCTTAGATCTCCACCAGATGAGTCTAATTGCGGATACCGTGGTGTGGAGTATTCCATATGAATGTGCACTAGCCCCATTATTTGATATTTCTATTGATGTGCAGCAAAATCGTGAAATTGAATGGTTTTGCTACGGCCGAGCCGTGAAATTCCCTACGTCATCTGAGATGATCATAACAAGCAGTGATGCAGCTGGAGAGCACAGTTCCCGTCGGACTTTGAACTCGATCCAAATAATCTAATGCAAGTGACTGCTGGAAAATAAAGGTGGTTGCATTTGTCCTTCAAGAAAAAAAAAGGAAGCATTTAGAAATGAAGGCAATAGAGAATCCACCACTTCCCTTTGTAGTTTGTTCCAGTGGTTAATTACCTTCACCGTTAAGAAGTAATTGGATCTTACTTCCTATTTCTGGCTTTAATTTCTAGCTTTTGTTCTTGTGAATCCTTTCCCTAATAAAATGAAGAACTCATTTTAGTACTCAGCATTTTCTCCCCAAGATGGTACTGCACTACCTATCAAGTCACCTCTTGATCTTATTCTTAATCAGCTAAATAGATGAGGTTCCTGCGGTAGACTTCAGGCAATGAATTAAGTTTCATAAGAACCTCACTAAAAGGCAGGTTTTCTAACCCTTAAATCATTTTTACTTTTTGTGATTCATCTTTGCGTCATTTCCAAGATGTTTACGTTCACTGCAGACATCCTAAATGAATGTCATAGTCCACTGTTGGTCTCAACAGTAAAGAGAAAATCAATTCTTTTCTCTTACTGTTTATACAGCCAAAGATTCTTAATGGACTGATGTCTGTATTACAGTTGGCACTAATTGCTTCCCTTGTTCGTAGTCTAAGCACACAAGAGACAAAAACTAAGTTGTCCTCTTCCCCTTAAAGGTGGAGCTTCCAAATCAAGGGGGAAGCATGTGTTGCTACCGTCTGTGCTGTGCTTGGCCTTAAAGAAATACAAAACTTCATTCTCCAGGGTCTCCTTTCACCCGTATGAAAATATATTTGAAAATAAGAATGAAAAGGAAAATAAGACAATTTGCCAAAAGACTCCTGAATCAGGGATAAAAAAAAAAGGCCCAGCCCACTTAACTGTTATTTTTGACAGCTACACATAGTTGCAGTCTTATTCCATGGTCAGTGTTGGCAATATGCAAGCATCTACATGGCTACCAAAAATATGCCAATAGCTGGGTAATCAAAGGTGGTTAACCATGTTAGTTTGAAAGGTAGACAGGACGGTAGATGGTAGAAGGTAGACAGGGTGGTACCTTAGAGACTAACTGGTTCAGAAAGGCATGAGTGCTTGTAGGCAACAGCCTCCTTCAAGGCCTTCTTCCATTCAGGGTAACAGCCATACCCACACTTTAGCTTGTTCTCTTCCTCTAGGCTGAGCAGTATGCCAGCTTCAGGAGGAGAGGACAAGATAATGCCTTCCCACTGTGCTGGGAAGCACGAGAAGCGTAGGCTCAAACCTCTGAATGAGGAGGACCTTAGACTTTAGGTCTCCTACTTCCTGAGTGAGTGTCCTAACCACTAAGTCATTGGGCTAAAATGTGGAGGGTCCTCCTCCCCCTAATATCTGCTAGTCATGAGCAGGAGCAGGGAGGTGGTGCAGTGGTGCAATTGCACGGGGGTACAGCGCCATGCACATGTGCAGCCAGAACGCAGCCTGCTGCGGGTGCTTAGTAGTAACAGGGATGTTTGTGCACCCACGCTGCCCCAGGAAACAGAATTGCAAACTGCATAAATGCCCCAAATGCCTGTTTTGCAGCTGAAGAGGTGCCAGTTGAACACTTGAAATGGAATAGGATTCTGCCCTTCACTTCCGTGTGTCAAAGTCATTTGTTTACCATGGAAGGCAAAGGGACAGAAGGAAAGAGAAATTCCTTTTTTAATGTATCTCCAGAGTATGCCAAGTCATTGTCGGCATTTCCGTTCCAACAGGATTCCCTGAAAGCAGCTAAGAGAGGCCATCAGTTTCTATTACGACCCTGTTTTTTTCAGTTGCCCGTAGCTTTCATTTCTCAACATCATACAACGTTCTTTTGGGGGGGTTGGGATTGTCAGTGTTTGGTTTCAAACCAAAACACGCCTGGGCCAATTTTTAGCTAGACCAGCCTAGTTTTTTCTCTCCTTGCGAGACGGCTGACATGACCCAAGCGAATAGTAGTCACAAATGGAAGTCGTGGAGGAGTAATCTGCTACCCAACAGCACTGAAGGAATCAGAATCTGGCAAAGGAGTATGACAAGAGGAAAATGGCTGTTTTAAAAATCATGAGATTTTTCAAGCTGGCAAGTGTGGTCGTGAGCCGAATGAAGGGCACTGCCTATTTATGACACTACGCTATTTTGCTCAAGTAGTGTAGGACATTGGCTAATCGTGGTTATGAGTGCCTCTCCTAAAAGATGATCTCTTATGCACTGTTCCATAATGAGACCCACGCTTGACCCGTGTTTCCCCCAACCTATTAGCCAAACTGATATTTATGCTTATAGGTCTCTGCCAAGGCCTCCTTGGTGAATGGTACTTGATATGTCATGCATAATGCCTTAAAGATCAGTTATTTGGGGCAGAGCCCCCAAGAGGAGTAGCTTCTGCAGCTAAGGATCTATCATGAACAGTTGTCCTACAGGCCTGGCGTTTCATTGTCCAGCCCCCTTCTTTGGCACCTCTCTTCCTGGGTAACACGCAGTGCGGTACCAGCAGCTGTAGATCCCAGCCTCAGGCTTGTCGGATGAAGTATCCAGCTTTCTGAGGGACTCAGATGTTTGGCGTTGTCCTGGGCTGATAGTCCAAAGTGATGTAAGGGCAACTTGATCTGAAAATGCCCCATAAAATTTGAAAGAGGAAACCATCTGGACTTGGAAGTTATTGTTCTGTGACAAAGAGAAATAGCTCCTCTAATCTCCTGACTTGCATTTTGATCTAAATCTTTCTCCTCCTTTGAGAGTCACGGTCGATCCAAATTTTCTTGCAGGCAGCTGCTTTTTCCTGTCCCCACTTACCTCGAGGAGCAAACAATAAATTTTGCTTTACTCCCCGCTCCCCCGCCCCCCCTCCACCATCATCTAAACTCCTTCAATGCTCTCTTAATGATGAGATGGAAACATGCTTCTAGGGGAGACTCGGGCTGGTTTCTGAGGTGTGCTTTGATTGTCACAAAGCTCCATTTAACTACCACACGGAGCCTGGCTGCTCCCCCACTCATAAATCCCTGCTGCTTTTCCACAGAGCATTTGGCACTGGCTACACAGATGCAGCCAAACATCTTACACTTGAATCCAGGTGGGGAAGAGAGGTTTTTCTTGAGCCGAGACTGATTTAGACCAAGAATAAGTAACAACAATGTCACTGATCACCTGCTAGGGCTAGGAGTCTCCCCCGGCCACTTTAAGGAGGCTGTATTATAGGACACAATCTGAGGCTTTCCAGAACACAGACCAGGAAGGAAGAGACTGCCCAGTAACACTGTGGTAATAGATTAACACTTTATATCACAGGGAATATAAAATCTCTTGGTGTATGATTGAGAAGTACAGTATGAGGGGACAGAGCCTGGAAATAGAAGACAGAGTCATTTTGTGGAGTTGCACAAGGGAAGATCTACTCTACTGCAGGAGATAAGAAACAACTCTGCCTCCTTCCATCCCTTCCCTTTCCCTACAACACCCGTACTGCCCTGAGCTCCTACTTGCTTGGTGAGCTCTTGCCCATGGGAGTTGTCGTACTGGAATCAATAGCACTACTCATGTGAGTAAGTGCTTACGAGTGTAAAGCTCAGGCTGCCCCATTGGTGCTTGCTGCCTTCTGCTTGTGTGCAAGGGATCAGATCATCTGGACCTAGAATTTCAGGGGACTGTAAAGAGCTTTAGCCATATGGTCATCACCAGCGTTAATGGGAGCCAGGTGTCTAATGCACCCATATGCTCACATACACAAAGGGACACGTGCAATACAATACCTCTGACAACTTAGAAGGAATAATTCAGCAACAAAGATGCTGGTTCTGCCAAAAACTAAGACCTAAAAATAAGCCATTGGCCTTCAAAATGCATACAGCCCTGACTCCGTAGGAATTTATGATCCAGTGGGCCTCAAAGACAGAAGTAACACAGGTAACTTTACAATCCATGCTGCCCTTACAAGACAGCTAGCACATGGATCTCCAGGAACAGAATTAACACAAAGGCTTCGCGGTGCAAGGGGCTGCTAGTGTTAGCAATAACATGGCACTTGGACAGCAGGAGATTAAGAGAGGAGAAAAAAAAGGAAAAGAATTGCTGACTTTATGTGGATAATGCATATCAGAATGTCATGTTAGCCACTCAGCTCCAGGGTTAGACATTTTTAAAGCATTAAACTGCAGATAACCTTTAAATTGCCGTCAAACTGGAGTAAATCCAGGAGTCTAAATCTGGAAATATTTCCATTTTTTCTGCAAACAAAGATAATAAAACTGTAACTGAAGACATGAGGACAGAGCTCAAAACCTTCCTTTTGCTGTTCCCAAGCCTCTCAGGGTGCAGATTTTCTTCTTTGCTTTACATACCCTCTTGCTAACTTTAGCCTTGGCTTCTACCTGGGCACTGAGACCCATGGAGCTCTAGAGAGCATGTAAACCAGGGGGTGATTTCTGTTGCACTTATTATAAGGGAAGGAGATCTGTTCCCAAATGATTGTGACTCTTATCCAGGGCCCAGGAGTAGTTGCTGAGGATCATTAAAGCTGGACCCCAAGCCCATTGGCAGTTTAGACCAAGATTTTCAAAGTGTCCCTGTAAAGGCTTCCTGTTAAAGTGAAGGTACATCAGGCACCCAAGCTCCTTAGATAGCATCTTCCCTCTCCAATTGCAGGGTGGGTACCAATTGCATACCATGTGTTAGCTGGTCAGTCTGTTCTTCTGCTCTCATTTCAGTGGTGTCGCTTGCTTCTGCTTGGTGCTGGAGGGATGTACGAACTGAGATTAGCTTACCCAAGTGTGTTTGGCAGGAAGCACAACTAGCAGGACTGTGTGCAATTAAGTGCCAAAGTCATAGGGGAATCTTAGTGAATGGGAGTCCAAGGAGTGCAACATACTCTATCATCCATCCCAGAGGGCATAAGCAGCACTATCTTGGGAACCCTCTGATTCAGCTGCAGATCCAGCTCTGAACTGGGGCCCATGCAAGTGCTTCTTCTCATTTTTCCTTGAAGAAGCGCTACCAAAAGCTTCAGCTGGAGCATACACCCCTCCCCACCCCCTTGTCTGACCATGAGCTAGTAACTACCATGAATGCTGCTCTACTCCAAATGAATGTTGCTCTGATTTCAGCACAGGAAAGACTGGAGTATTGTTTTTTCCTCCACTTTTTTAGGTTCTATCACAATTCACAGGCAAGCACATCCAGGACAGCTTTAAGCTAGATACCCCAGGTACCAATAGGAACAAAATCATTGTAGCAGGGGCTCCCATAGGTTTCAGCCACCTGTGGCATTGCTGCAGTCTACTCTGAGGCTCATGCCGGCTCCTTGTTTGACTGCTGTCAGTCCTGGAGCTGGCTAGATTAAGCTACTGTGGGTGTGCATCCCTGTGCTCTAGTCAGATATTTCAAATGTAGTGTTGGCTTATTCAAAGAGACTATACCACTACACATGGGTTTTGCAGTGCCTCTCTATATTGCTGGTGTTCTGTTTGCCCTGAGAGGCCTGGCTTACAGAGCCTGCCTCATAGATGCCTGACAAGGTCTACATGATACCACAGTACCTAGCCTGCTCCCGGTGGCAATTGGCCTGCAGAGCTCCACTGAGTCATGGCTCAGAGACTGCTGGGGAAAAAAACAGTGCAGCTCTTTCCCATTGAATTATCTCCATTTTCTTTGCAGTCACCTCCACAACAACCGAATCCAGAGCCTGGGGACCAATGGCTTTGAAGGCCTGCACAGCCTGGAAACTTTGTGAGTCATCCATTTTTTCTTCTGTACTAAATACTTCCCTCCATGTGGATGTGGTGCTTGAGTGTACTCATACTTGGCAGGCTAGCAGCTGAGCCCACAATGAGGGCACTGTGTGCATTCATGCCAGGCCAAGCGGCTAGTCCAGTTCAACCGTGTCCTCTTTGAGCAGTGGGGAGGGGTGGTAGAGTGGCAATGCAGGCATTACTGGAAGGAGAGGGAGTGTTTCATTGCCAGTGTGATGGTGAGGGGGATGTGTAATTTGGCTTTCTTCAAGGAAACACCTTGCTTTTTGTGGCATTGTATCAGCTTACATTACCCATTAACTATGCTCCAGCTTCCTATCTGGGGTCCAGCATGCAAGCACGCTCTCTCATTAACTAGAATGGGGTCCTAACCATGCCCTTAAACCAGCTGATCATTTCCCCTTGGGCTTCAAGGTGTCTTTAAGAGCCTTGAGGCACATCACTATGTCCAGACCACAGTATGGAGGGCTGTAAGAAGCACGGTATACCTCTTCTGCATGCCCCACCCCAAGATGTGTCATGTATCTGCCAGAGACAAGGATTTCTTAGGGTGATATTGGACCAACTGCATAGTTGAAACAGAGTAAGATGAGTTTTCAAACACAACACATTCTTAATGTTGCCGCCCTCAAAGCACAGCCGACAGCCGATGGTACCCACGCAGCACTGTCCTAAGGCAGCTGCATTACATTTTTCAGGGTGTGGGGGAGACAGAGTAGGCAGGCTGCACTTCAGTGCAGTGCTGATTAATATGGTCTGGAGGCAATATAGGCAAAACCTTACTTCATCTTCCCTGCTCTTATCTCTTAGCATATCCCCATGCCCCCACCTCCGCACAAGGAAGTCCCACATACGTCAGCCTAAACTACTCATCCGTCCATTCCTGACACAATCTGTCTTCCATTTTCTGAAAATCAGACCTGGGTATATGGTAAAACTCCTAACCAAGGTGTTTTACAAGCATTTCAGGTCACCAAAGTAGTCCAGGGACAGTCAACTACTCCATGTTTGTATAGCACCTAACACCATGGAGGCCTGCTTTTAAGTTAGCCCCAAGGCGTTCCTGCAATAAACACAATTATTATTAGCAGTAATGATGTTTGAAAAGCCCTCATTCTCCAGGATATTCTGCCCTGCAAACCGTATCTTGTGAGCCTGAACTCCAGGGATCCTCTGTTAGGCAGGAATCCTGCCTCTAAGGACAACAGCTCTGCTGGCTCCTCACAAACAGATTGCACTCCAAGGGAGTTAAAAACTGGGGTCTCACCCTGCCCATAGTGTGTCCATGCCTCCGCACCATGACCTGCCTGGGGTTAATGTGCTATGCGCTGGCATAGTCTAAAATACAAACAAACAAGCAAGTAAATCAAGCCCATGAAAGGGTCAAAACAAGTATCTTCTTGCCCTCGGTTGCATAGAAACCTTCCCCTCTGTGCAGCCCATGGCGTGAGAGTCCGAGACAAACCACCAACAAGGGAGAAAAAGAGGGTGGAGGACAAAGCTTCCCATCATAAAAGTGTCACTCAAAGAGTAAGGGCCTTTCTATGCTGATCACGTTACTGAAACGTGGAGCGTTGTTGAGCACAGATGCAGCAAGCAAGCTAGTGTCCCTAGATGCACCCATCAGGTGCTAGAGGACAGGGCAGTCTTACATTTGGACTGCCAGAGCCTGAGGCCTCCCAGGAAGGGCTTTTCCTGAGCCTGGGGGGGAAGATGTGAGTGCTGAAAGACAAGGGGCTTACTTGGTGTCTTGCAAGTTGGAGAAAATTTTGAATACAAGGTATTTATCATCAGATCCGAGGAGGGAAGCAAGCACAACAGTTGACAGTTAAGAACAGAGGGTAGAGCTGGCAGGTTGGGGGTGAGGGAAGGAGAAATTCCCAAGAGTAGTAGAAAAATGATTAGCAGAACGTCAGGGCAACGGGCTTCAACAAAGGCCCTGTTTTCCCTGCTGTACAAGCACTGACAATGAAGCTAAATGCCGAAGTTCTGGGTCGAGACCCTGTTTCAAGGTGGGAAAGCACCAAGCAGCTCAGCCTTGGTGTCCCTGCCCATGGATTTAGAAATCCTGTATGCACAGTTAAATTTAACTCTTCTGGGTCCAAGACAGGCTGAGAATATTTTGCAAATCTCACATTAAAATTGAGATTAAATTTTAGCATTTGTGTTTGACATCAGTTTTCCTCTATTGCATGGGCCAAATTCCACTATCCAGGATTTTATGGATGACCCCACAGTAGGCAATAACTGGCCAGGGTGCCATTAGGAGCAAAAGCTTTGGGGAAGTAGGTCAACCCAATGCTGGCAGGTTGATGAATGGTCCAGTGGGTTGTGGCAGTGCATTCCTATGGCAGGTTGACCTGTAGTCTGAACAGATATTGTCTCCAAGTCCCACGTGAGCATCAGGTCAACCCAGTGCATTCTTAGGGGTAGACCTATCGTCTCACTCTCAGGTGGTTAGGCGTCTGCTTCAAGCTGTCTTCCCAGAAACGTAATAAGGCATCTTGCCTGTTCACCTGGCAATACGGAAGAGTGCACATAAAGGAAAAGCGCAGACCTGACACTATAGTGCTGTGAAAAGAAACTCCAGTAGTACAGTGGCAAGGGGACTAGGGTGTAGACAGCAAAACAGCTGGATATAGGAGCCATTTTTTTAACCTATCTTCCGATACGTTGAAAAGGAATGGCCAGGAGGGGGCCTTCAGGGGGAGGCAATGGCTTTGAGACTGCAGGGGTGAAGAAATTCAAGCAAGTGAGGAAAGCAAAGCAAGGAGAAGCCCAGCCTCTGGAAAGAGCAGAAGTGTGGGATGTCAGAAGTGCTGTTTCCAGGTGCAAAACTGCCTGAGGCCCATCATTCCCGTCACTGTTCCTGTTTACCTTGTAAAACCTACACTATAATTTATTATCCTTTAGCTCCTTAAGTGCAAACCGTAAGACACTGGATAACAGAATCAGGTGAATGCTACTGCTAGAAGAGCCTTAACTTTTGCATTTCCTGACTTTCATGGACTTGTGGTGAAAAACAGGGACCAGAGCTGGAAAGGAAAGTTCCCTTGTTTCAGCTGCAGTAGCTGAGTGGTTAGGACACTTGCCGCAGGTTAATTGTTGCTTGGGCCCTGTTCCCACACGTGTTTCGAAGCTAAGCCACTAGTCATTTGCTAAAATGGAAGTAGGATAGTGTGATGGGGAAGTTTCTGCCCCAGTTGGAGCAAGAGTCCGGGCTAGAGTTGAGGATAGCAGCCATCTCATTGAGCCACAGCCTTTTGCTCTGTCTGGTTGCATGTATCTCCCTTGCTTGGTCCAGGCAGCCAACTTTAAAAGGAGGTGTGGAGAGACCACTGGCTAGCATTTAACTTGTGCGGTGATGGTTAGAGTGCTGTGCTGCAAAGTCACATCTTATTCTACCTGTTAGGCATGTAAATGCCTATTCTACCCTGATCATGTCCCTGAAAATCCATTAATGCACTTTCCTTTGTAAAACACTGGGCCCGTCTACTTGTTTATTAACGTGCCTTTGCTACTGTGCATTACATTTAATACCTCTAATATGAGGTACTAGATAAAGGCACAGTAGCTGTCCCGACGTGTGGTACCAAAGGCAAATGTTTTTTATGATGCTTAATACACAGTAGACTAATTCTACTGTGCATTAGCATGGGTTTTGCTGTGATGCGCTACTGTGCAGTAGAAGAGTCCACTGTGCATTAAGGTATCTCATGTAGATATGCCCACTGTCATCTTAGTCTTAAGACTGTCACAAAAAATCATCAAGGAAGAGGAGGACCCACCTGCCTTTTGTATAAACAGGTTTTCATGAACTCAGACTGGTATGGAAGAGGATTGCAGTTAGACACCTAAGTGGGCTTAGGTGCTTAATATCAGTAGGTAAATGAAATCTGGCCCTTAGTCTTTCTGTGTCTCAGTTTCCCCATATGTACAATAGCACTGCCCAAGCACGTAAGTGCCATTGGTGAATATACAGTTTGCCCCAAATAAAGTATCTACACTTTAATCACCAGGAATACAGACATATTCACAGAACCTCAGTCAACTGTCCTCCTTCATTCAGTGCAGTTATCACCGGGGGGAAGTGCCTGCATGTCAGCGTAGACATTTTAAATGCCTACAATAAGGTATATTATAAATAAGTCTTCTTGCTTTGTAAGGAAACAAGAATCAGCACCGCCAATCCATATGCCTCTGCATCTCTGATAACTTAAGCACGTGTATATTTTTGAGCCACCCTGTATTTCTACATGCATGTCTAAGAAACAGGTCTGTAAATAGCAGCGAGTAGTCTGTAAAGCAAACATCTTGGTTATAGCCTCTACTGCCCTTCCCCCCCTAGGACTATGGAAATATAGCATCACAAGGAGGGGCTAGGCTTTCTAAGCAAAAGCAAGGGAAAGTACTGCTTGGATTTTGGAGGATGGCTAATTCTTGGGATCATATTCAGCATTGGTCTCAGAAGGATACCTCACATGGTCCTGCAGGAGGGAATTTTCACAGTGGCATCTGAAATTGCTCATAACTCACTTCATAACTGCTTCAGCATGGCTTGCTTGCATTGTTTGCTAAGGTTCATGGTCTTTTTGAGCAAATTTGAGCTCAGCCTCCCAGGGATTTCTAGCCAATGAATAATTTGGGGCCAAAAACATCTCAGAGTTAGTTTTGCTGAAAATAGGTGATATTCCACAGCAGCAACTGTACTTCACTCTCCTGGGATGCAAACTAAGATATTGTGACTCACTGTCTGAAGGAGAAAAAGCAGCAAGTGGAAAAAGGTGTAGGCCTGGTGAGATATCCAGAGAAGGTGAGCGAGTCCTGAAGAGAAGCACTGTGGGGATAAAAGCACTATCCACCCCCATGTGCGAAAACCCTGAGATCTGAAGGTTGAACTTCAAGACTGGATACAAAAGCCACGCTAAGTCCAGATATACCCCCAAACTGCAATTCAGCATCCACAGCCACTGCGCTTGTGCTAGGCAGGAGCAGACCTTGATTTTGACATAAGCTTATCTCATTCTTCAAAGCTCCTATTGCACAGCAATGCGTTCCCGGGCTGGCACGTAAGGTGGGCATTTCACGAAGCAGAGAAGTTGTTTATGGATATTTTTATAATTTCCAGTAACATGGCTGTACCATCCAGAAAGGGTTCCCCACAGGTGAAGCTACGCCCAGCCCCGTAGACAAGGGACAGGTTTGTTCTCTGCCACTGGGATGATTTTGCCAGAGTTGTGAGAGGAGGCGTTTATGGCCTGGAGCACTAGGAGCCATCGCAGAAATGGCGAGTAGACACGTTTAGGCAAGTTGTCGGGACTTCTGATATGTTAATAAGATAAGTGGGCGGCATGGCAGATTCTACTGTGCGTTTGAACTTGGAGGCCTCTCAACCGGGAATTGGCTGAGACAATCAAAAGGCATCCCCTGCAGCCTGGCAGGGAAAGGAGCCTTGGATACAGTGTACTGATGTTCCAAGACCTCTCCGCCAGCTTCTGGATCACTTTATTTATTGCTTCTCATACACCACAGACCAGGGTAGGGCTTTAAATATGCTTTGACATTCACACCTGCATCTTCATCCTCTTGCTTACCATTTCCATTACTGCAGGGCTTGAGAGCCAACAGAGATTGGGACCTTATTATACCAGGTGCAGTACAGAGTCCCTGCCCCATAGAGCTCTAAGATACTGAGGCACCTAAATCCTATTTGGGCACCTAATGCACATTGAAATCAATGGAATTAGGAAGGATCTGGGCCTTGAAGTTCAAATATACCCAGGGAGGGAGAAGGACTAGTACACACCAGCACAGTGATGCCTGTGACAAGCCTGTGAGAGTGACCCCAGAGCCTCTTGCCTTGGGATGCCCCACTACGTCCTTGTCCTGGGTTTCCTCACTAGATGCACGTAGCTTGGATCAGCAAATGTAGTAGGCTGCGGTGGGGACTTTGGCCATGTCCCCAGTATGGTTGGGTGGATCTCACTTCCTATAAAGCTCAGGGCAGTAAATACAAGGAAAGAAATTACAGAAACACCCCCCACACAATCGCGCTTTTTCCCCAACGACCTCTCTGCTCCACAGCTCTGCAGTTTGCTAATCCTCGTCTCTGGTCCCTGCCAGCTCGTCTTCTGCTCAGACACAGGTGATAAATCACTTGAAGAGAACAAACCATTGCTTGTTTAAAAGCTCTTTTGTTTTGTTGTGGGTTTTTTTTTAAAAAATAGCATTAACAAATTAAAACTTCTCCCAAAAGGGCAAACCTGGAACCTCTGGCCCCAGGCACTTTATCTGCCTAACCTTGCCTTACAGGAAGTGCCCTCACCACAGACTTTCCCAATACGCTGCTCCCATCACCTGGGTAATTAGGCAGGTTCGTAAATGCAGAGAGCAGAGCAGAAGTCTCCCAGCGCCAAGAAACACTTGGATTCTCTGGAGGAGAAAATAAAGACAATTTCAATTTGCCCTGGGCCAGGAGAGTGGAACCTGGGAACCTTCTTGCCATGGCTCCTGTGGCGTAGGGCCTGACCCTTTCAGGGGCACATGGGACTTCATTATGTCTCAGATAAGCTGCATAGGGAAGGCATGCCCAACTCCGAGAAAGGGAATGTGCCTTCCCTGCTGATGCGCAATGCATAGCAGGCCCATTTTCCCAAAGTGGCTGATTATTTCAATGCTTCCATTTGGGAAACCTTTCTGAGGCACCCCCTGCATGGTTTTCAGGGTTGCTGGGTTCAGTTTGGCCTGTGGGTGCCGGGAGCTTCCTGATAACCAGACCTATGGATGGCTCAGTATTGGCACCTGCAAAACTGCAGCACCCAGGATAAGCAGGCATGTATGAAGACTTTGGCTCAGCAATCCCAATCATCCTTGCTTCTGTGGGTGCAGCTCCTCTGGGAAAAGACCAACACAGACCAAATGGATGGAGAGAGGTTACCAGAGACAGAGCAATTAGGAAACAAGGGAGGGGAAAAGCGGGAATGTAGCAGGGTGTCAGGGAGAAAGGAAAAGAGCCAGGGGGTTCTCCTTCATGGAGGCATTGTTTCAGATGCTTGGATGGTGTCTGTAAGTGAGGTAGCCCATGCTGAATGCTATGAAGTCATTTAGTAAGATTGTAGGAGTCTTCGGTAAACAAGGCAAGCCTCCTTTAAAACCAGATAGGAGAATACACTAGCACAGGGCTGTCCAACTTCTCAGGGGCCAGGGCCACATGAGCCACGGGCTGGGGGGCCACACGCTGCATGCACTGTGTGTTGCATGGGTGGTTCCCTTTTCTGCCATGTGGGCAGCCTCACCTTGCTCCTAGCCAGGTGCACAGAGCAGGCAGCTCCCCCTTCTGCTGCTGTGTGCAGCACAGGCAGCCCTGCTCCCCACCAGTGCATATGCACTGCAAATATCCCAGCCCCCTGCCCTGCCAGGCACTCCACACAAACACCCCAGCCCCCTCCCACTGCACCCCCTGTCAACAGAAGGGAGGGATTCTGTCCAGCCAGCCCGGGTGCGGGGGCAGCCCTGGCTGTGGTGCGTGCAGCACCTGGGCATGCAGTGGGACGGGGGTGGCATGGCAGCTGGACTCCACTTCCTGGCAGCCCCCACATTGGTGACTCTTTCTGGTTGTCACTACTAGTGTCACCACTGCCACCAGCCCCGCTGCTTGGCCACCATTGCCCGTCCACCCCGCACTCACTGCCAGGAGCCCTGGACAGAGCGGGCAAGTGAGTGGTGTGTCTATAGAGACTGTCCTGGACCCCATGCAGGCAGGATGCACTCAACCAGCCAGATAGGATGGGACTGTAGGCAGGGAGGGCGTGAGATGGGTGAGCAGAGCCAGGGCTGGGATTGTGGGGCAGTGATAACATGGGACCAGGACTGAGGCCAGGGCAGAGCCGTGATCCACTGCAGCAGTGTCTGGAAGTGGATTAGGTGGGGGCTGGGATCAAAAGCAGCAGCTTGTATGGAAGAGACTCTCATTAGACCCCAACCCTTCCCTTTTTGTTCATCTCAAGGGTCTCTTTCAACCCTTCTCAGATGTCTCACTTCCCAAGAACACCTGAGTCAGGGAAGCTACTTGCACTAGAGGAAAAATCCCTTTATTTCCAGGCATTCAGAGACAGAATTTGTTGCATGTAAGGGGAGGAACAGACAGTGCAGGCAACAAAAGCAATGACACAACCAGGCTGTGACAATGCTTCCACCTTGGTCTCCCAATGCAAACCCAGCCCTGCCCTTACTCTTCAGTCTTCACCCACAGCCCTTCTGATTGCAACCCTCAACTTCTCCTCCTGCTCTTCCAATGCCTCGCAGTCCTGACCTGCAGCCCCCTGCTTTTCCATCCATGTGCCCCCTGCACCCAGTGCCAATGATACTACTCAGTCCTGAACCAGTTCCACACTCTCATTCCAGCACTAGCCCTCTGCCCCTGAGCTGAAAGCAGGACATTGCTCTTCAGCAAATTGCACAAAAACGAAAAGAAAAAAGAAAAAGGTTTAGCATGACCCTTCCAAATGCTCATGTCCCAAATGATCAGCTGCACACCAGGCTTTTGAGACTCCATCTCCCAGACAGCAAAGTGCAATAACACCCTGCATGATTCTCCTGCCAACATTGTTAGCCCCCTGGTTATTGTCCATCTCCTCTCAATGACTGAGGTCCCTGCTGCTTTTGGCTTTGTGGTCAAGCTCTTTTGTGTCTTGGAAGTGATACTTGCATGGCAGCTCTTGTGTTTGCAGGACCCCCCACGAGATCCCAGCTCTCAGAGGCTTATTTCAACCTTGTTAAATAAATCAAATGGAATTGAAAACATATTTAATTCTGTACCTTCATCAGTTACAGAACAGACAGAAACGCTGCTTGGAACAGACACATTCTGGGCACTGCTACATTTTTAAATGGGGACCAGAGCTCTGTTAGGAAGGATTGGCAGCTACAGAAGTACAAGGCAGGAAGTACATGCGGCTTCCTTCTCATTCTAATTTAAGTCTTGATCCCACGTAAACCCCAGGATAGCGATGCTGATGCTATAAAACAAAGGCCAGGCTCTTTCTCTGCAAGGCTAGTAGAAACAAATGCCTGGGCAGAAAAAAATGCCCTGTATTGGCAAACAGCTTTGATCAGCTTCCCCCAAAGCCAAGCACCTGGTACTTTTCCTGCTGGGTTCTGGAGCAGTGTGCATAAGGGGAAAGCTGTTCACCCAGGGCAGAAACAGCCAGGCTCCCTACTGTCACATCCTTCTTGCAGATCTCTCTTCTGTCCCTAGGACCTGGTAGGCAGGTGGCATATTCCAGAGGTCCTCCCCAGGGCATTCATTCAATCTCTTGGGCAGCAAGGGCAGCACTTTATTTATTGTGCACACCTGTTATGTGTTGGCTTTTGGAAGATGCCTGGCGTACCTCCACGCTGCAACTGGCAGTATCACTGTGAAGCACTTTACTGCCTCCTGCTCCACAGACACCAAATCCCAGAAAGGAGGCAGTAGCCACTTTGGATAAGTGTTGCACACACATCACCATTAAAGGAGTTCAGGCATCCAGCTGTTAGGGCTAAGGCACTACCTCATTTCCAGGATTTGGTGCATATGGGGCTGGAACAAGTAGGTGGGACAAACCTGAGGGTGGTGGCACTCCTGGAGTGGCACATAGGCCACGTGGATAGGCCCCTAGATCACAAGCTAATTGCGGCAGGGATTGTCAAATACTGGAGGTGTGTGCAGGACCCATCACAATGGGGTCCTATCTTCTTGAGGCCTCTTGGTACTGGTATACTCAGAATATTTAATCTTCCTCATTACTTTCAATGTAAAGCAATCTAACAGGACTGGATAGGCCAGTGACCAGGCTTGGGTTACCCCTATTCTGCCAGCTCATTTCAGTACCTGGCCAGTGGGAACCAGAAGTTACTAACATCAAGTGCCGGTTTCGAGGACTTTGTGCAGCTGGATCCATGTGATTAGCCACTGTAAGAAAAAGCTAAAGCTTGCCGGTATTGTTCTGCACACCTGGGTACCTTTACAAATCTGGACCTTTGTGTTTACAAGGTACAGCTGGGCACTAGGGGAGCAGACGGGGTAGAATCACTAACCTACTAAATATACCTGTCTGTACCAAGCTGGTATCACCCAGCCAGTGCTTAACAGCATATGGCATGGGCTGAGCCCCTGCCTTGCATGGCCACCCTTCCTGACATCCTGGTCATATTCATTAGTAAATCCAGACTGAGTGTCTCTTTCTGAAAACTCTGCTTCAGTCCAACCATAAGTTATGGGCTGCATGTGGGAACCCCTGGGCAAGGTTCAGGATGGGATGGTCAGAGCAGCCAGTCATAAAAGTTTCTTCTGGCTTTAAATCTGTGAATCATTTAATCTGGGATGCTTGATTTGCCCATCAGAACCACTGCTACCAGCACCAGTGGTAACTAAATTAATTTGCAGCCTGGTTAGATGCCAGCTAGGTACATACTAGCCAAGCAACCTGATCTGCTAAAAGAGATGCAGGAGAAGTACAACAGCATCCCAAAAAAGCAAGAGGAGTTTGTTTTGGGACTGGAAGAATCAGCAAACATCCTACCTTCAGTTTCCAATCGGCTTGCATCTTCAGGTTTATTAGCTGCAAATTTGTGGTGTTTTGTGGCTTATGGAAGAATTTATAGCTCCATATAATATTTTTTGGCTTCCTGTGTGGAACCACTAATAGCCTCTAACAGGCAGAAAATTGAGCTGAGACTATCTTTCTTCCTCCTCATTTTTTTTGGCCCAATTCAAGTCATTAATAGTTCCAGGCTGTGTGTCGTCAGCTTCAAATCATCTGGACAGTTACAGCCTGGAATAACTGCTCCTTTGATGTCAATTTACTTTTATTTCTAAATAAACATCAGGGTAGTTGAGATTTTCCAAATATGAACCTATAGGCTCACAACAACAACAGGAAAAATAGCGACAACAGTAATAGGACACCAGACATCTTACTTCGCATCTGTGACCATTGAGAGGTGTTTGTTTTAACTAGAAGACCAGGCAGGATTGCTTTGACAGTCCCACTGTGGTGCTTGAAGCTGGTATCTTGGAGCACAGCTAAGAAAAGTGATATTTTTATAACCGTTTCACTCGCATGTCATTCCCTACAGTCCTTGGCTGGGCAGTTCAGCATTTCAAAGCCTTTAGCTGTGGAGAAGATGCTCTCCTTTATGTTTGGCCCATTTATTTCTTCTCTGGGTCCGTGAGCCTTCTCTGGTCTGCTGGTACTGTGCTGTTGAGGGTGAATTGGTGATGGTGGGTTGGCATCTTTCCATCAAATAGTCTTGGCATTGTGTCGCTTCCCCAGATGTGGCTACAGTGAGAAGTCTGCCCGCAGCTAGCACCGGGGAACCCATGGCTCACGCACGGGACAGCGCAGGGGCAGACTTCAGACCTGGATTAGCCGAGGTGTTCATAAAGTCACTTTTACTTCCCTGGGAAAAGAAGCTGCTTCGGCCAAGCGAGGTGGCAATGGCAGCACCCAGCTGTAGTAGAGGAGGGGTGGGCATATTGCCACCTGGTGGCAGGCATGGCTTTTCTCAGCCTTTTCTATGTCTATACAGACCAAAGCTGTGGGAAACAATACCACGATGTGAAACAGAAAAAAAGATAGAGAATTATTTGTGATGCTTTTTGCAGCAGTTTTACGCACTGAAAGAGGAGAAAATAGGCATAAGGGATTTCATACAAATGTTTTGCATACAGCACTCTTGTTTTGAGTCACTGCTGGTCCTGATCTAGATAGAATCATTGTTTCTCTGTGCTCGTCAGCTAGAAACCACTTCTTATGCTGGTATACGAGCGCCTGAGATCAGGGTGGGTGGATGATTCGCTAAATGGAATATCCATCAGTTTCTAAAACGTTTGGGTAAGCTTGCCACTGCTCCACTAGCCTCTTCATGTCACACAAAGGCGGCCAGTGGAGCAATGAAAAGGATCCGGTCTTTGCATTTGGTTGAAGGATCCTCCCAGCACACTGCAGAAGACTGAAAGGCCACCCTTTGGCTGGGAGTGAAGTTGTAGCAGAGCTCTGTGACAACTCCAAGCTAGTCTAGGAGGATAGAGACATAATTAGCCATGCTAGGCTGAAGTCAGCTAGAAGGTAGGGTAGATTTGCACCTTGCAGACCAACCAAAGTATAGGTATAGAGATAGCGCAAGTTTTCATGAGCTGAAGCTCACTCTGGAAGGATGATGTAACATAGCTTGTGGGAGAAAGGTGAAATGTAGACTTCAGAGCAGATGAGTGCTGGAAAGGGATAAGGGTGGTATGATGCTGCCTTGACATGTCCCTCCCGCTAGGCTGTGAGGTCTGTGCTGCATCCTTCTCTCTTCAACCAATTCCTCCTTGAACAGCAAAACTGGGTGGTGAACCCTGGGTGGTTTCTTTGGCTGCCCTTGCCCACCCACAGAAAGGGGCTCTTCAGAGTATGAAAGGTGAAATTTTGTCAATAGCCAAACCCCACACTGATTTCCCATAGGGCCTAGATTTCACCCACATCTTTTTAGTCTTTCTTTTAACAAAGACAAGCCAGCCCAGGAAATGATGTTCTCTCAGTCACAGAAAAATTGAGATAGTGTAGACATGATAGGCCAAAATTGTGTTGGGAATAAAAGTGAAGGGATTACACTTGGGATGGCCCGTGGCACAGTGACCACAGGAGAAGGAGCTCCTGCTGTCTCCTTGCTCAGTAAGTGTCGTGGCGCACCTCGCTGCCCCACTCCTAGAGAGGGGAAAAGCTGCTGGGGAAAAGCCCTAGCAGGGAGAAAGAGCACAGCTGCAAATTGCCAGGGCAGCTAATGAGAGTCAGCTGATCCTAAGGGGCAGAGCCTGGCTCTTATAAAGCCCAGGGCCAAGGCTAGGCTGGCTGCTCCCTGCCAGCAGCTGGAGAGGTAGGAGTTGAGATGCAAGTGTTGCAGGAACTGCTTGAGCAGAGGGAAGGATGGTGGCTCTGGAGGCTGGAGCAATGATGCAGAGTTATGGCCAGGTGCCTTATGTTTCAGTTATAGCCAAGAGGCTTGTGTTTGCTTTGGTGTTGTTGATATTATACGGGTGGTTTGGGTGAGGCTATAAGGGGTTGGAGGAGGAGGCCTCATAGGGACCCCTGGGAGTATGAGGCCCTAGTGCCAGTGAAGGTGCAGTATCCTCATAAGGGCCTGCAAGGTGTGGAGCCCTAGTGTCAGGGAGGGCACAGCAGCATGGGGTGGGGAGACCCCAGCCCAGAGAGGGGTGTTTGAAGAGCCCAGGTATGGGCATGGTGAGCCCCAGAAAGGGGACAATATTTTGAGAAGCCCAAGATGGGTGTAGCAAGCCTGGCAGCAGGCTAGTGCTGCAGAAAACCCACAAGAAGGGCAGGGTGCTGTGGTGGACCCCAAGGAAGAGGTTAGCAGGACAGTGTCTCAGGAGAAGGACAGGGTGCTGTGATGGTCCCCCAAAAAAGGGGATAGTGGCATAGTGTCTAGCCAAGGGGAAGCAGCGCGGTGGGCCTGAAAGACTGGAGGCTCGATATGAAGTCCCAGAGTGGGCAAGCATCCCAAAGCAGGACAGTGTTTTAGAGGAGGCCCAGAAGGGGCACCAAGACCCCAGAGAGGGGTGACATCTGAGATGAGGCCCAGAGCAGGGTGGTGTCATTGAGAGTCCTAGGAGGGGGTGACAGTACTAAGAAGGCCCAAGGGGGCCCAGGAGCCCTAAAACAAGGGCAAGACTAGATTACAGAGGAGGCCCAAGAGAGCGGGTGTGTATTTTGACTAGACAACGTCTTTTTTTTCCATCTGCAAGACTTGGGGCATGGTATTAGGGGTTGGTCGGAGCCACGCGTAGCCCTTAAGGCTAGGGTGACTGAGATCTCCCAATACAATGGGTGCTTCATAGAGAGTCTGGGAGATCACGGGGACAGAGGACCTGATTAGCCGTGCCCAAGGAGGCGTAAGGCAGCCTCCCCATATACACTTAAAAGCAAAGACGTGGTGGGTGAGAATAAGAGTGTGCCCTTGGGCCGGCCTTCGACACGGCGAGAGGGACCTCGGGGAGATCACGGCCCTCCCTGGCAGAGCCCACCGTGACAGCAAGCTTTGCTGAATTCACAGAAGCTTTTCCTGTGTATTTTCACTGCCCTGTTTAGCTGAGAGAGTGCATGCTCATTTTGTCCTGTGCTCTTGCTGATGTGACTAAGACTTTCTTTATAGTGGGTTAAGGTGTTGTGTAGCCATAATTCATAGATTGTAAGGCCAGAAAGGACCTTGGAAGATCATCAGGTCCAGCCCCCTGTACCAAACAGGAAAGATAACTGGGGGTCAGGTAACTCCAGCAAGGTGAACATCCAGTCTCCTCTTGAAGATTTCCAGGGTAGGCAATTGCACCACCTCTGGAGGGAGCTTATGATGGTCTAGGACATGTATAAAGGGCAAATATTTTTTGTGATACTTTTATTGGACCAACTGTATAATTAACAGAGATGTTGGGTAAGCCTTTGGGCACAAAGCATCCTTCAGGACCTGAAGAAATCCCTGTGTCATACTTTTTTTGTACATCATCTTCATGCCAGCAAAGCTCTCAGCAGGAAAGAGGTATGCCTTCTGCAAGAGCAGCTTGAGGGTTTACCATACGAGAAACTTTCTCCAGGAAGGATAAGTCTGGAGAGAGTTTTTCAGCGTGTACTCAAGCCAGACTCCCAAGAGGCTATTATGGTAAGGCTTGGACTACACCTGAGTAAGGACTTGAGGAACTGGCTTTTCTCATTTTAGGGAGAAAGTATGCATGGAGATGCTCTCTCCTTTCCTTTAATGTTTTTGGCCTCGCTGAATGAGTGAAGCAAAGCTCAGTTCAGTTTGGTGGTTCCTAACCCATGGGGCACTCCATGAAGGATTAGTCAGGAGGGCATATGTATTGAGAGGAGTAGGCCCTTAACATATAGGGCACCTGCAGTGAAATGTGCCTGGTTTTATTTTCCAGGCAAGAGGCTGAGCTCTTAAAGGTCAGGAAGCATTAGAACAGGATCATCAGCAACTATCCCTTAGGAAGGTCTACATCTGTCTCGGACAGGCTGGAGTTATTGATAGACTGGAACAGGACTACACCTGGTTGCGTGTTCACTTCCTAGTGATCGCAGTGCAAGCCAGAGTTTAGAGACTGCCCTTCTATCCAGGAGTAGCTGCTGAATACAGTACCCTCTGTATCTGCCATGTATAGGGAGGAGGGTTAGTTTGGAGATGGTACCTATTCTAGGAAGAGTAGATATGTATTAATTCAAGAAGACCCATGCCTGTACATACTTGCATGCATGTTGACATTCAAACAAATGATCATCTGCTGATGAAAGAAAAGAGAACCTTTGTACTAAACCACCTGAAGAGGAACAGACTAGAAAAGAAACGCATCTCCAAAACAACAGGGAGAGCCAATATTAGATCATGTTTAATCATTCCTTGCCAACAATATTGGTTATAAATCTAAGCTCTGTACTGTTAGCTTGTGTATCAAGCTAGATTCTTATTGAGCAAGATTTTTGCAAATAAGGATGGTTCGCAAATGCATCCACTTGTACTTTAGAGATGAAACTCTTCTGCCATGAAAAGGTCTAGCTGGCATTTAGGGTCTCCATCCACTTTAGCAGCAACTTAATGATGTCTAGACATTGGACTGTCACATACTGGGGGAGCTTGCTCTACTTGTTTTACATAATTGATCACATAAGGTATATGAAGTTGCCCCTTCTTTCTCATTATCTTCCTGCAGCTTAAGTAGGAGACAGAGGAAGGTTCAGTGTCTGGCCACTAACCTAGGATTTAAGAAACTTAAGTGCAACTCCCTGCTTGCCACCAGTTTGCCTGGGCAAACCATCTAGGGCCAGATTGTTAAAGGTAATAGGCACTTAATTTCCAGATATGGAAATTTAAAATACCCATGTTCTTAACTTCAGTTGATTGGAGTCTATTTAGTGCAATGATTTCAAAGGCAATTAGAGGCTTAGGTGCTTTTGGAAATCTCAGTGATGGCCTATATACATCATGAGGCAACAAAATAGTTCAGGAGCAATGGTGTGAGTTCAGGAGCAACAGTGCCTCATCAAGGGAGTAATTCTCACTGCCCAAAATGAGGCCATTTCCACACAATCAAAGAGCAGGAAAGGAGCCAAGGGACCTGCTTGGCTCAACAGGGACATTAGAGGATTATTGAAAAAGAAAAAAGACGCATATAATGAACGGACAAAAAGTTCAGCAGCCAGAGAAGAGTTCACTCATGTAACCAGGGTCTTCAGGTATGAAATGCGGAAAGCCAAGGGAGGCATGGAGATCAAGCTGGCATCCAAAACAAAGGACAACAAAAACACTTCTATGGGTACATGGGAGCACAAAAAAAATCAGGCTCCACTGTGGGACCTCTACTGACTATGGAGGGACAGCCCCCATGAATAGGCTGAGCTCCTAAATGAGTACTTCACGTTGGTATTTCAGAAGGCTACTAGGAGCTGTGCATCCGTCCGGAGGCCCAGAAAGCACAAGGAAGCCTATAAACAACATGACATCAGTCCCAAAGAGGTGAGGGTCCTCTTAGAACAACTGGATATTTTCAAGTCCACTGGGCCAGATGACCTACAATCAAGAGTCCGGAAAGAACAGTCTTAACTCATAGTGGGGCCCTTGGCGAAGATATTCGGAAAGTCATGGAACTTGGGGTGTTCCCAGATGACTGGAAGGAGGCCAACATGGTGCCCATCTTTAAGAAAGGGAGGAGGGATGACCTTGCAAACTACGGACCGGTCAGTTTGACTTTGATCGTTTGAAAAACTTTTAAAAAAATTGTTAGAGGCCATCAACCACAAGCTTGTTAATGGCAGGGTATTAAGAAATGACCAACATGGCTTTGCGGAGGGTAGATCGTGCCTGACAAATCTGGTGTCCTTTTATGACCAAGTAACTAACCAACTGGATGAGGGTCATGAGGTAGACATCATTTACTTAAATGCCCTTTGATTCTGTCAAACTGGGGGGTACTGGCCTGGACCAGCCTACAGTGAGGTGGATGGATAACTGGCTTAGGGGCTAGTCCCACAGAGCTGTAATTGATGGGATGGCCTCATCCTGGAGGACTGTCTCCACTGGTGTCCCACAGGGATCGGTGCTTGGACCAGTGCTTTTTAACATATTTATTAATGACTTGGATGAGGGGGTGGAAAGCTCTGATTAAGTCTGTAGATGACACCAAGCTGTGGGGAAATGCCGACACATCTGAGGAGAGGGTAAAGATCCAGGATGACCTTGACAGACTGGTCCTATGGGCTGATCAGAATCAGATGGGGTTCAACAGGGAAAAGTGCCAGGTTCTTCATCTGGGTAGGAAGAACCTTCACCACAACTATATGATAGGCAGTAGCCCACTGGTTGGCACAGCATCTGAACAGCACCTGCGGGGTCACAATTGACCAGAAGATAAATATGAGACAACAGTGCGAGGAAGTCGCCAGCAGGGCAAACTGCACCCAGGCGTGCATCAGCCACCGTGTTGCCAAACAGATCCAGCAAGGTGCTTCTTCCTCTCTACTCAGCATTGTTGAGGTTGCAGCTGGAGTACTGTGCCAATTTTTGGGCACCACACTTCAAGAAGGATGTAGATAAACTCAAGAGGGTGCAGAGAAGGGCCACTTGCATGATTAGGGGCTTGGAGGGCAAGCCCTATGAAGACAGACTCCAGGAGCTGGGCTTGTTCAGTCAGGGTAAGAGGAGGCTGCAAGGTGACTTGATAGATGCCTGCAAATATGTCAGGGAGAACACCAGGATCTGGGGGAGCAACTCGTCAGGAAGGCAACCCTTGAGAGGATGAGGACCAATGATCACAAACTAATAGAGGGAAGATCTAGGTTGGACAGAAAGAACTTCTTCTCCGTAAGGGTAACTAGAACCTGGAACACACCCCCAGCAGAGATGGTGCAGTCGCCATCCTTGGAAATGGTCAAGAGGAGGCTGGATAAGTACCTTGATAAGCTTGTTTGAGGTCTTTAACCTCCTGCCTATGGCAAGGGACTGGACCCGATGACCTTATAGGAAAGCAGCAGGTCCTGACCCTGGGATTTGGGTTCATTCAGCAGTATAGGAGAGGGGCCCAGGGCAGGGCGGCTGTTCACCCACACTAGGAAACTGCAAGGATATTTCAACTTTTTCCAGAATACTGAATTCTCTAGTCTGAGATGTCACTGCTACAAAACACATGCCATCCCGCCACTGTAGCTGGGGGAAGATTTCACATTCCAGAGTAATTACCAGGTAGGGGCAGGGCTAGGGGAGAGCGACTGGTTAGCTACCATGTTGAGGCGTGGCTGGGGGAGAGTTGCAGGGTAATTACCATGTAAGGGCAGGACTTAGGGAGACTTGCATGTAATTACAATGCGTGGTCCCAGAGGATGAGGGTTACGAGGTAATTAGGCAGCAAATACCATCTCATTGCTGTGTAACAGCAGAGTTATTTCTGTCCTGTAAACCACAATCCAGGTTAGTTAGTAATTGCTTGGAAATCCATTAAGTGTAATTATACAGTAATCTGCAGGAGACAGTAATTAAACTAATGTTCCAAAGTATTTACTGCTTAAAACCCACTAAGCTGCATGCAAGTAGAAAGGAAACACATGATATTCCAACCTCGTCATGCAATATGCTGCCTGCAAAGTAGCCTTCTGCTACCAAGGCCAGTGAGGGATGGTAGAACAAGGGTGGATTGTACCACTGCACTTCCCAGGAAGAGTATTGACTGTATTAAATCTTCAGGAACATAGCTGACTTGCTGAGGCTGACACCCCTCTTCAAGGGCAGAGTCTGCTCCAGTCCTCTTATGAGGCAACTCCAGTGCCAGAGCCCTGTTGTTCTCCATACACAATTAACTCAACTGTAGCATCAGTAGGGAATGGTACTGAGATGGACTCAGGTCTATGTCATATATTTCCTGATAAGAGTCAAAGTGAGTGTATGAGAATCATTCAAGGCTTTGGGCAACTGCATGTTGAAGTCAGTGAGAGACTTGACAGGGGCTGGATTAGCTTCTGAACTGGGGAGACCTGCCCTCCATTCCTTCCCCACTGAGGGTGTGGTACCAGATCCTCACCCATGTCCACCATCTACACCCTCCCCCACACCCCCTTGCATGATCTCAGAAACCATTGCTCTGAGGCCTAGGAAGTGTTGGATGATGCACGTCATGGGATACGGGGTGAGAAGTGGGTAGCAAGAGAAGCAGCTAACATAAGAGTGTAAGTTAAATAAAATTTCTGTAAATGACACCTGTTCCTAGCTCCTTACAGCCTCACCGGCACCAGGGTCAGTAACCCACATTTGGTTCGTGACTTCCAGTTCCTGTCTCAAGCTTGAGCCCAGGTGGAGGTTCCTTGGAGCCTGCTTTGCCTGCTGTTTCCCACGATAGTAGACACCACGGGCTGACATGGTCTTGCTTTCTGCTCCCGGCTGAACTGCAGGGCCAAGGGAAGGCCTTCTGCTCTGCAATTCCCCGCTCCCTGCAGCTGGCCAGAGATGGTAATAGGAGAATGGCTCCTATGCAGGGCTTATGAAATTGAAGCTGCTGCTTTGTTACTTGTGGTATGTAAACATGCCCAGATGTGACACTGGAGGACATGAGTGGGAGCAAATCTCTAGGAGAGGGCGTCTTGGAGGTTCCAGAGATACTAAACCAGTCCCAGCACAGACAAGCTCTGGAGACTGTGGGGATGGGAAGAAAAATACTTCAGACAGCAACATCTTCAAAGCAGCCAGAGCTTGGACCAGCCTCTGCCTGACAGTGCCCCTAGCAGGGAATATTCCCGTGGTAGGAACACGTGAGGGTTTGTTGTTTCCAGACATTGGTGGCTGAATGAGTGCAGTTGGAAAATCTCATCCCTGATGCTTAATAACCAAATTTCCATCCCTTCAGAGCACAGATATGCTCCACTAAGCTCCTATGGCATCTTTAATGACTGCTTTTTCCCTCCTTCTCTCTTCCAGGGACCTGAACTACAATGAGCTTTTGGAATTCCCTGTGGCCATCAGGACCTTGGGCCGACTGCAGGAGCTGTGAGGCTTTCTAGTTATTTCATTTTAAAAGAATTTTCAGCAAGAGAATAGCACAAAAAGAGCCGTGTATGTGCTGATTAAGAAAAAGCAGCCATTCCAAGTCATTGTTTGCTTTCTCCAAATTCTCTCTGCAGTATAAGCAGCATAGTCCTACCCAGCACAATATACCTTGCAGGCATCATTCGCGTGGAAAGGGTGGCTCCAGTCGTAATGCCACACTGCACAGGGCATTGGGCATTAATGGATATTGCCCCAAGTAGCAGGGATGAGACCCACAAGGCACTGGCATGCACGCGCTACCAGCATTGCAGTACCCTGGTGCTGTCTGGCCTTGCCCTCCTTCTAGGCCTGACCAACAGTGAGAGTTAAAGCCCTTTCAAGTCGGCGTGAAACTCTGTTGAGGTTTATAACAATGAGGGCACAGCACTGTTCCCGGTGAAAGCAGCAGGGATGGACTTTGAGATAGGATCAAGCCCAGTTTGAAGATGCACGTAGTTTCTCTGGTCTCTTATGAACCTTTGGACTGTT
>JAGPOW010001998.1:4509486-4527970 GCA_030014935.1 Caiman crocodilus | reverse complement strand
TAATGTGCCCACATCCCCCCACAACTTTGTGTCGTCAGCAAACTTGAACAGGGTGCTTTCCACCCCCTCATCCAAGTCGCTGATGAAGATATTGAACAGGAGAGTCAAACTTGTTTGGCCCCATAGGCCCAATCCAGTATGTGAAGCTTCCCATGAGCTGGACCACCTGCAACAGGTGGTGACGTTAATCCCTGCAGCTGCCAGAATTAGGACATAAACACCACTGCCACTTGCCCCACATTTCCCTTGCTGCCAATCTTAGTCACTAAGGGCAATTAAAATCCCCCATTTTAGCAATTAATAAAGGGTAGGCAGGTGAGCAGCATTAACTCCCTGGGTTCTGGAGCCAGGCTGAAACAGGAGCTGGGGCATTAACACCACCACTGCAGGGACTCCAGCAGCTGTGGTGACAAGCCCCTATGGACCCAATGAAGTGGGTAGTCCATCCTGGAAAAAGCCCTGTGGCCAGATGTTTGACACCACACCTTCCAGGACAACCAGAAAGTGGGGCTGAACAATTCTTATAGTGTGCACCAGAAGAGGCTCTTGGGAATCTAGCAGGATGGACCCACCCTCAAGTCAAATGCTAAACCACTTCAAAGATAAATCGCATGATCACAATAGTATTAGCATGCCCTTCGCTCAGCAGGACCCACACGCTGCCGTGAAGCTTTCTGTGATTGACCCCTTGCAATTGCACCTCCTGCACATTAACTACTTGTACCAACGTGGCTTTTAAATATTTAGAAATGAATCCTGCAATTCATTGAGAACGGTTTTATTTCTATCCCCACTAATTTCCAGACCCTGTTTACATTAATTTGCATACACAGTACATTTAGTGCCTGAGGATACGCACATATGAACAACTGACTTTAAGATACAAGGAGATGGGACTTCACTGTACATAAGCTGCTCTGCAGGAACTGCCAGTGTGTACGCTCTGACCCAGCCATAAGTGGAATCTAAAAGAGGGGTAATTTCCCTTTCTTGTTGAAGTCCAGAGCTATAGCAGTTCAGTTTCCGTGTATTAGGGGTACGAAAGTGCACACGGGTGGATTACAGTGAAGCAGCTGATGCACAGTAAAGCCCCCTTTTATCCCCATAGTAAATTGTTCAGATGTTCAGATCTTTGGTAGGAACACAGCTCTCTGACCATCTTCACCACTACTGAAATAAAGCTGCTTGCTCAACAGCAATTAACCCAGGATTTTGCCCTGTAATATGTGTCCGTGCCCATTTGGCCAGTTCACTGAAATAGAAGAGCCTATGATAAAGATGAGGAGGGGGCAGGTATTTGAATAGTAAACCCTAGCTTTTGGATCCTGCCTCCACCAGAAATAGACTAGCTGGTGCCACTTTTTGATGACGCTTTGTCTGTGACAGCCATAAGCAAAACGCAGACTAGATTTCTGTTCAAACATAGAAGCCTTACATTTGGGTCCGAGTTTGGTCCCTGTGAGAGAGTAGGAGTTTTAACACCCATTTCAGCAGGAACAGAGCAGGCAAACTGTGTGCAACGTGGGCTGCTTGGACTAAAGGACACTCACAGGAATACCTACCTTTTCCAAACAAGTTGCCCAAGTTGTTCTTACAGCCTTCAGTAAAACAAACAGTAGATCATGTCTGGAGAACTGAGCAACGCAGCCTCTTCCAGCCCAGCTGCTCGCATGCCAGTAGCCTAAATGGGGCAAGCAGAGGAAAACTCCAGCTCATTGCCCATCTGCCTGTAGTGCCTGTCTTGTTAAGATAAGATGTACAACTCAGAATTTCTGAATACAAGTCCTGGGTAAGGCAGAAGACGTGTAGGGGGTGAGATCTATGGTTAATACAGAGGTTCAGTCTTCAGTTTTGCCATACCGTCTCTTCTAATGACCACACTTCAATGCTATTCATGAAGCCATTGGAATAAATCACTAATAGCAGTGTTACCTTCTCAATGCCCAGGTCCAAAGACTTGTAGGTGCCTTAGCAGAATTCAGATAAACAAGTTATGGGCTATTACAAAAACAAGGCAACCTGCCCTGCTAAAACAGAGCCCTGTACTGTTAAAACATTCACACTCTGAAAGGAATAGCTCATTTTCTCCAGTGCTTTCTGGGCTGACGTGTGTCCATGTTTCCAGTGAAGAGAAGAACTCCCAGTTTACATTTCCTGCCTGAGGCCAAGTCGTGCTGGCCAAGGACCATGATGAAGTACAGACCGTTTGTTAAATGTACAGTGACCAGCGAGCCTTGTTTAGCAGTCTTACCTAAAGAGAAATGCTGCCCTGTGCAATCAGGCAGAGAAAGGCAAGGCCTGTGCTTGGATATTTGGGGACTGAGGCTTTGCATGGCTGGGTCTGCTACAGAATGGATGGAAGACTAAGTGGATTTACAAGACCACAAAGTAAAAGAAAGAAATATTATTCCACCCCATGGTGGGTGTGTTTTGGGGGAGTTTTTTGCCAGGCTCCAAAGCAGCAGCAGGAATTCAGCCCTTACAGAGAGATGAGAATCAGCTGTTCCTTTCCAAGCGTTCCTGGAACCAAGAATGTGACAAGCCCTGTCAGGCAGTACGGAAGGCAGCACATTATTTGTCATCATTATTTAGTAATATGCTGTAAGCCTATAATATGCTTCAAGCCATTGGTAGGCAACCCCTGGTGCAGGTGCCAGAGTGTTGCACACAAAGACATTTGGCTTGGCATGCCCATCTGGGGCAAGCAACAGGGAAAGGGCCAAAGCTGCACTGCCACAACAAGGATCGGGCCCCTCGCAGTTCCCTCGCCATCTGCCCTTGGCATGTCAACTTCTTACAAGTCAAGGTTGTGGGCGTTTTTGGCACTGTCCAAAACCATTGCTGACCCCTGCTATAAGGCTGTGTGCAACCCTCTTAAGTACTTTGGTCAATATACACGGGCATCACTTGGCATCTGGATACATCTTTCCAGCTGTGCAAGTCTGGCCCAGTGTTCCCAAGGAACATCCTCTGGGGATGCCCTGGGGTTGCATACTTACAGTATCCACCGCTGCTCACATCAGACAGCCACCTGGAAATACAATCCCCGGTATTGTAGCAGATGAAGGATGCCTGCCACACCTCTGTAGTGAGGGATCTAGTCCTAGGTGCTGTCTGAAGAATCTTCCCAAGCTTTGAAGGGCAGGAAATGTGGACTCAGGATACTCCTGAGCAGGGCCTCTGCCCAGCAAGGATGTCCTACAGAATCCCAAGCCAATGCCAGATGGCAGCAAGCCTTCAGAAGACTTTTACATTGATCATCATCATCACTGATGGCCCAAATCCCTGTCCAATCTCCTCCACAACACTTCCACCCCCTAGGCTCAGGTAGATGCTGAGGTTCTAAACTGTTTTTGTGATTCTGGTTCATAGCATAATATTAAATAATGATGACAAATAATGCACTACCTTCAGTACTGCCCGACAGGGTTTGTGGCTTTCTTGGTTTCAGGAACAGCTGATTTTCATCTCTCTGTAAGGGCTGAAATATTGCTGCTGCTTTGAAGCCTGGCAAGAAAACACCCACCGTGGGGTGGAATAATATTTCTTTTTTTTCCACTTTTTGGTCTTGTAAATCCACTGAGTCTTCCACCCACTGTGTCGCAGACCCAGCCATGCAGAGCCTTGGTCCCCAGAAATCCAAGCATGATCCCACAGGGTGGCATTTCTTTTCTAGGTAATGCTGCTAAAATAGACTCCTAAGTTACTGTGTATTTAGTAAGTGGTGCCTAACTGCAGGTCAGTGTACAGTGAGCACAACTCAGCCCCGGGCAGGAAGTATGAATTGGGAGGTTCTCTCTTTACTGGAAATGTAGACACACATCAGCCTGGGAAATGGAGAAAATGAACTCTCTCCCAATACCAGTAATAAAATAATATTGCATAGGTCCCAGTCATGAAACAAAACCCCATATGTGGTGCCAGGCATTATACAAACAGGGCATGTCTACACATCAATATTAATGCAACACAATAAACTCTGGCACAGTTCGCACCACAATTTATTGCTTCCAGCCACAGCTTTTTACACTTGCACCCAGGACCACAGTATGTCAAGCCAGGGCAGCACAGCCCCGGCTGCCAGGGGGTCCCGGGGGCCAGCCTGTCAGCCCATGGCTGCTCCTTCCTAGCTCAGCATGCTGTGGAGGGGCTGGCCAGGGCATGAGAGTGCTACAGCATGGAGTTATCTGGCAGGCAGCCCCACACTATAGCACCCTCATGCCCCAGCCAGCCCCAGTCACTGTCTTCATGGGCATTGCGGCAGAGAAAATAACTCCACCGTAGATTAGTACTTGGATTGGGCAGTACTGTTCTATGGCAGACTTAATTAGCTTACTCCAGTCTAACAGCGCTGCTTGTTTAGACCAGTGATGTTTTACTGCAGAGCCAATTAAGCAACTATGCAGTAAGCATCTCATGTAAATGCACCAGCATGCAGCAACAATATGATTCTTACTAAAAAGAGCTTGTGTTCTTGGAAAGCATCTTCAGACTTCATCTGTAATCAGAAAGGCCAGGGACATCTTTTGATTAAAAAGAAGAGCCATGCTGGGAATTTTCTCATAACCACGTGTTTCTGCAATCTGGGACTTTTTAATTAAAAACATCAAATATCATGAGATGCGTGTTAAAAATCAAGAGGGTGAGCCACGCTGCATTTCCCACAGCCTTCACAACACACCGTTTTCTGCCCAGTAGCAATTACAAGATGCAAACAAGACCGTGACATCTTTCTTAACTCTGTATAATAGCCAGGCTGGTCTGGCAGACATGGGGAGCAGAAAAGATCTTGGCACTAATTTGGCAGTAATTGCCCTTACGACTTCCCTGCAATGCTCTGTTTTGAACCACAATTCCTGTTTTCTTTTCCTTCCTAGATGACCTAGACATAGATGACTTCCAGCTGGAGCTTGAGGAGTCAAAGCTGCACCCCACTATTCAGTGCACCCCCAGCCCTGGTGAGTAGCGAGCCCAGGGGAAAACCCTTATCTACACACACACACGTGATATTCAGGCCCTGCTAAGCTGGCTGTCTACTATGCCCCCTGCTGCTGGGCTCCTGCCGGTCTCCATACACATAAATCAAAAGCCAGGCTTAGTGCTGGTCAAATGTGGACAGGAATGGACAAAGGGTTTCCTCTGTCCGTGGTTGAGGTGGGCCAGCTGCCCTCCCTGGAAAAGATCATGGTAGCCTTCTCCTCCTACTGCCCTCCATCCTTCCCAGGGGAGGACTGCATCAATTCCCATACCCAGGAAGGCAAAGGGCAGCTGGATTTGGCCTATCACAAACTAGCATAGGAGGCTGCATGCCAGCCTACCAAGCCTGATGCCACACAAATCAGGATTCACCAAAACACCTGCATGTGTGGGTTGCTCTGCAAAGGTTGATCTGATACTAAAGATCAAGCCAAATTGTGCTGCACAGTGTGGGGACTTTTTAAATTGATCCCCAGTGATAAGGCAAGGATGGAGATGTCTATGACAGCTAGGATCATAGACAGTTAGGGTTGGAAGGGACCTCAGGAGGTCATCTAGTCTAACCCTGTGCTCAAAGCAGGACCATTCCCAATTGGATCATCCCAGCCAAAGATTTGTCTAGCCAGATTTTGAAAACCTCCAAGGATGGAGTTTCCACCACCACTCTGGGTAACCTGTTCCAGTGCTTTACTACCCTCCTAGTGAAAAAACTCTTCCTAATATCTAACCTAAACTTCCTTTGCTGCAACTTGAGACTGTTGCTCCTTATTCTGTCATCTGCCGCCACTGAGAACAGTGTAGCTCCATCCTCTTTCGATCCTGAAAGACAGGTGCATTGGCACCAGCAGGGCAGGCAAGAGAATCCCCAGCTCTTCCAGGGTGCCGGGCAATCTCCTAAACAATGCAGCAGACTGGTCATGTCTATGCATCCCTATTAACACTCAGCAATAAGCTCTAGAGCTTACTGCTGCCAGACGCGTGTCTATACCTGCAGCACGTTTGGCTGGGTCGCAGCAGCCTGGCTGACCGGTGGTCTGGGGAGGGTCAGCCTGCAAGCCTGGGGCTGCTCCGACCAGGCTCAATGTACTGCGGAGGGGTTGGGTGGGACACAAGGGTGCTTCAGCAAGAGGCTACCTACCCAGCAGGCTGCCCCGCAGTGAAGCACTCTTGTGCCCCAGATGCTATGGAGTTTTAGTTTCATGCACCCTAATAGGGGTGAATGTGTAGACACTGAGACATTTACTGGGCAGTTAATTGGGCAACTACGCAGTAAATGTCTCATGTAGACACATCCATTGGCTCCCAGTTTTGTCCCCGCCACAGACTTTCTGTGCCATCTCGAGCAAATGAAGCCAAAGACTGAGAACAGTCAGCCAGCCATCTTCATGTAGCCTTGGGGTAACTGGAAAGACAGTAGCTTGTTTTCTGCCTTTTCCTTCACGGATTCAGCTGCAGAGTCTATGGGAGCTCAGAGGTTGAAAGTTTCAGATTCCTGCCCATAGCCCCATGTACAGAGGTGCTGGATGTCTCTGGGGAAAGACAAAGACAAATGCAGCATCATTCACAGCCCCCTTGTTGGAGAACAGGGCTTCTGAATGCCTTTGCAGCTGTTTTGAGGTGTTTGGGGGAGCATGAGGAGCTGCATATCTTCTCTTATGTCTCCCTCTCTTCTCTTACGACTCTTACTTTATCAAGTAAATGTTAAGTGTAAGGTGCATTGTGACAGCTTCCAAAGCGGGGTGGATTGTGCAATGTCACCAACAACCTGCCACATTGCTGGCAAACAGAAGACACAGGCTCAAACTGTTTCTGGGTGAGAGGGGCTAAAATGGGGGGGAGGGGGGGGGCAAAATCGATCTGGCCAGCAGTGGACTCCGTTTCCCAGCAGCCCTTGCCTGCATGACCAGGGCTGTCTCCATGGAGACCCCAGCTGTGATAGCACAGGGCTGGGGTTGCCATGGAGGTTGCCCCAGCTGTGCTGGCAGGGTGCACGGCAGGACAGGGAGCTGCTCCAAAGCCACTGGGATCTTGAAGCTGGGGCAGCTTGGCCAGGGCCAGGGCAGAGCTATGATCTGCTACCTGCAGGCTTCGGGCAGGGGCGTGCAGGCAGCAGATTGCTGCTCTGCCCTGGCTCCTTGCAGTGAAGACAGCGTGGTCCTGAGCTGGGACACAGCCATAATCTGCTGCCTGCACACCCTTGCCTGGAGCTGGGGGAAAACAGCTGTTCCCTGGCCCCAGACCAAGCTGCCCCAATGGAGTCCACTGCCAGACAGATCTGGCCTGCGAGCCAGACTTTGTCCACCCTTGGGCTAGACCCTGAGCCTCCCATTTCCTGGAAAGTACCTTAACCACTTAGCTAGAAGGTAGCAGGCTCTGACTGACCCCTACCTGCTAGCCAAGGTTTTCCTTTATCTCAAATTTTGGGCTTCACCCAGCTTTAACACGCATACCTGGTTGATTCCGTTTCTTTTCAGCAGTTGATTGCCTAGAGCACAGCCTTACCGGGCAGGCTCAAATGGCTAGTGTGGCCACTGCTGAATCTCAGACTATGCACAAGTACCAGAAACTGTGGTTATACAGCTGCAGGCCTGCCAGTAAGGCACAGAAAGGGTAAACAGGATCTGGCCTTTAGTGGCCAGAACAATAAACGTGGACTCGGGAGACCTGGGTTCTCCTCCTAGTTCTGCTGTTGAGTGACTTGGGGGAGGTCACTTCCCCTGCTCTGTGCCTCAGTGACCCAATCTCAGTGAAGTGGGGGTAGTAACACTTGACTTTCTTTCCTAAACGGTTTGTGATCTGCTGTGACAAAGCATGCTATAAAAGCTGGGCATTATTATTATTATTATTAACTCATCTGTGTGAGTTACATTAGCTCAGGCACATTTAGCAGTAGAAAGTAGTTGGTCATAGGCCTGACGATGGACCCTAACATCCTCCCAACACAAAGGCACCTCAGTGAGAGCAACTGGGTGACAGTCAACCTACGTGCATGCAGATGCCATCTCCAGGCTGCCCTCTAAGCTGTCATTGGAGACTGTAGAAGATGCTGAAGTCTCCAGACAAATTGGTTCAGTGCCACCCAAGGAAGGGGAAGGACCCAGCAGATATACCTGTCTGAGGAGCTTTAGTTCTTTCCTTTGCACTAATGTTGTGCTGGCGTACTGGAATGCAGACTCAGCATTGAGGAGGGGCCTTGGGAAATCCTTTTAGCTAACACACCCACTTCTCCACCTACCCATGCCTGAGAAGCATCTCTCTCCGAGAGCTCCCAGAGCCATAGTGGCCATGCTTAGGGCCATTAGCATAAAGGAAACAGGTCAAAATTTAGTCACTGATGTGTTCTCCCAGTGTTTCACTCCCAGAGCTGTCTCCTGGGCAAACTCCACCACTAACAGAAACCTGAGCATCCGCAGCAATTTTTTTACCTGCAGAGGGCAGGGGAAGAGATGCCCCCATCACTGAGAGGAGGCAGGGGCTGTTTGAGGGATGACATATTACCTTATTTTCTATTTAAAAATCCTGGGTAAGTGTGCACAGCCAGGGAACACCAGAAGCAGCAAGCATAGCAAATACCCGTTTCACTTACATGCAGGTGGGTACTTGCAAAAACCAGGATACTGTGACCATGTTCCCCTTCCCTGTATATGAAGAATATATGAACCTCGCTAGCTCCAAGGTGGAGCTTGATAAGTTTATGAACAGTGTGACATAGCTTAATTGTCTGCTCTTACACAGGATTGGACTTCACGAGCCAGGATCCTTTCCAGGTTTCTGTGCTCTGTCCTATCCTGTATAGAGGGTCCATTAATCTTGTTGAGGCAGAGCAAGAGCCAAATGTCTAGAAGATGAAATTAAAGAAATTTGAATGGGAAATGAGGTGCAAGTTTTACCAACATGGGACACTGAGCCCCTGGAGCAGCTCCCAGCAAGAGAGGATATACGATGCCTCTATCCAGGAGCTGTGCTCCAACTCCAGCACAGGGCTAGGCTGGAAGATGGGATCCCTGGGTGAGGTTCCTCAGCCTATGCTCCACAGGAGATCAGATAGGAGGGCTGGGATGAGCCTTGATGGCCTGAACTTCAGTGAACACCCTGCCAGTCCTTGTGGGGTCCATGGCAGTATTTGGAGCACCAGGGAAGCAGGCCCCCCACATGAGAGCCTGTCAAGCCCTGAGGAACTGCCCCTCTGCAAGCCCCATTCCCCAACACTCTCTTTTACACCCAAAACTGGACTATGTGGGGCAAAGACTGAGCCTGTGATAAAATACACCATGCCTTGTCTGCGATGCCTCATGCCTGCTGCGAGACAGGACTGCATCAAGGGCCCTGCACTCTTATCCTACTTGCAAGCAGCACTGGACCTCAATCCCAGGACAGCACCAAACCTTGGGCAGCTCAGAGAGAAGGTCAGGAGACAGAGATAAGGAATGATACCAGAAACGTAGGGATCTGGGGTTTCCATTCAATAAGAGGGGCCCACAGATATGCACTTGATTTGTCCCACTTCCGCTTGCTACCACTGAATAGGAGTAAATTTGGCTGTACCAGGCACCAGCTGGGGTCAGGCAACTGCATGGTAGCAGAGGCACTAGGGAAAGCTTAGCTAGAGCGCACCTTGACTTTGAGTCTTTTTTCTTTTCAGGTCCCTTCAAGCCCTGCGATCACTTGTTTGAGAGCTGGGTCATCCGCCTGGGTGTCTGGGCCATTGTGCTGGTCTCAGTGCTCTGCAATGGGCTGGTTGTCTTAGCCATCTTCGCCTCACCTGGTTACCTCTCACCAGTCAAGTTTGTCATTGGCTCCATTGCTGGGGCTAACATGCTGACAGGCATTTACTGCAGTATGCTGGCCGTCGTTGATGCCCTGACATATGGGCAGTTTGCCAAGTACGGTGCCAGGTGGGAGACAGGTGTGGGCTGCAGGGTGACAGGGTTCATGTCCGTGTTTGCCTCGGAGACTGCCGTCCTCCTGCTGACTCTGGCCGCTGTGCAGTGTAGCATTTCAGTCTCTGGCATCCAAGCATATGGAAAGTCACCCTCCTTCAGCAGTGTCAAGGCAGCTGCCCTGTGCTGTCTGGTGCTGGCTTCTATGGCTGCAGCACTGCCTCTCTTCTCTGTTGGCGAATATGGAGCATCTCCTCTCTGCCTCCCATATCCCATCCCAGATGGGAAATCTTCAACTTTAGGCTTCGTGGTGGCCCTGGTAATGATGAACACACTCTGCTTCCTGATCATCACTGGCACCTACATCTGGCTCTACTGCAACTTACTCAAAGGGGAGCTTGACACCATCTGGGACTGTGCCATGATCAAGCACGTAGCCTGGTTGATCTTCACCAACTGCCTCCTCTACTGCCCGGTGGCCTTTCTCACCTTCTCCTCCATGCTCAACCTCTTCCTCATCACTCCTGAGGTCATCAAATCTGTCCTGCTAGTGGTGCTGCCCTTGCCAGCCTGCCTGAACCCCCTGCTTTACCTGCTCTTCAATCCCCACTTCAGAGATGACCTGCGCCTGCTGAGACAAAAAGGCCAGGGCAAGGAAAGATGCTCCCAGTCCTACGCCTCCGATGACATGGAGAAGAGCTCGTATGACTCCACCCAAGCTCTAGTGACCTTCTCCGATATGGATCATATGTTTGAGGCTCCCGACACCCTCAGCGTGCACCCCATTCTGGAGACGTACAGTTTCCCCTCCATGACTCTCATCCCCTGTCAGCAAAGGATGGGCACCAGAGGAAAAGAAAGAAGCTACTCAGCCCACCACCCCTGCCTGAATGACGATGAACTGTTAATTGCCTCAGAAAGCAGAGATCCAGCCAGCAGCAGTCTCCGGATAGACTTCTTCCCCTCCCCACCCACGCCATCCTATACCTCTCACTTATAAACCACAAAGTGGCCATGCAGAGCAGCCCCCTGCCTGAAGAACTGAGAAGGAGCCCCAGCTTGGGGCAGCCAGCAGGGCAGGAGACAGGCTGCTTCACATAAGGTATCAATACACCCCACCGTCACATAACTGTTGTTAGCACCACCATGGTAAGCCTGACATTGCACATAGAAGGGCCCTGTATGAGCTGCCATGCTAGAGGCTCAAGGGCCTTGAGACTGAGCCTCCTGCATGAGTGTAAAAGGAATCACCCTTCCCCTTGCTTGCAAATGCATGGGGGAACCCACTGGCAAAGGGCATGCGTCACAGAAACTTTCCTCCCAGGGTGCCCCAGTCATGGCCATGGCATGACAAGGCAGAGAAAGCCTCTAAGGAGAGCATAAATGTGTGGCAAAGAGCCCAGACATGTCCCCAAGGGAATGGTAGAGTAGGAGCTCTCCAGAGACAAGAGGCAGTGCCATGGCCACAGAGCTTGCCCTTCCGGGGCTATGCTGCCTTCCAATACAGGGCCTACCCATACCAACTTTGACAGGGCAGCTCTGAAGCTAGCCCAGCACTGTGTCCTAATTGCCAAGTCCCCCTGGTAGAAGTGTCCTGGGAGAGGCAGGGGGAGGGTACAGAAGAGCCAACAAGTGGGAGGGAAGTGGCAGTAGACAGGAATTGCAGCTGCACGGCAGTAGTGGGATGGAACTGAGGCCATTGCATGTTGTATAATTCATGTGCTCAGCACTTCAGTGCCCCGGGAGCCTGGTCAGTACCTTCCCCATTGTACAGGCAGGAAGTCCAAGACTGATCGTGCAAATAGGTTTTGTTTTTTTAAATAGCTGCAGTGCTTCATTTTCTCCATTTTGGGAGCACAGTTTGGGATACCTGGAAGTCAGAACAGTGGTGAATGCCCCCAAAACAGAGGTAGACAAATCCAAGAGACGTGGCTTTAGAGACATGGCTGTGTGTGCCTTGTCCAGAGGACCACAGCAAGTCACCTGGGAGCCAGTACGGGAACTTAGGACTGCGTGTCCCCTGGGCAACACGCCAGACCAAGCTGCCTCCATACTCTAGAGCCAGATAGCGTTTGATATGTGGATTTTGCTGACAGCTACAAGGTATTGGGTCAGTGTAAAGAAAATAATACTAAAGAAAGACTACTCCCAACCTGTGCCCTTGTCACCCTAGCACTCCCACCTGAGAGAAGTTTTCAGTGCTAGGTTTCTTGTCCTCCATGCACAATGGCAGGACAGGAGGATGCGTTTCTCCTTCCCTCCCTGCTGAGCAACAAATCTGAAAGGAATGGGGGTGTGGGAATGGTGAGCAATGGAGTAGAACGACCAAGTCAGGAGGCTACTGGGAACATTTACGGATCGGCTCACTGAAGCTCAAGGACCTCCCTGAAACTAAGCACGCTGGCCCAGCAGTGCTCCTTCCTGTCGGCACAAAGCCTGCAAGGCACCTGTGGCCACAGCCCATTCAGAGGCCACAGGCTCTGGTGCTGTTGACATTGCAGCAGATGTACTTAATCATTTCCAAGTTAACAAGTGAGCGTCTGATAGTGACCTTGTGCATCAAAAGGCAGCTACATTAGTAGCTCCTTGGACAGGCTTGTTTCCCTGCTTTACTCAATTATAACCACCCCAAAGTTAACAGGGAGATACAAGGTAAAGGATAGAGCCTGTAGCTGCAGTCAGTGCTGCTAGAAGAATCTTTTGCATGAAGCCTGGGGGGAGAAACCTGTCCCTGATCCACTGGGACTTGTGGTTTATGTAAGCTTTTCTCCCTAAAGCTGGTCCCCTACAGAGGGAACGATGAGCATTTGCTGTGTTGATGTCCAGTGATATGCCCCTTTGGGGAGAATCTCATCCTGGGGCAAAGCCCTTCCTAAGGCACATGTTGAGGAGTTACATCTGTGTTTCTTCAGGCACCAGGATGGGCAATAGTGATGGCACATGTCAGATCTCAGACCCACCCCACAGATCCAGACCCAACCAATCTAGCTTCCCCATGTAAATCTGCTCCCTCCTGAGCAACTTCCCCCATCAGGGCTCTTCCTATGACTTTGCTCTTGCTAAACTCCCATTGATTTCAGCCAGGATCTGCCCAAGTAACTCCTGCAGGATCAGGCCCATTCTTATTTAGATGTACAACATAGTCCAAAACCCAGTCCCAACAGCTGGGAAGGCGAACGGCATAGGGAGTTTTTCAGTTCTTTGGAAATGGAAAAGGAAGGCAGCTGGGGAGCATGAGTAGGGAAACCTGTACTACCTGCTTCTTGAGCAAACAGCCTTCTTGCTGAGGTCAGAGAGCCCAACTTGCACCCCCTTTGCAAAGAGGTGAGAGGACATGGCTTCGTCTCAGCTCCATTCAGTACAACTGCCCACCCCAGCCCCCTCCCTGCTGGTCAAAGTGCCCAAAGGACACTGGTATCTGGATGACTATGGTCCAGTGACCCCTCCCTCCACCCCCCAGCTAGAGCAGAAGGAAAGATATGTGATTACTACACAAGTATAAGGGACTGGAGAATGAAGGTATGAAGTAGAAAGTGGGAGGAAGATACCTAGGGGCGAAGGTCAGGAGACAAGTCAAAGAGGACCCTTGATAGCAGACCTGAAAAACAAGTGAAGAGGAAGAGCTTGTAGTAAAAGCAGGAGAAGGATAATAAAGGGACCACGTCCATGGAGCATTTTTACCCAGTAAGACTAAGCTGCCCAAAATCTGTGTTGGGAAGGGCAACATATACATGAAATGAACAGTGAATAAATAGTGAAGAAGGGACCGCACTCATTTGGGGATACGTGACAGAGACTGGGAAGGTGTGAGAACAGGCCTGTTTCCCCACGTGGGCACTAGGGCTGTGCGAAGCTTTGGGTGGTGCTTCGATTTGGAGATTTGGCCTGCTTCAGTGGCCGAATCCAAATCGAATCCAGGAACCGATTCAAAGGTCCAAATTAATTCAAAGCTTTCCAAATCTTCGGCTGTCCCTGGTGGCTGCGGCAGGGAGCTGCAGCTGACTCTGAGCTGGTAAGTACCAGGGGTGGGTGACGGGACCAGCCCCCATGGCTGCCACGCCCCCTAGCTCCCAGCACTTTAAAGAAAAGCCGTGGTGCTCGCTGGTTGCTGCCGGGCAGGGGGCGATCCCTGCTGCCCTCCACTTCCCCATGCTGCATGGGGACTTCTGCATAAGCCCCCCAACTCACCCCCCACTTTCCCAGCTCCCCCCACGGGTGCCCCACCCAGGCCAGCTCTGGCCCTTTAAGAAGAAAAAAAAAAAATGGAGAAAAGCCCTGGGACTCACTGCTCCTGGTGCAGCCTCAGGGCTTTGGGGGGGCTCATGCAGAGCCCCCCATGTGGGGAGGGGCCGCAAGGATCATCCCTGCCAGCAGAAGCAGAGTCTCCTCGGGCTTTTCTTGTTTTGTTTTTTTCTTAAAGGGCCAGAGCTGGCCTGGACGGGGCACCCATGGGGGGGTTAGGGGAACAAGGGGGGGCAGGGGGTTCATGCAGAGCCCCCCATGCAGCATGGGGAAGTCAAGGGCAGCAGGGATTGCCCCCTGGCAGCATGCACTGAGTTGGTCGGGGGGGCAATGGGGCAGCCATTGCCAGGCTGGGGGGATAGGCCTGGCTGATTCGAAGATTTGGCAGCTGCCGAATCTCCGAATCAGATTCAGCTGAATCAGTTTTGGACAGTGATTCGAATCACTGACTCAAATCACTGTCCCCCAAAATCGGACAAATCCGAATCTGAAGCAAATAGCAGCTGCTTCGCACAGGCCTAATGGGCACGATGTCAGTCTCCGCTGCAATCCTGGTGCCTTGTCTGCTGTGTGGCTGGCTCTCATGCTGTGTAGGGAGCAGATACAAAACCCTGAAAATACTTTGGGCTGTGGGGAAAGCAATGGACACCACCTAACTTACATGCAAAACTACAGTTGTTGCCAAGCAACCTGGGCAGGAGCCAAAGACAATCACATTTTCATCAAAGCTATGACCAAGCCGCAGTATCTGGGTTGTGGTCTAGGTTTTAAGCAACCTCAAGGTTCATGGAGGTTCAAACCAAAGACTTTGGTCCAGCCAATCATAAATATCAGATTATTGTAGAATGCAAATCTAGGCTCAAACTATATCCAGGGTTATTTGGGCAGAGAGAATTAAATTGGGCCCATTTCTAATGACCATAAACTTTGTTTAAAAGGGGCTTAAGCATAAGATCCCCAACATTCAAACCCAAATTAACAAGGAAATACCAAATTATGAGACACCTCTTAACCGATTCTTAAGATTTTCCATGTGTTCCCACTGATAGTCAAACTCCACATTGTCACAAGCCACCACCTAACGGGAAACTTTCACATGCAACACACTATTCGATTACAAACTTGCAGCTCTTATCCTGGCTGACACTTCACGGTTTCTTTGCACAGTTGTATTCTGGGTTTCTGGAAAGGACATAGTGTTAATTATGACATAAGGATGGACCACTGCAGGCAAAGAGTTAATCCAGCGTTGTGCTTATTGCCGATATCATGATGAAAAGGTGGGGCGCGAACTGAAAATGTGTTTGGGATGGGAGCGGAGGGGAAGTCGGAAGAGACAGCAAGTGGGAGCCCACCTTTATGGAGATGGCAAGGAAGTTTTTAGAGCTGAGTGCCAGGTCAGGGTAGAAAGTCACTGGTAGCAGCATAACTAAAGGTGAGCACCAGATCATGGCGCCAAGTTTGGGGGAATGCAAAAACCATTAGCAGCCCAGCCACTGATACTGTCCTGAGCACTGCCCAGGTATGCCTTGGGTCAGAGGAGTGAGAAATGGGAAAAGGAATAGGGGTCATGGAGCTGAGGGATTTGGTGCACTTATAGCAACTCTCATGATTTTGTTGTAAGCTTTATGACATCTGAAGTTTTTCTTAAGTCTCATTCTGGGAATCAAGCAATTTTGAGGATCTCAGATTTCATTTAGAAAAAAAGTAAGTGTCCAGCTCTCAGTGTTGGAAAAACTGTGACCACTCCAAAACCAGAAATCAAACAAAAAAAGCCACCATCCATTTATTAAATTTCAAAGCTTATGATTTTTAAGTGAATCTTGTGATCTCAGGGGCCTGACTCATGATTTTGGAACAGGCAGGGATGGCAACAGTGATAGCCACGTGTGTTTACATGTCTCAAGCAGCCTGTCCCCAGATAAAGATTAATAGCTCTCTCTTGCTCTCTACTAACACGGAGCCTTTTTAAAAACACATTCTCCTAAATACATCCCAAGATCTGGCTGAGTGCTGTTCATACAACAGGAGGCCTGCTGAGCATAAACTTCCAGCTCACTTCATTAGGACAAGGTCTGCTGGTCTCAGACTCTGAGAAACAAAAAGCATTTCATTCGGACTCTTTTTTGTTCCCGAGTGTTTGATAAGTTTAAGATTCTGCCAACACTTTCCACCCCCCTCCACCCCGCAACAGTCTTGACTATCTGGTAATCCAGCTCACCCTCCCCATGATCTAAAATGGAAGTAACAATAACAGCCCCCTGTCCTTTTCCTTTCCAGCCTGCAGGAGAGGGTCCCTGGTTATCGTAGGGTGCATATATGTATGGAAAACTCACTGAGGAGGTTGGCATCTAGCACTTGAGGTGATGAAGCAGGCTGTTGTTCCAGATCTTTAAAATACAGCTGCGTCTGCTTCAGTCTCAGGTCTCGCACTACTTGTCATCTGCGAGTTGTCTGTCATTTCCATCCTGTGGCAGATGGAGAGTTGATCCCTCAGGCAGTTCAGGCTAGTCTCATGGAGGTCTCAGTGGTAACAGAAACCTGGCACTGGACTTTGCCTTGGACAGAGCCAATGCAGTGGCTGGAGTCCCTTGGTGATGTCTTCATGTGCTCTGTACTCTTGAACAAGCAAGGGGCTCAGCTTTCCTTCCTAGAAGCAATGACTAATAGTAGGCAAGCCTGAAGGCTGTGACTGCATGTTGTCAGGGCAAGTTCTGAGCTGCTGAGATGAAGTGCAGTCCTTGAGCTGGTCACCAACAGACATGGGCATTTTTCAGCGATTTGTTTGGGTGCGTAATACATTTTACCTCATCAAGAAACCATGTGTTCCCATCATTAATGATGGGACTAAGTGCATACTTAGCAAATTTGCAGATGACACCAAGTGAAGTGGAGGTGCAGGCATTCTGGAAGGTAGGGCGAGGATCCCGAATCACCTAGACAGACTGGAGAAATTGTCTGCAATCAACCAGGTGAAATTCAACAAGGACAAGTGCCAAGTTCTGCACTTGGGATGGAATAACTACATGCACAATACAGATCAGGGAATGATTGGCTAGGCTGCAGTACAGCATGGAAGGCCCTGGGGGTTACAGTATACCGTTAACTGCATATACATATCATCTATATGGGGTCCTGTTGCAAAAAAAAGGCCAACAGCGTACTGGGATGTATTAACAGGAGCGTTACTGGCAGATCAAGGAAAGTGATTCTTCTGCTCTAGTCAATAAGGTCTCACCTGGAGTACTGTGTCGTTTTGCTTCTCCCCCCACTCCTCCCCCCCCCCAAAAAAGAAAAGAGATCTGGATGAACTGGAAAGTGTCCAGCAGAAAGGAAATGCACACACCTGGGAAGCAAGATTTATGAGTCAAGACTGAAAGACGTAGCGTTATTTAGTCTGGAGAAGACTGAGGGAGTATTTGATAACAGTCTTCAAATATCTGAAAGGCAATTATAGACAAGCTGGAGATGGGCTTTTCTCTGTGGCTGAGGGACAGGACTAGAAGCAATGGCCTCAAGCTTCAGCAGGGGAAATTTAGGTTGGAGATCAGGAGGAACTTTCTAACCAAGGATGCTCAAGCTCTGGAACAGGCTACTAGAGTTGTGGAACCTGCATCCCTGGAAACCTGCAAGAGCGGGTTAGACAAACACTTGGGTGGGATGGACGAGTCTCCATTTTGAGCACGGGACTGGACTAGAAGACTTTGTGACCCCTTTCCAACACTACTTTCCTATGATTATAGGACTGACTCTTGTGACCAAATCTAAGACTGGCCTCTGGCTTCCCCTCCCAAAAAAAGACTGCTGCTCAGGATTTTCAAAACAATTTGAAATCCATGTGGTCTCCAGAATTGTCACTTGCCTTCATTTAACAAAGAGAGAGGTTGCACTTTGACAGGCCATCTTCAGTAGGAGACATAGTGCTATGCACTTTATTCCTTCATCATATGGATAAGGCAGGTCTGAAAGGCTTGTTTGCTTCAAGGCTTTTTCTTGTTCACCATGGGTGCATCAGACCTGCTCTTCTTTGTTGGTGCTAAAGATCTCCCCAGGGATCTTGGACTAGCTGCTTTCTTGACCTCCAGTAAAAGGGGTGGAGGCTTGTTTCCCCACCCCTAACCCCCAGAAACATTTCCTTCCAGCTATGTATCAGATGTTTAAGTTAAATGAGAATCAAAATAAGCAGGAAAAGGGAAAGCTTAAAATTTGGAATAAAACCCACTATATGAATGCTCTTCCTTGGCCTCTATTGTCATAGTCCTGCCCGTTTGCCCCCCCCCCCCCCCCCCCCCCCACCCCCCCAAACCAACAAAAGGCAACCAAAAAAACCAGGCGTGGGGGGGGTTGTTATTAGATATTAAAAAAATATGACAACACTATAAAGA
>JAGPOW010001998.1:4458382-4481784 GCA_030014935.1 Caiman crocodilus | reverse complement strand
CGTCCTAGCCACCCTAACTGTGAAGTAGTGCCTCCTAATGTCCAACCTAAACCTGCTCTCCAGTAACTTGTGACCATTGGTCCTAGTTACCCTGGTGGTAACAGTTACAACGGCATTAGTGCCTGTATTATAGACATAGCTGTAGTTCTTTGTACTGGCATAATAACTCTCTCCCTCTTGAAAAAAACAGCTGAACTAATAGGGGCACAATTTTACCAGTATAATTGTATCTATACATGGGGTTTCTGCCTGTCAGCTTTGCCTGTCAAGGACCATACCTCATCAAGCAAATGGTGACAGAAGTCTGTAGTGTAGACCTGGTCTAAGTACAGGCAGCAAGGTAGAACGCATGGGAAATAAAATGAAAGAAGCTTTCTCTCTGTTGCCATTATTAGATAGGGAAGAGGAAAAGGCTGTGAATACCAGCACAGACTTTATAGAATCATAGAAAATTAGGGTTGGAAGGTGACCTTAGGATATCATCTAGTTCAACCCCCTGCTCAAAGCAGGACCATCTCCAACTAGATTATCCCAGCCAAGGCTTTGTCTAGCTGGGTCTTGAAAAACCTCCAAGGATGAATATCCCACAACCTCCCAGAAAAAATTGTTCCAGTGTTTTACTACCCTGCTAGTGAGAAAATTCTTTCTAACATCTAAGCCAAACTTCCCTTGCTGCAACTTGAGACTATTGCTCCTTGTTCTATCATCTGTCACCACTGAGTACAATCTAGCTCTATCCTCTTACAAACCCCATGTGCCCGCCTCTGTTCTATTAGGTGCTCCCTTGCCACCCTGGCCCACACTAGTGATCTTCTATGGTAAGGCCTGGGGTGGGCTCCCAAAGATTTCCCTGGCTGATGTTCGGGGTCCCCCTTATCTCTCCTGCCACGACTTTGATTGTAACTTCAGTGGGGGGGTTCTCCCTTGGGGTAGCCTTCAGGGCCACCACGCTGTGTGATGGGCATTCAAAGGATTCCGACCTTCCCTATACCCCGGCCATTCGCCACCTTTTTATCGTGGATCTCCTGGCCCTCATGCGCCTTTGCATCTCCTCAGGCTCTACCCTGATCTCTCCTGGCCATCCGGCCACGAGCAGCCGGTGGCCTGGGGTCTCAGCCCAAAATACACAGGCCCCGAGGCCCTTTTTCCTTGCCTCATGTATTCCTGTTCAACCCCCTATTTTACCCACACCGTGACTGTTATGCACTCCAACCACCATGATTATTATAGTAAAGTGGGTCCCAGAGGGCCTGGAGTTCCCCTGAACTTAACAGCTAGTTCCCCACTTGCGGGTCCTTCCTACATCTGCTTTTCAGTTACTCTCCCTATTGAGTGGCCAGCTGGCTAGCCAGTTGACTTCCCAGCCAACCTCTCTGCTGGTGTCTTTGCCGGATGTGCTGTCCGTTTCCCAGCTGAGGACTTCATCAGCTCTGCTGCTGGCTTGCCTACTTGAGCCCTCACTGGCTCCGCTACTGGCTTGCCTGCTTGATCCCTCGCCGGCTCCACTACCAGCTTGCGTGTTCAATCCCTCGCTGGCTCTGCTACTGGCTTGTGTGCTTGAGCCCTCGCCAGTTCTGCTGCTGAATCTCATGCTGGTCCTGCTGCCGGCTCTCACGCTGGTCCTGCCGCTGGCTTCCTCACTGGCTTTGCTGCTGGCTCTCATGCCGGTTCTGCTGCCAGTTCTTTCACTAGTTTCCCTGCCGGCTCTGCTGTTGACACCACCGCCTCCACCTCCGCAGGCTCTGCCCCTGCTGTCCCGGGCTGCTCGATGCAGCGGCTGTGCCTCTTGGGGTATGGGCTTCCCCATCAAGCCTCTGCTCACCAGCCCTCGCCAGTTTCTCAGGGCAGTCTTTTATCCCCGCTAGGCAGCATCTCCCACTGATGTCACCTTGCCCCAGCTGGATATAGGTGCGGCTAACAAACCACACGGGCGGTTTTGCCACATGCCTCTCCCCACGCCTTTCGGCCCCTGCAGGAGGTAAGTGAGGCTTTCTTTTGTTTTTGGCCTGGGGTCTTCCGGTCACCCTAGCTCCCCTGGGACACCCCACTTCAGATAGTTGAAAGGTGCTATTAAATCCCCTCTCAGTCTTCTCTTCTGCAGACTAAATAAGCTCAATGCCCTCGGCCTGTCCTTAGAAGTCATGTGCCCAGCCCCCAAACCATTTTTGTTGCCCTCTGCTGGACTCTCTCCAATTCGTCCACATCCTTTCTGTAGCAGGGGGCAGAAACTAGACATAGTATTCCAGATGTGGCCTCATCAGTGCTGAATTGAGGGGAATATCACTTCCCTTGACCTACTAGCAACACTCCTACTAATGCAGCCCCGTGTGCCTTTAGCTTTCCTGACAATGAAGGCACACTGTTGGCTCATTGTCCATTGTAACCCCCAGGTCCTTTTCTGCACAGCTGCTGCCCAGCCAGTCAGCCCCCAGCCTCTACTGGTGCTTGGGATTATTCTGCCCCAACTGCAGGACTTTGCACTTGTCCTTGTTGAACCTCATGGGATTTCCTTTGGCCCAATACTTCAATTTGTCCAGGTCTCTCTGAATCCTAGCCCTACCCTCCAGTGTACCTACTCCTCCTCCCAGATTGGTGTCATTTGCAAACTTGCTGAGGGTACACTCTATGCTATCTTCCAGGTTGTTGATGAAGATATTGAACAAAACCAGCTCCAGGAATGACCCCTGGAGCACTCCACTTGATACCTGCTGCCAATCAGAAATCAAGCCATTGATTATTTTACCTATTGAGCCCAATGCTCCAGGTAGTTTTCAATCCACCTTACAGTCAACTCATCCAGCCTGTACTTCCTTAGTTTGCCTGTGAGAATGTTGTTGGAGACTGTATCAAAAGGCTTGCTAAAATCAAGGTATATCACATCCACCAGTCTCCCCATGTCCACAGAGCCAGTCATGTCATCACAGAAGGCAATCAGGTTGGTTGGGTATGACTTGCCCTTGGTGAATCCATGCTGACTGGTCCTAAGCACCTTCTTCTCCTCTGAGTGCCTAGAAATGGATTCCCTGAAGATCTGTTCCATTAAACTTTTTACACAGATCTGACTTTCAAATCTGTTGGTTCTCTTGTTTTTTATAGGCTATGGATTGACTTATTTGAATTTACTGAGGGTCCCATTCACTCTTGCATAGAATACCTAACCACAGCTAAGGCACCACCTAAATTTCACATAAACCTTAACAATGGGACTTAAATTAAATTTAAGCAGAGTAAACTCTGGTTAATTCACCAATGGGATAATATGCTGCTATGGTTTATTTTGCCATTTTGCTGCCAGTACCCTTCCCCCTTACACTATCATCCCTCCATCAACTCCTGATAACTGGTCACTGCTGGATAATTTAACATCTTCATTCTCTTTAGAATGCCAAATTTCCAGAGTTTATTGTAAAGTATAGTCTCTGTGACCCCTCTACACAAGGAGTAATCTCTCTCAGAAATACAGGTGCAATTGCTCTTTAACTCTCATATAGTGCTCTAATGGTTAGCATAGCTATTGTATTTATCAAATATGCAGCAATCAACAAGATGGTCCTAGGCATTTTTATATTAATTTGTGTGTTGAGGTAGAATTATTTTCCCCATTCCTCCGCATCAGTGCCCCAGTAGGGATGTACATTAGCTGTTTACACTTTACAGATAGAAGTGTAGCAACATTCACCAACTAATCCTCCACAAACCCTGTGATAATAGACCTGTTGCTCCCATCCCACACAGAGAAGTGACTTCTGAACATCAGAGCCAACCTTGAACCTCTAGTGTTCCTAATGTCCATATCATTCATGTTTTACCAATAAATGTAAAGATTTTTTGTTCACATATTTTATCATTTCATCTGCAAATGGTCATCCCCAAATGTTGCAGCTCATAGAGCTCTAGAAAGTTTAAGAATTTTACTTTTTTTCCTCTCTTTTCTCACTAAATAATGTAGATGATCTTATAAAAATAAGTCTAAAGTGTGGACACACAGAAGAAAATTCCAGGAAAGGAAAACTGACCAAGACTAGAGAACTAACATAATTTCTGCAAGAAATTACTCAGTTGGAACCAAAGAATGGTAAACAGGAGCTCTGGGGCCTTGTCTGGGAGATCATGTGTAAATAGCTTTTTTATTGAAATGGGAAAATTCTTTCTACTGACTATTTTATTCTATAAATTGTGCATGGTTTATGTTCATGAAGTATCCCCAGCACACCACACGCTTTTCTCAAATGTTTTTTTAGTCATTCCATCAATAGTTGTATTGTCTGTAAATGCCTCTCAAGTCATTTGTCACAAGCATTCAATATTTGGTTGGAGATTAGTTTTTACTGGACACAGTCCCAGGGTATTGCTTGATTTTTGCTGGTATTCACTCATTTTTATAAATAGCTTTACAGTCATCAGTACAATTGGTTATTTTCTTTGCCAGTTTTCAATGACATATTTAAAAATATTTTAAAATAATAAAAAGTTTACACATCAGCTTTAAGGGTTTGGCTTAAAATGCCTTGCAGATTAGGGTAAGAGACTCTCCAAAAAGTTTCTAAAATTGTGCCTGTTCCTCTGATCCAAACCTGCTTTTGTGTTCACAGTCTTCCATTCAACAAACATGTATATAAGCATGTGTACAGTCCCGTTGGCTTAATACTGGTTGAGTACCTTACTGAATCAGGGCTGTAACACAATTTCTTCAGCATCATTATCATCCATAACAGTTCCTGCAAAATTATAAGATTTTTTTAATTTAATGCATGGAAAGATCTACCTTATTGAAATGGCAGAACTGTAAAATGTCCAGGGGACACAGAGTATGCCATTGCCTGATGTATATGTCATGCTTTTGTTTTAAATGGAACATTAATAATGATTATTATAATAATAACAACAGCTTCTGACATGCAAAATAGGGTCCTCAGAGAACCTGTCTTTCTGGGAATGGCAAGACCAACTCCAGCAACAATCTGGCGTTCACCTCACTCGCCACAGCACTGCATGGTAGGATAATAGACTTGAACTTTGAACACGTTAGGAGAACATGAGTGACTGATGAAATCTGATTTATTTACTGAACTGCCACATAATTAGTTGGCATAACTGATTTATTTACTGAATTGCCAAAGAATGAATTGGCTTAACTGATTCTTTGAATTAACTGCTGAAGAGTTAATTGGCCTAATTGATTTATTAGGGAACCGTGGGGGAAACTGATCAGACTCACTGATTTACTTAGAGAATGACCCGAGATGCTAGGGGACTAATTAATTTATCTAGAACTTGTGGGTAGAATTAATTGGATGGAATGATTTACCTAATGAACAGCTGCTGAACCTGAAGAGGCTAATTGATTTTGTTGCTTGGCCAGTAAAGTAAGGCTCAGGGAACACAGTACCCCATGGATTGGAAACTAGACACCAGGATAACACTGGCATGTGGAAGGGGTGTGAGGGGATATGGAGCCCCATACATCTTTCTCATGGGCAGCTTGTGCAGGTTGCTCTTAATGACCAAGAACCCTCCCATTGACATTCAAGAGCAAGGCATGGCAGACAAAGAGAGGGCCAAACCACATGAGTGGGCTACATTGAAGGCCAAACTGTCCAGTCCAAAGAGTTGACACCTCAAGGGTTTGAGTGCACATGTACAATGACATGAAGCTTACTGGCTACACCTCTCACACCAAGATAGATAAAATCTCCTTGGAAATGGAAATAAACTGTAAACTAGATCAGAACAGCTCACAAAACTTTACCACAGTGATGATGAAGACCAGTTCCTAATTTAATTTTTCACATTTCTTATAGAAAAATAAATAAATATAAGTCGTTCAGTCTCTTGGCCAACAAAATATTATACTTTGTGGACCATTTCTTGAACCCCACCCTTCCCTTTGTATGGAGGAACATAGTTATAGTTAACCCTTAATAGAAAAGGCTTCAAATAATAGACAAGCTTCTGAAATATTGGTTCAAAATATTAACCAAAATTTCAGCAAGCTGTTGTGACATAATTAAAACTTATTTACAGAGGTCAAGTAGAGTTTATACCTGGACACCATTGCATACATTTTATCCAGAGTCTGTTAATCTAGTTCTTTCAACCTATTTGGAGACCAAATGCCAGTCAGTGATATCTCTCAATACAGAAAAAGCTTTTAACTGAGTAGAGTGGCAATACTGCTTTTGGATCAATTAAATAATCACCTTTTCACAAATCTGTTCTCTATTGGCAGGCAGTTAGGTATCAATCACCTCAAGCAGTTTTGGTTATAACTTTATTCCAATCTCTTCTATTTAGCTTGCACAAAGGGGCAGGGAAGCCCATCCTTCTTGTTCCACTGTGCCCCTTCCTTACATTGCTTGGGATGTAGGGTTAGGATACAACGTAGAAGGAAGCAGACCTGCAAATATTGCTATTAACTTGAGCAGGTAAGGTCTACATTTTGAGTTTAGAGGGACTATCTTCACATTAGGGTGAGAAAAGCTGCACTGAGCTTCATCCTACCCACTGCTGCAATCACATCTCCTTATGTCATCACCAGAGCTCTTTTACTTGATATGGCCTTTATTTTTGTCTCTAAACCATCTCTTAAACATGTAAATCCTTAAATTACCTTTAAATATATCCTTCCTAGCATGTTTTAATAACATTTTAGCCATGACCATCCTAACATATTTTCCTATAACACTTAAATGGTAACCATTCTCTTTCCTTCTCCTCTGAGATGTTAAACCTCTTAAAAATAAAGTACTTCACTCCAAATGTTTCTCCAGCGCACAGTGACATAGGTCTTCTAACCAGAAGCTACAAACAGGTGTCAGAGGTTAAGTATATCCTACCCTTCTAATATCGCTAAATGGAAAGGTGGCTTTGCTAGAGGAGTGGGGAAAAGGACTCAGGGTAAAGATCAAATCCTGGTCCTCAGGTTGAATGACTCTGGGACAGCATTGGTCCCAGCTTCCCCTTGACACAGTCAAACCATAGCAACTATTGTCCCAGTATCACATGCAGGGATCTGGGTTTTCTGTTTGCTGCTTGAGGTAGAGGGGAACAGGACTACAGGGGGCACCACATGCATGTGTGCACATGCACACATGCATGTGGCCAGCCATACAGGCAGGCAACAGTGGAGAGCAGCTTCCCCAGCTGTCTACAGATAAGTCTATAGGGGGGAGGGGGCATTGTTGATGCAGGGGGCAACAGGGGGGCAGATTGAAGCCCCCACAGTGAAGGAGAAAGTGAAGTAGAGTTGGCAGCTGAGGCTGGAGGCATTGTCCAGCTGGGGCACCGCATGGAGCCTGGGGCCAGGGCAGGAATGTGCAGCCATGGGGCCTGGCTGGGGAGTGGAATGGTGCCGTGGGTGGCTTGTTCAGAGGCTGGTGGTAGGGCTGGCTCCACAGTGCTTCATACACTCCCGTGCAGAGGGCATGGGGGAGCATGTGCCCCTCCCCAGATTTCTGTGCAGGCAAGGGTGGATGTGGCCTGCCCAGTGTGGGCTTGGGGCTCCCTTCCCTGCTGGCCTTCCCCCAGGGCCTCCAGGGCCCAGTGGGTGGGACCCAGCACAAGAGAGCAGAGCAAAGCAGGGAGGCTGAGTGTTCTGCTTTTGCATTTTGAAAATATGGTCACCCTACGTCAGGGTGGTTCCAAGATGTCATTGTATGAAAAATAACTAGGTTGATTTTGAGAACTACTGATCTAGTTTAATCTGTCTGCCATATCCTGTACTCATCCATGGGGCACCTGCATGCTTAACAATTTTTTTGAAATGCATTAAAAGGACTTGTTTCCCTCATTTTCTAGTTCATTGTTAGGTTGCTCTGCTGTGAATCAGTTAAGTTATAAAAAAGGTAGTTCTTCATTTTGAACTGAAGGCAGAGGTGCCTGCTGTCATTCTAACCCCTTGTAGACCTGGCAAACTGGGAGCTAGCTCCAAAGGAATTGCTGTGTCCAGGAGCCAAGAGACACTGTGCATGGGTGACACTGGGGATCCCCACAGCCACGTGCACCCTCGGGGGCGCGGGAATTAGGGCTAACAAGCCTCATCTCTTGGCAACAGGAAGTCACTTCCACAAACCGGAAGCACTTCGCCCGGCGCCTGCGCAGAAAAAAAAACAAGCGGCTAATGTCTCCCCTTCCTGTTCCGCTCGCAAGGCGACCCGCAAGCTGATAGACAGGAAGCTGCATCCTATTGGCTCCGACAAAAGGATAATGCCGCGGGAGCCAGTAGGATTCGAGGGCGGTCCCCGAAGCTGGAAGTGCGTTGGGGCTGCCTTCTGGTTTTCAAAGATGCTGGGGAAGTGACGTCAGCGGGCGAGAAGCGGTGGGCGGGGCTGGCTGCGGACCCCGCCAGGCTCTGGAGTGCGGACCCACCAGTCCGTGCGCTCGGGGCTGCGGGAGCGGCCTGCGCGCGGGGCCCTGGAGAGCGCCGCCCGCCGCCGCGCCCCGCGCCATGTCGGGGCCGCCGCTGCAGGCTCCCAAGCGGCCGGAAGAGGCGCCCGGCGGCGCCGCGCAGTGGTGAGTAGCCGCGGGCCGGGCCGGGCCGGGCCGCTTCCCTTCCCTCGGAGCCGCCGCCTCAGTCAAGGGGTGGCGGCCCCTGGCGGACGGAGCGCGCACTGCAGGCCTCGCCTCACCTCGCCCCGCCCCGGGACACGTGGGAGGGCGGCTCCGTTGTGACGTCGGGCTTCCTCATACGCGTGACGTCGTGGGAACTTCCTGTGGTCATTTGCGAAGGATGGAAGCTGGGGGCGTGGCATGGGCTCTTTCCTGTACCAGCTGGGAAGAGCGAAGGCGGCTGACGCACTCTTCTTGGGCCCAATAGACCCGACTGCAAGGGGCGTCGCCAGTGGGGCCAATTTGGCTTTTTTTGCATCTTTTTTTTTTGCATTGCGGGTTCGACAGCCGAGGAACCTGGACACCGCTGTTACCTGGAGAGCAGGGTGCCTCCGGGGAAGGCTGGGCTGCTGGCGTCTTGGCGCTTTTTTCCACGTGAAACTAAATCATGTGCTTCTCCCCCCGGGTGAAAATGCCATTTTTTTGGTTCTTTTTTCAATCGCCAGCTTTCTTTAGTGGTCACTAAACACCAGAGTTCATTTTTTCAAAAGAAAACTCTTGCATTACGATCTAGACCTAAGCTGGCCACCCAGAGAGCTAGTGATGTGGCAGAGCAAGCTAAATATTCAGGCCTTTTGATGAAATTCAGGCCTCTTGATGTGTCATTCCAGAAGCTGAACCAGTGGCCACCAAGTACAGCTAAAAACTCCCCCTAGTAAGGAAGAGGTGGGCACTACGGGCACATCAGTGATTTCTTGGGGCAAATAAAATACAGAATGGGGATGGGAGTGGAAGTCAGAGGTTTAAAACACAAAGTTTGCACCAAGGGCAGACACTGAGCAGAGCTCGTTGGACAGTTGTCGCTGGCTAATATAGGCAACAATCTTCCTCATAGAGTGGGTCAGTCTCTGTAACAACGGAGGGGGATGGTTGACTGTTCCTGTATGGGAATAGACCCATGTTTCTTCTGTGTACCAAAAAGACGGAGTTAGATGTCAGCTAATACTATACTTACAAAAAAGGGTGTTCCCAAAGGATGAAGTGATTGTCTACTAGTGAGGGGGGAGAGGTATTCATTTCGCTTCTTATTCCCTTGGGTTCACATGGAATAGGGCTCTGATACTTTATAGATATCTCTTAACAAGAAGCGTCTTCCTCTGTAGAGAAGGCCCTCTGCAGCGCTCTGCCCAAAGTAAGGAAGGGACTGCAAGTGTTACAGGGTGGATCATTTTCTCTGCGAGTCAAAGGCAACTTCTTTTCAGGACATAAGGAAGAAGATTTTTTCTGGACGTCTGATTAAATCACTGATTTTGATGAGAGAGGGCAGCAACTGATTCTCACTTAAGCCTTTTTCTAATCGGTCACTCTCTTAGAGAGGGTTCAGAACCTCTTAAAGGTGCAAATTGCATCTACTCATTAAAATGCAAGCATTTGGTCATTGACATGGGCCCTTGTTGTCAACAGCTGAGCCAGGGACCCTGAGCTGGTCTTGTCTCCTGGATAGAAGATTTATTAAGAGAGGAGCTCTATAACATTATGATGAGCTACATGCAAGTTCTCATTCATAAATTTCCTGCCATAATGGTTACTGAAAAATCAGGGATACATTGACTTCTCCAGCAAGTGGGATTTACTTGTTTACCTTCAGTTGAAGTTCTGGCATTTTCTACCATCTTTCTTCCATTTTCCCCAAGAAGCAATTGAGGAACTTCAACTAATAGAACTTCAACTAATCTAAAATGATATCAACACGAAGAAGATTAATACACAAGAGCCTCTTCTTCGATCAACTGTGCCACTGAAAATGATGAGGAGTGTTATTCCTCCGACTCAGATCTTGCTGATGTCAAATCAGGACAGTTGGCTTCCCATGGCACTCTTATCAATGGGAAAAATCTGTTGGACAGATGAGTTTAGAAAATGGTAGTCTGGGGCAAGTGTTTAAACTATAAATATTCCAAGAGAACATTATTTTCTAATTCTCAACCTCTGAAAATCCAGAAAAGCAATGGTTTATTTGCAGGGGTCTTTCTATATTGAAATCTTGTGTCTGTAAAAAAGGCACTAGTCAGAAAAATGCCTGGATTATATCTGGGTTTAATCACGTCAGTGAAATCCAAACTTCCTTAATGTCTACACGGCAGTCACTACTGTGACTACAGTTTGTGGAGATGCACTTGACCTGGCTACCTGGGGTACTGTTCATTAGAGCCGTGCAAGGCTTTGGACAGAGCTTCGGATCTGGAGAAGCTTCGGACGCTTCGGGGTCCAGAGCAGCACATCCAGGTCGAAGTGCTGCCTTGTTTGGCTTCCTGAAGCAGTTCGGAGCCCCCTTGGAGATCCGGCTATAGGATATAATGGTGAAGCAATAAAATATATGTAACTTTGTTGTTTTTTGTCCTATTTGGATGAAATTTTCAGAGGTGGTAAGCTCTGCAGAGAGGATGACGCCTGCCAAGTTTCAAGAAGATAGGTGCAGGGGTTTGGGAGGAACTGTACCCCAAATTCTTTAAAGCAAAACTCCTGTCACATCTATGTGTTAACAACATAGGGGGGTCAAAACTGCAGGGCTGGTGGCTGTTACTGAGGCCACAAAGCCTGCCAAGTTTCAAGAAGATCAGTGTAGGGGTTTGGGGGGAACTGCCCCTCAAGCTGCAGACAAGCAAAACTGGTGCCAGCAAAGTTATAGAGATTTCATTGATTTCCTCATTATACCCTATGGCCAGATCTCTGAAGTGGCTCCAAAGCTTCGGAGCCGCTTTGCCGGATCAAGGCGTAACCTGGTCCGGATTGGATTGCAGCCATCTGAAGCAGCCACATCCGAATCTGGATTGGATCACTGCTGACTCGCACAGGCATACTGTTCATGGCATAGCTGCAGTAGCACATGGCGCAACATGAGCTAACTGCCTGAGCCTTTTAGAGAAAAGGTTTGTGTTATATGCAAGAGAATACAGAATTTATTTGAAAAAAAGTCTCTGTTTATTTGATTTTTAATGTAGAATGTTTTGTAAAGGATAAAAGGGTAACGTAACTGGTAGCTGTGGTTTACAGCTTTCTTCTTTTAGCAATCAGCAACTCCTTGCTACAAGCCGCTATGCTACTAGATACAAATATGTTGATTGGATTACTATCCTCAGTCCTAAAGAACAAAGAGATGTACCCTGAAGAGTTATGATAATATGGGGAAATACAAATGTATATAAAATGGCAGCCAGAGATTAGGAGGGCTTATTAAAGAACGAGATGAGGTTTCTACATTAAAAAACCATTTTATTCAAAATAAAAAGAGGAAGGAGGAGCAGGGGAAGAGGTGTATGCCAAACCTTAGAAATCCTCAACTACGTCACTCCTCGTGAGGACTACCAGTGAAGAACATGAACCATTATGGTCAAAAGGTGGTAGCTGGAGCCAGACTTCTGTCTGTTCCCACATTCTGTTAGTGTCAGATATGCTATATTCCGCTCAACTTGAAAGAGAAACTTAGTTATAATTCCTTATTAAAATAATTAAACTTCAATAAAATAGTAAATTGCCCTTGCTGAGTAGACTGACATGGCGGTATGCAAAATTCTGAATCATATACTGTAAATAATTGACAAAATGTAGAAAAAAAATGTGTTCAATTCTCCATTTTATTTCCACTTCATTATACAAAGAAGGATTGAAACTATTTTGTATTTTTCTTCCCTGCTTTGGACTAACTGAAATGTCAGGTATGGTCATTTTCTAGTTTTTGTGGAAGAGTCATCAGTGATCTAAAGCAAGGCTGTCCAGCTGGCAGTCCATGGGCTGCATGGGGAGTAATCTCCTGGTCCCCAGACCCTCAGACCAATCACTAGTCACCCCCTCTCCCTCCCTGACTTGCTCTGCTTCTACCACTGGGATCTGCAGGCTCTCCCTTCCTCCCCTGCCTTCCATTTCCATGCCTCTGCTCCTGGGGATGAGGTGACACAGCATGGCCCCCAGGCCCAAAGGAGCCCCCAGCCCAGGGAGTTTCTGGCCCCAGTATGACAGCAGTGAAGCCCGCATGGTGCAACAGAGTGGTGCTCACAGTCCACCTCAGTGTGCGGCCTTGGTGGGGAGCAGGGGAAGAAGTATGTGGGTTCTGGGTGGTTAGAAGGTGAATATTCTTGCCCTAAATCATGGATGATGAACTCTCCAAGTCCCTAATTGAAGATGATGTTCCAAATCTCCAAATAAAACCTGTTTTTCCTCCTGTTTCACAGGTGTGTGAGTTACATGTAAACAAGAGTTCCCAAACCATCTAACTGAAAACTGTTTTCTTTATGAATGCTTCAGCTTTCATTCTCTTTCATTCTTTCTCTTCGTTCTCCTTGAATCCCTTTAGTACCTATTACAGCAGTAGGAGCCAGACTTTGACAGTGTGACACAAATTAGCACGGTACCTCCCCAAGTGTCACTCTGATCCCCTTGACATGCCAAACCTACTGCTCTGCTTTCTGCTTCTTGTCCTGTTGCCTCTGTGCTGGTTGTGCCCTCCCTGGCTGCCTGTGCTACTCGAAGCACGTACCCTGCAATTGACCACTCCTGTGTTTGAGAATTGCCCACAGGAAAAGCTTACTGCAGCCTTACATTGCAGCAAAAACTTTGAATTGTCTAGAAAACTGTGTGTACATATGGTTGTTTGCCTTTAGTCTCTTGCACATGGTTTCAAGGGTATAAATAAGAAATATGTTTCAAGTCACTGTTCATTCTTTTTCTGACCTGCAAAGATATGTGAGTTCAGAGCAGAGAGTGGTTTTGCCATTTCTTTCATCTTCTTTTTTTTCTATTCCGGTTTTTTTTTTTCTTTAATGCAACTCTAATCATATTTCCTTGCTGTGTTGAATGAAAAAAAGCAATGTCTGTCAGAGAGTCCCTTCTTACCACCTTTCCCATCTGAAAGAATTATCACATCTTTACGATTGGATTAGGATGCCTAGGAAATGAGCAGGGACTCACAAATGAAGGAGGTCCACAGCTAGAAAATGTTTAGTAAGTTCTGCATCTTCCTGCAGAAGGTATTCTGGAAGCATATTTTCTAGATCTAAAAACAAGAAAGGGTGGTGGGGAACCAAAACTGTTTATGAAAGAGATAAGTGCTTCAAAAAGTTTTCAAAAAGAAATAGTCAGGAAGCAGGTATAGCAAACCTGAGCCCTGGGTATAACCCAAGAATTGGATAGTCTTTCTTATTCTGCAGTAGCAATGGTTTTAGGAGGTGTAAAGTAACTCAGTTCATCACAGTGAGGTGAATCTTGATTATCTGAATGTTCACATTAACTGTTTCACTGCTGATCATTTGAGGAAAAACATTTTGATAACCTCCACAATTCCATTTGTCTTACTTGCCTTCTTTGTGCTAAAGCCCCCAACTCATTCTTACTCTATTGTGAAAACCTCTACGAATGCTTCACAATGCAAAAATGGGTTGCCAGTACAGCAATGTTGCATATTGAAAATGAAAACATGGGCAAAATGTTGGGGACTGGTTCTTTAAATTAACTTGCTGCAGAATTTCTTACTACATGCAGTGGATGTGCCAGGATCCATAAAAATGATGTTTGCTTCCCCAGAAGTATGCCTGGAAATTAGGCTTCACAACCAAGTACTGGAGCTGAGAGAGAATTTTGAGATGCCAGAGGGAAGAGAGCTCTGCAAGTAAAAGTTTTCCATGTCTTAGACAGATAGTACTGTGGTATTACAACAACATAAAAGGAGCCTAACATCTCCAGCTAAGACTGGAAGCTGTCCTGTTTGGGAACGAAGTACCCACTACCAGATCACCCCAATGACTTCTACCTTGCCAGAAAAAAACAACACGGTGGCAGACTGCTTGTGCAACAATTAAAATTGGAAGCAAGAATGGCCCCTCAGTTTCCTCCTGTTATACTCTCAGTCATCAGCCAGAATGTCATATTTCCAGAACTTCTTGAGAGCAAGCAGGACCTAGGATTGCTTTCACCTGGACTTGGGCTGGGAGTTCAGCTGTATGTTCCTGATGAATCTGTAGAGCTAAAAAATTAAATGAAACGGAGCTAAAATTTTAGTGGTAACCCCAGTCTGACTTTGCCAGCTTTAGCTTTGTTTTATTTCCAGAGCTGATATCAAAACCATAAAAATTGCGTTCAGGTTCATCAAATCTCTTATTTTGGGTTTAGAGATTCTCCGTGTTAAATCATTTTGTCTCTTGAGCTAACACTTTGGCATCTGTATTGTTAGGCACATTAGCTAGTTTGTTTGCTCCTCGGTAAGCTATTCAGTCTTTTTGGAAAGCAGGGAGCCTTAAACTATGCACACGTATTGGTTGTATGGGGAGAGAGTTTTTTTTCATCTGGCAGCAGACTTGAAGTTGTCTGCTGTCACTTTTATCATGGACTGTCTACTATGCTTGAAATAGTTGATGTTGTCTTTGAGATCAGTTAATTTCCATCTGGCTACTATCTTAACTTTCTTCCCTCCATTGAGCAAAACAATAGTTTAATTCATCTTTCTGTAACCAAGTTTTTGAAAATTGCCATTCCATGTATTCTGTTTTGTTCTCCCAAAATTTCTTCTCTTCACATCTTCATCAGATATGTTTTCTGTGCCATCTCTCTGAAGGTGGTGCACTCATTATAGTAATAACACCAGCCTATATATACAGAGTTAGCGAGGCACAAACCTGAAGGCCATAATATAAGGCAGGAGCGGACAATTATATTTCAGGTGGAGGGCTGCTTACCCAGTTTTGGCAGGCAGTCGAGGGCCACATAGGTAGCCCTGCCCCTTGACAGGTGCCCTGCCCACTGGTCACCGTCTTGGGACCAATGTCCCAGGGCCAGCACCGGTGGGGCCCAAAGTGGGCAGCAGGCTGGCAGGGGTCCATGGAGCTGGGCTAAGCTGCACCAGCAGGGAGAGGGAGGAGCTGGCCTGGCTCCATAGAGCCCCTGCCAGCTGGGACCCCGCGCTCTTGCCACCCTGCTCTGGGCCCCGCCGGCACTGACCTGCTGCACTCCTTCTCTTACCGTGTGGGCTTTGATCTGCATTCCCCATGCCCCTTGCCTCCCTTATGCCCCCTTCCTCACCCCCCTTACTTACCAGCCAGATACTGCTCTCCACACTGCCCAGCTGCATTCCTTTAAATCGGCTATTGGATCGGTATTGGCCGATATGGCTGGTTAATAATCAGCTATTGTTATCAGCCAGGAGAATCTTTATCAGTGCACCCCTACAATAAGGTCAAGAGTCAGTGCACCTCAGCCTAAACAGATTATCGTGTATATGTAGCAGTTGTTATGACCTGAGAGTTGTTTTATGGGAATGAGCTCAAATTCTGGCCCCTAGTGAAAAGAAAACTCATTTATTGAAATTGACTGAGAGAATGTGGGTTTTTCTTTTTTTCTTTTTAGCTTTCAGCTCTTGTCACCTGGGGACTTTTGCAGTTAGAGAGCCAGAAGTTTTAGCCTCCCTGGGAATGTCAATAAAATGTTCCTGATTGATTTTTCTGTACAAAGTAAGAGAGGTAGCATGGAAAGAAGAGGAGGCAGCAAAATCTGTCTTCCTACGTTCAACAGTTCCCTTTCCCCTTACAGCTTTTTCTGGTGGGGAAGGAAAGTGGTGAATATAAAAGCAGCGGGGTGGTGTAAAAGTCTTGGTGTTTAGGGAGAATACAGGGTTTCTTTGTTGTGGCCAAAAGAAAAGGATGTTGATGTTTTGGGGATTTTTGTTTTGAGTTGAGAAAAATGTAATTCCTTTTTCCAAGAATATCTGTAATAGGAGTTAAAACTACATCATTGTATAATGGCTAATCCAGTGATGTAATATTATTAACTAGGCAAGCACTAGTTTTACTGGCTAAGTTACTGAAGTCTAACGGGCAATTTCTATAGTTGACTGACTGTTAAGTCAAGACACCAGGATGTATACAATATGCACGTACCACATTTACTTGGATAGGGGGGAAGGAGCTCCTTCATGAAAGAGCTGCCCTGAGATGTTTGGCTGTCTGATGAGCTGCCTGCAGGACTCATAAGGTTCCTGGAGCTCATAAGGTACCCTGGACTGAATAGCATGCTAGATTAGGGGAAAAGTTTGCCTTCTTAAAGGGGCACAGTGTAACCCCATCATTATTGTTGTGTTATATAGCCCAGGGTCTGATGTTTGTGTTGTTTTTTGAACCGGTGGTTTGGGATGAGACTAAGGGGAGGTGGAGGCCTCGTTAGTGCCCAAAGGAGGGCACACAATTGTGGGGAACTCCAGCACTAGAGGGGCACAGCTACAGAAGCTGGATAGCCCAGTGCCAGAGGGATACAGCAGGCAAGGGCCATGCTTGTCATGGTGACAAGAGGAGATTGATTAGAGCTAGTGCCTTGAAGCTGGGTCTGACACACTGGGTCTAGGCTAGAAGGCTTAGCTATATTAAAAGGGACAGAGGCTGAGTAAGCTGAGAGGGAACAATATTCATGTAAAACCCATGAGGCCTGGGGCATGGTAAAGGGAAGGTTTTGGAGCCACACAGTTAACACAAGGCATTAAGGTGTCCTGTGAGGCACCGACTTGAAATGAGACCTGGTAAGGGGTCCAAGGACCCGTAAGATCTAGTAGGGTTCAACAGGACTATGGCCACAGAAACTCATCAGCAGCCTCCCTACTCATTACTTTTATCAACAAGGTGTGGCAGGCAAGACTGGAAGGTGCCGTCAGGGTGGAGCTGGCACAGTTACGGAGCCCTAGGGGCATCACAGCCATCCCTGGGGACTGTGTGCCATGACAATTAGATTCTATATATGGAAATCGTATAAATTTGTTATCATTTTCCAGGTATGGAATCTGATTATTGGAGGTTTGCCTTGAATTTGTCCCCTCCCACTGCCATGGCAGGGAAAGTAAATCAGGGGATCTGGTAGCCTTTTGCTCTCTGTCTCCCCCCAGCTTTTTCCCCTTCCCGTTATTGTCAGACCCCACTCTCCCTGCGCACATGGAAGTGAGAAGCAAACTAGAAAACAATAACCGTGAAATCAAACATAGCTGTAGCAATTTGCATATAACCTATGCACTTAGTTCATGCAGAATTGATGCATGTTACCTTTGTTGGAAACTGCTGCAAGTTTTGGCACAGGTACAACATAAACACACTTTTGAGCAGCACTTTTGCACCTACTAATGTGTAGTACAAACTGTGCTTGATATTAGTCCAAAGCCAAAGGCTCATGATCTACCACATTGTTCATTGGGCTGGGCCCCAGCATATCAAGCCACAGTAACCCTGTAAGTCAGCACTGTTCAGTGTATACAGACACCCACCCCACGAAGGATCCATGTGCTGATTATCTCCTACTCATGACTGGAGCTGGGTGTTCTTGTCATTAGTTGCGGGATGCTCCAAAAATACATATCCAGATGAGGCACAGGGCAGCCTGGTCCAGCTTCACCTCAAGTGTGGAAGGTGGGGCCACACTAAACCTATGCACCAGGCTGAAAGAAGGGCTGACAGATGGATTCTGGGTGAATGTTATGGCTCACCAAGACTAGAAAAAAGTCGACACTATGGAGGACTGCACTCACTGGGCACTACCATACGTTTTACTCGGAGGAGATAACTTATTCTTGTGGTAGGTTCCCATCAGCATGTTTGCCCAATGTGGGCCACGTGTTTTACAGTCATGTTCACTGTTGGTTGCATTTAATCAACTTCATAGTTGATTTCCTTTGCTGAGCACACCCTGCTTTTGGCAGCAGTTTAACTATGGGCAATGTGTTTAGTGAGAGTTTGTTATATGCAGTTATGAGACAAGGGGCTTTTTTTCCTCATGCCATTCAGGTGGAAAAAAAGCCTCGTATTCCCGTAAATACAGTATTAATTGACATATCTGTGCGCTGATCATTTATATTACACTCTTCTTCTCTTTTCTTTTTTATTAAGCATTGCAGGCTGTATGTACCGAGTAGTTCAGACGACTGGGCCAGATGGAATAAACCTTCTGAAGTTGCTTCCAATTTCTAAATCCTCTGGGAATTTTGTGCCAATTCTTCCGTCTACAGTCAGACCTGATCCTGCTAGAGCGAATATACCACAGCCACTTCATGTTACTTTTAAGAGACCAGTTGCCAATACTCCCACACCTTCAACTGTCAACATACCTGTTTTTCAGACAACTAATCCTGGACAGATTATTCTTACAAGGGCATTGGATAAACAGGAAAATCTTAAAGTGACTTCTGAGAAAGAGAGCTTAACTACAAAAACTGTTCCTATCATTCAAAGTAATCCTGTTTTAGTTGATAGACTATCTTTGCAAAATATAGCTGTATCAGCTTCACCTAACCAGAATAATACAGTTTCGATGGATAGATCATCTTTGCAAAATACAGCTGTATCAGCTTCACCTAACCAGAGTACTTCTGTTTCAGTGGATAGATTATCTTTGCAAAATACTGCTGTGTCAGCTTCATCTAGCCAGAACAATTCTATTTCTGTTGATAAACTATCCTTGCAAAATACTGCAGTGCCGGTGTCATCTAATCAGAATAATTCTGTTCCAACTGATAGACTATCTTTGCAAAATATGACCATTCCAGTTTCATCTAACCCAAGTAGTTCTGTTCCAACTGATAGACTATCTTCGCAAAATATGACCATCCCAGCTTCATCTAACCAGAGTAATTCTGTTCCAAATGATAAATTATCTTCGCAAAATATTACCATCCCCACTTCATCTAACCAGAGTAATTCTGTTCCAACTGATAGACTATCTTTGCAAAATATTACCGTCCCAGCTTCAGCTAACCAGAGTAATTCTGTCCCGGTTGATCAAATACCTTTGCAAAATGTTGCTGCACCAGCTTCATCTAACCAAAGTAAAACAGCATACATGTTTGTAAATTCAAGAAATCTTCCAGTGACAGTGAAGTCTCCAGTACTGCCCTCTGGACATCACCTACAGATACCAGCTGATGCAGAAGTTAAATCTGTGCCGGCTTCTTCTTTGCCACCTGCAATACAGCAGAAAATACTGGCAGCTACAAGTACAAATGCCTCTGGAGCAACTGAAGCCACAAAAACACCAACCGTTATTTATGTATCACCAGTAAATACTGTAAAAACTGTAGTGCCCAAGCGTTTGCCTGCCATTTGCCCAAAACCTGTCCCAGAAGTATCAAAACCATTAATCTTCACAACTGCACAAACAACAGTAAACAGTTCTGTTCCCGGAGCGGTAACTTCGAATGGCCAACCACCCCAGCAGCCTCCAATGAAATGGGTTGTGCAAGAAAGTCCAAAGTCAGCAGCACCTTGTCTTATTCCAGTAAAGTCATCAAATAACATGGCATCAAAGATCTTGAAAACCTTGGCAAATATGAAGAACGTAGGAATTAATTCTGCAAATATTTTACCAACATGTTCTAATAGCTCTAGCGGAAGCCAGGCAAAAATTACTCCCATTAAAGATAATGCTCTGGTGATGTACAATGGCAAAGTCTATTTGCTGACCAAAAGAGGGTCTGATGTTCTGTCAGCCCAAGTTGACACTATCACCCCCGCTACTGATGCTCAGTTTAGAAAGGAGGCAACCCAGGTGATTGACTCAAGCACGGTTGATAAAATAACCAATAAAGTGGTAAATTTAGTGTTGTCAAAAAGTAAAGGAATTGTAATTGCTCCAAAGGATCCCAAAACATGTCTAAATACAGAATCTGTTCCACCATCTAACTTACAAAACAGCCCCGAAACTGCAACCATGCTTCTTGCAACACCAAATGTTAATCAGCCTAGTGCCTCTGTAAACCAGACTGAGGCTTTGCCCACAACAGAAAGCATTTCAAGTGACCTAAATCCTATTCTAAAAGTGGTGACAGATGAAAAATCAAATTTTCCTGTAAACAGATATATTGCTTCCCACAATTTTAAGTCTAAGACTGATTCTTACCAAAATTTTACCAAAACTAAAAAAGACTGCGCTATGCAAATGAGCAAAGCAGGAAAGGAAAGGGAAAAAGAGGAAGAGTCTGAGTTTTTAAAAATGAAAATGTAGGGAAACCTTCTGTTTGTTAGAGCTTCGGTTAAACTGTACTTGACACTGATGCCTTAGTTGAGGATGTCCATAATCTCTCCATGCAACACAAAGCTGTTGAAAGGTAAAGGTTAGATATGGGGAGGAAAATAAAGAGGTATGAATTAAGGACAGGCTACAGTGTTTCTCAACCCATGGGTTGCGACCCAAACTTTAGAAGTGGATTTTCCTCTAAAGGAGAAAAGCATGAGAAGCTGTGTTTTTTCTCTTGCAGACAGCAGAGTTTCAGCCTGTGAGGGGCTGCTTGGGGCCCCCACTTCCCCACACATGGAGGGGACTGGGGCCTGAGGGTGAGAGACACAGGGTTGGGACTGACCACTGATCATTACAAAAGGGTGTTTGTTTTATGAGTGTGAGTCACTTATGACATCACAGTCCCACCAGCTGTCACATTTGAAAGAAGAACAGCCAAGAACTTGGCCAGGGGGAAGAGATGTAGATGATGCTTATCATTCCTTTGCTCACGAGAAATGGTCTCCTGATTAGTACAGTATTTTCATTCTTAGCTATTTTTTACTAGGTTTCCCAGCCTGCCGCTTGTGATTCTGAAGAATGTGTAGGGGTTACGGGGAAGCAAAGGAGACATGAGATCATTCTCAGGTTTGGGGGAGCTGTAGTGTGTAGCTGTCAGCCCTTCCCTCCATTGCAGGGCCCTGGATTGACTGGTCAATGGAGATAAGAGCCCTTCTCAGCCACATGGAAACAGCTCCGGAACGGGAGGCAGGTGGAATCAGAGGCAAGAACCTAATACTGAGTGGAAAACAAGGAAGTGCTGGGTCCCGTATGCGTGTAAGCCAGATGAAGGAGGAAGAGAGGACACTTATTAGTCCCTTCCCAGTCCAGGGTTATAAAAGGATGTGAAGGAGAAAGATATATTCCCTTGGGAATATGAGTTGGGAGCAGAATGGTGGGGAACCTCAAAAAGTCGGTTTGTTAACAGTAACCCTTCCCAACCTACGCTGCACATGTATTATTTTTTCTGAAACATAACGTGTAAAACTGCCAAAAAATTATTCTATGACTCAGTCCTACAATTCTTTATATTTGAAAAGATGCTTAAAACGTTAATTGAAATCAGGCTGTCAATTATTTTGTGGAATGCAGGCCAGGAAAGGTTGAGCCACTCAATGAGTTTTCATTCCCCTTTATATTTTTCCCCCCAGCCGTATCTTGGCTCTTGTCTCCGTTACTTGCAGTCAAGCATATATGCAAGTCAGGCATACTTAGCATTTTGCACATAGTTTAAGTCACAACAACAGGTTACAGACTGTCATTTTAGTTCATTACATCTCCCGATCCTAGATGTAACTGAAATGCTTATTTTACTTTTCCTGTCTGCTTTGTGTTGCCCTTATGTGAGTTTTCTCAGTTCCTATAGCAGCTGGGAAGACCAGATAATGCACCAGATTTGTGGCTTGCTTCTTTTCTTCCTTTCATTTCCACTTTGACATGATACATAAGTGCGTATGTTCTCATATGGGTTTTAGTATATTGATGCATGAGAGGCCTCAGTGGTTAGGAATTACTTTGGGTTGCACCAGTTAGGTACTGAGGACTGTTAGTGGCATTTGAACACATTCTGATCCAGGAGATCAGTGCTGTAAATAGTATTGCCTGTTATCTTTCTATTCCTCTGTTTCTTGGCATTTTCAGAGCTGTGGGATAAGTGGCTACTTTGTAGCTCATTCGGCTTTTTTAGTATACTTGTGATTCTGTACTGCTGTCCCTAAATTACAAGTACCTTAACCTATACAACTTTTTCAAATTCGTACATTAAACACAGCAACAAAAATCAACTGCTAAAATATTATTCCTCAAAATAAGTTGAAAGTCTTTAGGTTAGTGAACACTTTTAAAAACAGATTTCAGCATTTTAATGGTCAGAGGCTTATAATGATTATTGATTGTGTCACTATTTATGTATTTCAGATCCAGAGTGAGAAGGTTTGCTCATCAGAAAAGACTGTTCAAAACATTTGCAAAAAGGAACCACATCGGAAACAATACCTTGAGCTAAGAAAGAAATTCGGTCTCTCTAAAGAGGAGAGAGTATATCTAAAGAGAATCCCTTTTGGGATCTCTCCTACAGGATCTAAAGCAAATGTATCCAGTATTAACTTAAAGAACAATGATTCTTGCAGTGCATCACCACTAGAAATGGAGGTAACAACTAGGAAACAGGAAAATGCTGAAGAGAAAAAGGTATCTCAAAAGTTTAATGTATGCCCTACAATAGGTTTCATTTACATTTTTCAAAATAAGAATTCTACTGGTGATTAAATCGAAATGTTTCTAACACAAGTGAAAGTAATGCAAAGGAAAAGGCAACTGAACTGGAATGCTGAGTGGCTTAGGAGCTCTGGGGGGATACAGGGATTCCTTGTCAGGCTCTGGAGCAGCATTTCCTAACCAGTGTGCCACTGGCCCGTCAACCTCCCACCCATGCTCTGCATCTGGTGTGCCACGGTGCTTTTTTAATTTAGGTCTACCACTGGGCAAAAATAGGTTGGAAAATGTTGCTCTGGAGAATGTACAAATGTAAGCAGCAGCTAAGTGTTTCTTAATAGTACATCATTCCTCAGTGTTATTTTGGAGTGCTTTGGCTCTTTTGAGAGTGCTTCAAAGGGCATGTAAATCTGTACAGTTTCTTTTTGAAGCGCTTCAAAGCCACTTTAAATGCTTCAAATGGTGATGTTTTTTCACACCCTCAGCAAAGTAGTTATCCAATAGGGAGAAGTATGCAACCTGTTGTTCTACCAAATTTCCTCAGTTCAGGTTTGCTTTATGCCTTGGCTAGATCA
>JAGPOW010001998.1:4379212-4398359 GCA_030014935.1 Caiman crocodilus | reverse complement strand
CTGTTTGTTGCTAAAAACAAAAACAACTTTTGCCACCATTCACATTTTATCCTTCTTAGGCACCTCCCTGGACATATATTGCTTGTGCATGTGGCCTTTTCATTTACCAATCTTTGGATGCTATAGATGGCAAACAAGCAAGAAGAACAAATAGCAGTACTCCTCTGGGAGAGCTTTTTGACCACGGCTGTGATTCACTGTCCACAGGTATTGTCATTCTTAACTGAAATATAGTGGTAAAACAAATTTTGGGGCTTTCACACTACTGACCTGGAAAAATACACCTTTCCAGAAGGTTTCTGTTGAAGGAATGAACATTCTGGTGCTATTGGTATTTTTCAGAATTGATCTTATTTTGTTTGTAGTTTATTTTTTATAAACAACTAAAATTAACTATTTTGGTGTTACACAGACAATGAGAGAACTTGGGCTATGATTCAGCCAAGGTACTTAGAGCACACGAGTAGTTCTGTATGGACTTCATTGAGTCTTCATGTATGCCTTCTAAAATAAGGCCTTAGTGCTGAAACTTCATCTAAGTTAGAAGTGTACTTTTAAATCTATGTATAAAGTATTTTGAATCTATTTAGTTAGAATCATTTCATATAATTTTTTGAGCCTAAGCACTGGAGTCCAGAGTCAGGCCTGGTACTGGTGGGTTAATGCTCTTAAAGTCTGTTGTGCTGAACCAATTTACAACAAGATCCAGTTTAGCCCTGTGATCTTTAATAAATGGAGATTCACTTTGAGTACTTATGCTAGAAGAACTAGCTGAGACCTTACATTGTTTACCAAAATGTGCTATTGTGACTGTAGCTTTAAATTTATAGATTGCATAGTTGCCTTTTCTCACACTCACACATACATTTTAATATTTTTTCTTAAGTAGAAGATACAGTAAAAGAAAACAGGAAATCTGTTCAGCGAACTTTAGCAGGAAATCATATTAAGGGTCAAAGCAAAAGTTGGTAACAATATCATATGACAGTCTAAGTGTTCCCTGAACTCCCATAATTGCTGCGAGTGCCAAAAACTGTCCATTTTTTAACAAGATCAAGCCCTATAACTGCTGAGATGCTTTTAAATACACAGTTTGAATAGGTATTAAAACACATGATAATCTAAATATACCTCCTCTAAGCATCAGATAAGAGAATTTCATCTCTGTATTGTAGAGATGTAAAAATAAATTCATCAGCAGTAATGAATTGTACATTTTAATTTCCTGAGCTGCACTTTTATTTAGTATGTGACCTGTCATATTTGCAAAGCATCTTTTTATTAACAGTATAAAATATATTGTAGCAATTTTAAAGTATTCAGATTTTGTATCTTTGGTGGATCTTTTGTTAGATTTCTGTCTCCTGTTTGGTTGTGGTAAGGATTTCTATGCACACGCATGTTTATTTTTACTGTGTGATTGATTTTCTTCTACAGTCTTTGTGGTTTTGGGAACTTGTATTGCTGTGCAGCTGGGGACAAACCCTGACTGGATGTTCTTTTGTTGTTTTGCTGGGACATTCATGTTCTATTGTGCACACTGGCAGACATACGTCTCTGGAACATTGCGCTTTGGAATGTAAGTAACAGCTGAAAGTAAAACTGAGTGATCTGATCAGTTTTCTGTCTAATTTATGGGATTTTTTTTTAATATAACATTGCTGAGGTCCTTTATACAAGCATAGGAGGTTTACTAATCCATGCAGTTACACATATGTTCACACATTTATAACTTGGATTATTCTATGTTGGAATCGCTGAACACAAATTAAATACTGAAAAGTTTTGAGCTGCAAGAGAAAAATCTCATTTTTGGTTGCTAGTTTCTGATGTGATAGTTGAATAAATAAAAATAGCATACATGTCTGTCTCTCAAAATATGAACCCATTTTTTCAGACGTGACAGCCCAATATTGGTTACCATTATCTTGCAAAATCAACTGCTGTACAAATGCTGTGGCTGATTTTACAAAATGTGTATGTTTGTTTTCTGTGAATTTGATTTTAAATATTGTTTGCTTTACTATTAATAGAATTCAGTGATATTTTTTAAGTGGAACAATAATACAAAATGCCATTTTTTGCCTGCATTCTAAAGCTATGAACCTGAATTAGGATCGCTGAATGCAGACCCCAGTGCTTTTGAGGAGTTTCACTGACTTTGGGGTTGAAATTGTGGTCCCATTGAAGTTGGTGACAAAAGTCTCTGACTTCAGCGGACTCACGTTTTCATCATAATAATACCAGGTTAGTGACTCCCGAGCAAAAGTAACTTCTTAAACCATGTCTCTAAAGTCCTCAAAATGCAGTATTTGTGGAGTCTACACAAGCAGAAAGGGCAATCTGATAAGTGTATCTTAAATGAAGTTAAGCTAATAAAATGGAAGTACAGCAGAGAATGTCCTCTTTAGGGAAGAAGAATCATGATTTTTGAATGCATCGAGAAATGTGCAAGTTTGACTCTTGTGATTTTTCCTGTCTTCTGAATTTTACGCTGTATACAGTATGCAACAGTATTTATCTAATGGTCTGTCAACACACATCCAGGTGTTGCTAATTCTTAAAAAAAACAAACAAAGATAAATTTCTGAACCTCTTGGTTGAAATGGCCTGTGGTGGGGAGAATCCTAATATTGTTTGGTCTTGTCTCATGAATCTCATGGGTTAGCTTACTGAGTAGATTTCTGAGGTACCAAATAAAGCAGTAACGCACGAAAACAGTGAATATTCAGTGGTCCACAAAATATCAAGGGTTAGATTCTAATCTTGATTAAAATAAAGTAAATCCAGAGTAACTTCACTCAGGGTTTTTTGTAAATTTATTGTAATTGAGATTAGTTTTCCCCAGTTCCTTGTTATCACTATTTATGCCCATAACGTCAATCTTTCTTTAGTAAGCAAAGAGAACAATTGGCACCCTGCAGAATCACTTTTAAAGAGCTTATTTTATACATATAAGGCTTCAGCAGTAGGCTATTATTACAGATCCAAATGATGATTGCATGTACAATTAGGGAGCCAATAAGAAACTATCACTTGTTTCCATTGTTAATTCTAAGGTGACAGTGCCATTGACACCGAAAGCTGTCTAAAATTGAATACTGTGCTTCTACAAGAACTTAATTGTTCACTTTTTTCCATTTAAGTATTTTATATATTCATTTATAATGTAAAAATTGATTTACTGTAAGCCATACAACTACATTTGTGCCCAGTATTGGTACATATATCAGATCAGCATTTGCATAACAAACTCATACATTTAACTGATCCCATGTCACAAGGTTAATAGCCTGCAACAAACCCATTAATTTTACAGCAGAACCGAGAAAAAGGACAATAAGTAATATTGAATATTTTAGTTTTTCTGCTGCTTTCTTTTTGCTGATCTCAGTATTGCAAGACTTCATCTGCCTACCCCTTTGGGGCTTAAGGGAGTACAGATATGGATACCTATGCATTCCAGATAGTGGTTGGTAACACTAACTAGCAGTGGCAAGTATGCTGTTTTCATAGATGTTAAATGTTAGGGTTGGAAAGGACCTATTAGATCATTGAGTCTGACCACCTGCCCTGGGCAGGAATCAGTGCTGGGGTCAGATGACTCCAGCCAGGTGCCTGTCCAGTCTTCTTTTAAACACATCCAAGGAAGGGGACAGCACCACCTCCCTTGGAAGCTTATTCCACATTTTGGCAACCCTCACTGTAAAGAATTTTTTCCTGATGTCCAATCTCAATTTGCTCTCTTTCAGTTTGTGGCCAATATTTCTAGTTACCCCAGTAGGCACTCTGGTAAACATTGTATCCCCTATTTCTTGCTGCCCCTGCCACCCCAAATGAGTTTGTAGGTGACCATGAGACCACCTCTCACCCTCCTCTTGCGGAGGCTGAAGAGGTTCAGGTTTCCCAATCGGTCCACATAGGTTTTTTTCTGTAGGCCTTTAACCAGACAAGTGGCCCTCCTCTGAACCCAGGCCATTCACATCCCTCCCGAAGTGTGGCGCCCAAAACTGGACCCAGTACTCCAGCTGAGGCTTAAGCAAAGCCACATACAGGGGAAGTATCACCTCCCTAGACCTGTTTTTGATTCACCTACTTATGCAAGAAAGGGTGCAGGTAGCTTTACTTATTACCGCATCACACTGGTGACTCACGTTTATTTTGGAGTCACCTACAACTCCAAGATCCCTTTCTGCAGTTGTGCTACTTAGGGGGGTACCTCCCAGGCTGTAGGAGTGTTGATGATTCCACGTCCGCAGGCACAACACATGACACTTACTTATTAAACTGCATCCTATTCTATTTATCCCATTTCCCCAGCCTGTCCAAATCGGCCTGGATTCGCTCCCTGCCATCTAGGTTGTGTACCTCCCCGCATAGTTTGGTGTTGTCAGCAAACTTGGACAGGGTGCTTTCTACTCCCTCGTCAAAGTTACTAATGAAGAAATTGAATAGTACTGGTCCTAGGACAGAGCCTTGGGACACACCGCTGCCTATATTTCTCCAGGTAGAAACTGTCCCATCTACCACCACTCTCTGGGTGCATCCCATAAGCCAGTTTTCTACCCACCCGACTGTGTAATAATCTACATTGCAACTGTTTAGTTTATTTATAAGAATTGGGTGTGACACTGTGTCAAAGGCCTTTTTAAAATCTAAGTAAATAGCATCTACCTTTGTAAAATGAAACCAGGTTAGTCGGGCAGGATCTGCTTGCTGTGCACCCATGCTGATTGCCACTTAGCATCGTTTTACCCGCTGGTCCCCCACAAATGTGATCCTTAACAATTTTTTCAAACGTCTTGCCAAGGATAGAGGTGAGACTAACCGGCTTATAGTTACCCGGTTCCTCCTTCCTCCACTTGAAAATAGGGACCACGTTGGGCCTTTTCCAGTCCTCAGGGACCTGTCCTGAGCACCATGAGCGCTCAAACAGTTGTGCCAGTGGCTCTACTATGACTCCAGCTAATTCCCTAAGTACCCTAGGATGAAGATCATGAGGACCTGTTGACTTAGATGCAATCAACCTCTCCAGGTGCCCCTTTACTAGGTCTGCTCAAACAGTTGGTGGGTTGGTATCTATACTGGGCTTACCTAACGTCCCAATGGGATGAGTATTTGTATTCATGTCCAGGAACAGAGATGCAAAGAAATCATTTTGAAGCTCTGCTTTGGCTATCCTGTCTGTTACCAGTTGCCCTAGTTCATCCTGAAGGGGTCCTAAGTTACCTGCACCTTCTTTTTGATTCCTGTGTACTTAAAGATAGACTTTTTGTTATCCTTAACTTTTGCTGCCAGCCTAAGCTCCATTTCTGTGTTGGCTCTCCTCATTGTTTCCTTGCAAGCTTGAGCCAAGCAGGTATACTCCTCCTTGGTGGCAGCCCCCTGCTTCCACAGCCTGTAGGCCTCTTTTTTTTTTCCTTCCAGGCTCTCATGTATTTCCCTGCTCCACCAAGAAGTTTTCTTTGCTTTTTTGCCACCTTTTTATGTGTACTGGGATGGTCCTTTTCTGTGCTTGCAGGATTAGTCCCTTGAGAAATGCCCACCTTTCCTGGACTCCCATCTCTCCAAGGCTTTTACCAGTCAGTGTCTCCCTAACTAATCTCCTGAGTTTATTGAAGTTGGCCTTCCTGAAGCCTAGCACTTCTACCCTACTAGTTATCTTCCCACCTTTCTCCAGATAGTGAATCCTATCAATAGGTGGTCACTATTCCCTAGGTTACCTTGCACCTGCAGATCCCCCACCAAGTCATCCTCTATGGCCAGTACCAAGTCTAGTAAGGCATTTCCTCTACTGGAAATGCATACTTCCTGTGATAGGTGACAATCCTGTGAGGAGGTTAGAAACTTTCGTGAATGGGCAGACCTGGCTGCCTGTTTCTCCCAGCAGATGTCTAGAAAGTGAAAGTTAAAATGGGAAAAAGTTTTGGATGACTTGGGATGTCTAGAATAAAAGCCAACAGAGTGGGGTCTCGGAGCCACTCTAATTAAAGCGCCACCCCTCACCCTCGGAGCACATGTAAAAGTGCCCACAGTGCAGTTAGAACAGGTTTCAGTGCTTAAAACACTGCTGGTAATCTCTCATCGAGAGGCTGGCAGTGTTACTACTGATGGTGGAAATAGATCTGTGCCTAAAGACAGCCATATATGTAAAGTGCTTCAGATCTGTCCTTTATTTGAAGTGTTTCTAGTTTGGAATGTGCTAGTACTTTGCAAACATACTGGTGCCTCCCAGCTAAAACACTTCAAGCTGTGCAGAAGTCAGTGCTCCTCCCCTGCTTCTCAGTTACGGGCTGGGTAAACAGGGATCACAGCATCATGCTTGGCCTGGATTTCCGGGAGGCTTCTGAGGGCATGGCAGAGATGCTCTCCAGTCAGGTGAGAGTGGCTGTGAGAGTCTGCTGTGTCCTTCCATATGGATGTTCTTCATCATCATTGCCATAGTCTGTCTTGCCGCATCAAATGCCTCAGCATCCACTGTACTTGGAAAATCAGAGCAGGATTGGTATGACAGGTCTACCCTGCTGACCAGGTCAGCACTGTAATCCTAATTGTACTCCATCAAGGCATGCCATTCCTCTGGAATCATAGCTCTCCTCTCTGATAATGCTGCCAAATTTGCAAGCATTTCCTCTTTGCTCTTCCATTTCCCTCTTATCCTCAGCCTTGCTACCTGCTGAGCTGCTGTCTTGGTTTTTGACCTTGGAATTTCAATGGCAACATGTGGGAGCAGCTGTAACTGCAGATGTTGACCCTGGAATGACAAAACTTTGACCAGGAATCTTGGTTAAAGGTGTGGGATTTGATGATGCATAATGAGCTCCTGAATAAGGTTTGCATTCCACTTTGAGAACCTCTTCATATTTGCTGCAGGTTCCTGAGATAAGCCTACCCTAGGCTCCAGGATGGGGAATTCATGTCCATTTGTCACTCCCAGGGCACTTTTTGTGACCCTGGGATGCAGGCTTAAACAGGAAAGGGTGTGTCTTACATGGACTGCCATGGGTTCTCCCCAGTTTTTTCAAACAGACTGAAGAGCATGGGCCCTAGATGGCTCTCTAAACCCTAATGCTGCCAACGTTTTTACCAGTTTTTCAGGAAATCAATCATTTTCAGGAATGTGATCCTTCTGTGTGCATCATTTGCGAGGTGCAGAGAGCTGTACATTGTGGCTGGGAGACACTCTTCAACCTAAGCTCCCTGGCTGCTTGTGAAATGTCATATTTTTTGACCTTGTACTGAAACAGCTAAGAAAGTTAAGCGGGCTTCTCAGAGAGAAAGAGGGTTACCTTTCAACATCAGAGCAAGGCTACATGGGTACCTGTTGAGGAAGTTCAAGTATCTCATCTTGGGAGACTGTGTGATAAAGTGCTCTCTTGAATCCTTCCTCGAATGAATCTTTCCATCAGTGCCTACATGGAATGTGCCTCCACTTTGCTCCTGGGACAGTTCTCTGCTTGCCAGCATAACCCTTGTAAAGCACTTAGGTGCATGGCCTGCCAAGGTCTCCTAACAGAAACTTGTATGGCCTGTGGCTCTCTGAAAATACTCTCCTGTTATCCTGATTTGGGCCCCCTAAAAGGTCCCTCTTCCAGAACAGAAGCAATGCCCTCCTATATTCCTGTCACTGTCAGTAACGTTCCAAGACCCACCCTCCTCTTGCCTGTGTGCCCTCATGCTTGATCTACAGGTTACAGACTTTATGTAGGACATTGAAAACTTAACTGCAAGGAACTGAAGAAACACACGTTGCAAATTTTAACTTGGCGCTCTATCAAAAAGCATAAATTGTCCCAAATCATTCCCATTCTTGGCCCCCTGCTGTCTTTTTTGCCTAAATCTCCAACAGTGAGGGGAATTCATGAAGGCTGAGTTTGAGGACTGCAGTTCTGTAACAAGGCTGTTAGGCCTGTCCAGCTATTTCTGAGGTCTGTTATGGCTTGCACTTTTGGAAAAAGTTTAGCAATAGGAACAGGTAACTGATGGGTGTAGAGGAGGATGAGAGCCAGCACTAACTTTTGTAACAGAACGTTTCGCTTCTTGTCTAGCTGATTTGCATGAACTTTTCTGCTCTCCCAGATGCAAACACTACTTTGACTAAAGCCCCTTTTTGCCTTTAATCTTCTTTCCCAGATGGATTTGGGCAGTTCCTGGAGCTCTTGGAATAAAATGTGAGGAGCAGGAGTAGATGGGTGGAGAAGGGGGTGGGCAGCACACTTTCCTAGGCAAGGTAGAGGGAAGACAGTGAATATGAATGGGTGATGGGGTGGGAGGAAGCCTGCAGCTGGTGACTGGAGTAGAGGAAGATGAAGCAATTCTGTTCCCACAGCCAGGTCTATGAAGTAGGAGGTGGTAGAAGGGATTGCTGAGATCAGGAGACTGGAAGAGCAAAACCTCAAAACAGTTTTCTTACACGTCAAGCAAAGTTTCAGGCGGCCTTAATTGTTCTTCCCTATCCTCATCTGTAACCAATTGGTAGACTGTTTTGCAGATGTTGGTATTCTCTGGGGGAGGTCATAGCGGGATAGATGAGTGCGTGTTTGAAAATATATGCACAGCATCTGAGAAACGGTCACTAGGATGGTGGTCCAGAAAATCAGGCCTAGTTTGAGGTGATATGGGATAGGGCCAGTGACCCAAGGGAAGTAAAATTGACAGTAATGCAGATGGGAAGGGGGAGAACACAGCATTATGGGGTGCTGGTGAGCTAATCAACTCCTTATCACACTCTGGTGGAGGAAAAAAGCATAACTTGAGGTGCATCGTAGTTTCTTGGGCAGGGAAGGTAGATGTAATATCTTTACTTAGACCAACTAAATAGTTGGAGAAAAAAGTTTCTTTTTTACCCAGGGTCGTTTTGATATGAGTCAGGCCAATTTGTAGCAGTATCATACTGTGACTTAACTGGCCCTTCACTTCTAATAGCACTTTTAAAGCACTTGAAGCGTTACAAACATTGCATCTGCCCATGCCCTATCTAGACTCTTGCCAGTGTTCCTACAGTAGCGGTGGCAGCTCTTCCTGCTGCTATTAATACTGCAGCAGCAGGGGATAGTCTAGCGGGCTGAAGCTGCTGAAAGAACGTGGAGGAACCACTGAAACCTTAGGAACACTGGGGCAAGTAGTTAATCACTGACAGTCTGCTCGAGAGAGCAGGCTGTCAGTGATAAAGCTTGCTGACAGGCTCCCCTGGGGTTGGAGGGAGGCAAAAATAGCTGCCCCCTGGTCTGGCTCAAGATTGTACCTTTCGAGATGACTTTTGTAACTCTCTAACCAGGGGTTAGAACACCTGTACACTGCCATTGCATTCTGGTTTTGTATAAATGAATGTGTGTCGATACCCCTAGTTTCTCATCTTCATTCAAGATGAGATTAGGAGAAGTAAGCAGAGTGGTAGCTAAAAGAAACTTGGAATTTTTTAAGCAGGTAAAGAAAGATAATATAAAGGGATATACTAAAGTTAGGAATATCAGAAGGAAATAATAAGTGAGTCACTCTAGAAAAAATCATCTAGTTTGTGACAAAATCATAATCCTTGGACAATGCTGCCGGAAACCAGTAATTTCAGAAGATGTTTGACAGCAAATTAAAAGCTATTGCTGCATATTATAGTCGATTTGCATACAAAAAAGCATCAAAAGCTTGGAATTGGTTTCTTACTGTGTAATTTTCGTAAGGCCACATCTAGAATAATACCCCCAGTTCCAGAAAGAGGTTTAATTTGGAAGGAATCCAGAGAAGAGCAATACAAACTGTTTCAGATGCTAATGAAGATTCTCATGTGTGAAAAGTAAAGGGGTTGATCATCTAAAGACTTATTATATGTTTAAATTGACATGTGGTGATTAACCCTTTTGGTGTCAGCAGGACCATTTACAGTTCATATGATAATCTAAAACTCATAATGTTTGCAATAAAATTGCAAACTTAAAAGTTTGTCCAAACTATAAATTAAAATATAGTCAAACAGTGCAAATCAAACTTTGTGTCCAGTGTGGCTATTTAGTCTGGGGAGTAGCAAATAAAATTGGCATCGGTGCCTCCTCTGGGCATTTTGTTACCCATGAAATGGTGTAGTTAGCTTGTTGGCCAGAGCTTAACAGAAGAGGTGCACATGAATGCAGGTGTCTTCCCACTGTCTTGCTCTTGCACCCTCCTTGGTTAGTTCTGACTGCTTTTTTAATTATGCTGGTCCCCTGTGAGCCTTTCCTGCTTCAGCTGGAATATGTCAGGTACCCATGAGCCTTTTATCTTTAAAGGAAGTAGCTGTGCAGATTAGCGTTTTTGTTTCTGGGTTGTTTTTTTTTCCTAATTAGATCTTCAGAACTGATGCAGGCCCTTCCCTCCCCTTTTCACCCTGAATTTTAGAAATGTAAACTGTGAAAGAATATTAAAAAGTCTCATAGAAGTAGCTAGATGTCAGTATTGCATAAGGATCCAAATCAAGAAAGCTCCTGCCATGCCACACTGTGCTGCCTCCTGGGGCAGGTGTAGAATACAAAAGCCAGAAGAGACTCCAGCTGCTGCTAAAGCCAGAGCAGTCAGCCGGGCAGGAGCCTGGGGGCCACAGCTTAACTACCCAGGTTGCCAAATAGGCAGCCCTGCTCTGGATATAACCACAACTCAAGTTCTGAATAACACACACTATTAAACATTAAAAGAAAGGAAGCAAAATAGTAAATATTTAGGCTAGGACTGGAAGTAGCAACAACTTTTAATTGACTAATTCTCTAAAAACAAACCAAAGGAACTTGAACTGGTTGGTATAGTGGCCATTATATGAATTTTTTGAAAAACTACCTAATTTAGTATGGTGGTGAAAAAACAGGAAAAGCTACCCTTGTTATCTGAATAAACCACAATTTGGGCAGGGAAAGGTGTATACCTGGGATGTCAAAGATCCAGCCCATGGAGCCATGCCCCCTGGACCATGGGGCCAGAAATTTGGTGGCATAGCACCTGGTGACACTGATGCTATCTGCAGGTCCTGGAGCCGTGGCAGCCATCACTCATCTTGCTGTCAAATTTTTGATCTGTGGCAGCCCTATAGGCCAGATTCATATCCTGGAGCCATGCCATCTGGCCTGCTAATCAGAAATTTGGTTGTAAGATGAAAGGTGGTTACCACAGCTCTGAGAACTGGGGCAATGAATACTGCTGCTACTTGTACCACCACCAACTTTCCAGTCCCTGGCAGGCCTATGGGCTGGGTCTGGATCATGGAGCTATATCATCTAGCCCATGGAGCTGCCCAGGGTTTGGAAATTTGGTGGCAAAATGTGTGGCAGCTGGTGGGGCTCTGGAAACTGAAACAGTTAATACTGCCATGAGATTTCTATCCCAGGAGATGTAATTTTACTATTGGTATGTATCCTTCCAGTTGAAAAAGAAATATGAGTAAAGTTCTCAGAAGTAGTGTCAGTACGTTGTGGGGGAAATGTCAGTAGTCCCTATATTTATGATGTGTGGCACTTTTTTCATTGCAAAAAAATAAGTAAATCTTCGGATCACATCTTTGACTTCATACCTCCACAGTTCGCAGAAGGGAATATGAAATTTGGCAAAGGGTATAGTCTGGGGATCAGGGAGTGCCTTTTGCAATTTCAGGGAATATATGTTCAGGTGCAGCTGAGTTAGTTGTCAAAGATTGTTATTTCTAACGCATCTTCCTGAGAACTTGCCTAGAGGTTGGATCCTGAGACCTGTCAAACTTCTATCAGTGCCTATACCATCCCCTGAGTCTTACTGCAAAATCTCACACACACATACACCCTACCCCTTTTCAGAGCACAACAGCAAAAAAGATTGATTTTGCTGACTGTGAAACTCTTATATTGAATGCTCCCATCTAAATATCTTTGGCAAGGTGCATTTATCTTGGGGAACCTAGGACCAAGGTATCTGGAGATGTGCTTTATCTTTTTGTAGGCAGTTTCTAGGTGCAAAAAGCCAAAAAAAAAAAATAAAAAGGGATCCAGAAAATGTCTACTTGGTGGCCACACATGCTGAAGTGGCTCTCTCTAACTCTTCTCATTGACTGCATAGCTTGAGGAAAAGTGTTAGGTGCCTCGAATCACTTTGCTGGGCCAGGCACCTAATATTAATTTATTGGATTAATAGAACTTTCTGTTTTTTGCCCTGCATGAACATAAGGTCAGTTGTTTATACGGCCAACTGGTGTTAATCATTCTTCATCTTTATTAGCAAATAAAGCCTCATTCTCCTGGACTCTTCTATAACAGGCCCAGTCTCAGCTACTAAACATCATTGTGTCTGAGAACCTTTTAAAAATCTAAGTTTTTGGCTATATTGCCTATAAAATAGAATTAGCATGTGATATGAAAAAATTAGGAGTACATGGACGCTGGAAGCTAGATCAGAAATCCTTCACTTGAAGGAGAATTCAAATTACAGATTGTGTGTGTGAGGAAGTAGTTAAGTTTATGGTCAGATTCTCTGCCATAACCAAAATCTGGTTAATGGAAATTTTAACCCATCCATAGAGTCACTTGAAATAAGTTGCTGGAGATGTTTCACAGTCTGGGGTAGCTTTTCCCTTATGTTCCTGATATTATGTGAGGCTGTCTTCAGCTGGTACAATGCCGAAGCATTTGGAATATACCGAACTGATTAAAAGTTTCAGTATAGGCGATGCGTAAGTGCTGCCAGTGGGGGAGCACAACTCCATGCCACCGCTGCCGCCCCCTGCTGCTGCCTGGCATTGTGTCTGGCCAGGCTGCAGACCCTGCCATTGCCATTTCTGCCACCTCCACTGCTGCCAAGCCCTGGCTTTGGCCAGGCTGCAGCCCCATGTCCTGTACCCCACTGCCAGTGCAGAAATCTGGGAGGGCACGTGGCCCCCCATGTCCCCCTGTCATGTTGTCAGTGAGTTTCAGGAAATCTGGGAAAGTGCCTGATTCTGCCACCCAGGCTCTGAGGAAAATAGGGTAAACTTAGAGTGACATATTATTATTAAGGAAACCTCAGACACTGACCCAGACCCTCCCAGCAGATCCGTACCCAGCCAGGAAGAGTGGTGCCCAGCCCAGCTTAGCCCCTACCTCCAGACGTTGCTCAGGAGCAGGTGGTGTGGGCAAGGTGGTGCCAATTGGGGCCTTTTGTTTCCATCTTCAGCTGGCTGGGATGACAGGGTAGCTTACAAAATCTAGGACTGTCTGGTATGGTCACCCTAGATAAACTCAAACAGTTCTCAGATTAGTCTAGAGAGCTTTAAATACAATTTTTCCTTTGAAAGAACTTGGGTATCTTGATTCATTTCTACCTAGTCTTAGGGACCTACTTCATTCACAGTTTAATGGATTTTGCAGAAACCATAGAATTCAGGATTGTCCATGAAATCAACAATAACAAAAACTTTATAAAAATAAAATTCTGGCTCCCCAGCGGAAGCTGGTGATCCTTGCTGCTGGGAGGGGAAGATGCCGACTGGCAGGGCGGCACAAAGGGCAGCAGGCAGAATGGCAGCTTGTCCCTCCTGCCCCTGCCAAGGCCTCTCTGCCAATCAGGGCCACCATGAAATGCCCTCAAAATAGGCTCTGTGCACCTCGAGCAGACCACAGAAAACCTTTTGTCTTGTAATTTAAGTAGGCCTCTACGTATTTGATTTGGCTGCTCTCCGGCCATAGTAATTTGGTATCATCACAAATTAAAAGGAGAAGGTAACCTGGAATGTTTGATAGCATCTCAAAGAAAATTATTAAACGCAAGTAAAATGCAATTTCTGCACAGATTTTGAGCAGTGGTCAAATAACATTTAGTCAGTTAATGTAGTCGAGTTTTGTCCAAACCATCAGTTTTAAAAATCTTATCATAACTGATACCAAAAATTCTCATAATGCTGAGATTGCCTTTTGAGCAACTCTCCAAAGCATTGTCATGTATAAAATTGTTCAGTATTGAAGTTGTATATCACAATAAATTTTAAGGGTTTTTAATCGTTTCTCATTGCTCTTTGTTACAGCTATTTAAAAATCAAAGTTTAGGTCTAATCAGTTAAAATGAGGGTTGCAATGAGCAATGTAATAGTATTCATGTTATGTTGCTTTTTTAGACTTTTTTTCCTCCACTAAATCTCTCTGGTTCCATAAAACATATTTTATAAAGTGACTTTAGTTACCACATTTATTGTTATCAGTTTGGTACCATATTTTCACAGGTTATGAAGTAAGTGCTATATCAGTATGTAAAAAAATATGTGAAAACAAAAGTAGATTAAAGGAGCTTTATTTTGGAACATTGCTCAGAAGGATGATTAAGTATTTATTTAAAGTTCTGATCTTAAAAATTGGAATCAAATCTGCTACTGAATAACGTAATTACTTTAAACTAAAATATGAATTCTGTAAAACTCAGCCATTGTAAAAGATTAAAGATACAAAACATTTCTACTTCTCAAAGACTTGACTGATTTTCCTCCAAAATCGTTCTGGTTTAAAAATCCTTAATTGCAACTTTTTTGTCACACTTATTTTACCTTAAATGTGCCAAACGGCTTTTTCCACTTAGCTCCCACAAAGTAACTCTGGCTATATTTAACACTTCATTCTTTAATATACAATTTTGCATTTCAATTTTATGCTAGAAAAGGAAGTATACTATATGCCATGATACTTCAGTAGCCTTTTTCTCTTTAATTTGCTGTTAGATTTTTGTGTTTTTTGCTTTTTTACCATAACAGTCTCCAATGCCACATACTCAAGCCTGTAGGTCATTGACCAACCTGAGTAATTCTAGTTCATTTCTGCACTTCCTGTAGAAGGCAGAAAGAAAGGGATTCTCCATCATCATACTGAAGAGTTATTCTGCAGAAGCTATTGCAACCCAATGGCTGAAGCAGTACCCCCCACTCTCCCTGGCTTCCTGTCCTGATTTAGGATGCTCTGGTCTCAGGCCTCTATTGGCTCTTTTGTATTGCCACTTGGGAACCCAGACAAAGAACAGTATTGTACATAGAGCAGAAGGTGCACAACTGCCTTTCTTTCTCTTGGCTTTGTTGTGTGAGGGTCTCTGGACCTGTGGAGGAGGATGCAAAATGTGACTCTTAAAATAAATTGCACTGAAGTAGTTGCATAAGAAATAAATCACGCTAGGCCAGTGGGTTACCATAGTGGAAGCCAAGGTCAAAATCAGGCATCAGTCCAAGGCTAGGATGTCAAGCTGATGATCATGATGCAGTTGCAAGTGGGGTGAACAGCAAGGCCAGGAGATCCGAAACAAGAACAGGTAGAATGGTCTAAAACAGCATGACTTCTGGGACAGAGCCCTGCAGTAAATTGAAGGGTTTTATAGCTTTCCCATCAAGAACTTACGACTCCCGTTGATTTCCAAACTGTGCAGTCGGTCCAATAAATTACATCATCTAACATCTTTCTTTTTTTATCATAGCTATGGGCAAAAAGACTAAAATTTGAAATTGGTATGGTTGATCATCTTGAGGATTCCTTTGCTTAGCTTGAAATAAATGAGAACCAATTTTAAATAAGGGACTATATGTGCACTGTAAAAAGCTTCAAGCATATCTCATGCATATGTGCATGGTTAGTCAGTTGTGCATTGTGGTTTGGGAGTCCTTTAAGCTCCAGGAGAGTGTAAGAGCATGTGCATGCCTCGGCACTTTAAATTGTCAAATAAAACAATATACATGCTTAATCTAGTGGCCCCATTCAGTCTTTCTGGCAAAGTTACTAAAAGGCCTAAATAAAAATATAATTCAATTTTAAATCGGCATGGAATCACAGTGTCAGAAGGTATAAAATTTGGGTTTCCAAGAGTGACAGAGTGAGCCACATGGCGCAAATATTTATCATATTTACTTGTATACAACAGTCAACTTCCCCCCAAATTTAGCCTTGCAAAATTGGAGTGTCTCTCTTAAACAAGGAAGTTTCTGCCCTGAATAGATGCTGTAAAATGGCTGCTGCTTCTTTTCCTTCTCTTTTTTCTACCAGCACATGGAGGGAGAGGGAGGAGTCCAGTAGAGGCAGATGCCAAGAGGGGTATCGTAGCCCAATTGCACCCCACCTTGATTCTTGTTCCGCTCAAAGTTTAAAACCAGCTACCCAACAACTTAGTGGTATTTCAGTTCAAGCAGTGCTGAGGGCATCAGTTGACTTCATGGCTCATTATAATCTATCTGATTGCTCTTCACTCCACAGGTATTAACAGCCCTCTCCTTTTCTTGATGTTCCACTGATGAAGCTATCCCTTCTTTGGCAATTTTGCTGCCTGTTAGCTACTCTTGATCTCTCTTCTCCTGTTTCACAGCCTGGCAGATGTATTCTAGTTCTTTTCAAAATCCTAGATCTGCCCATGGAGTCCAGTCTTCAGCAGCAGCAACAGTTTTAGCTTTTGGCTGAGCTTCCAGGATTGCTGACCGTTCTGCTATGAAAAGGTTAAAATTATAGCTTTTGCCTGAGCAGGAAAGGAAGGGTGAGCAGGCTGAAGATAAGGCTGTTTTCATGCTCTATGTGGCTATAACCCTGGAAAAATCTTGTTTTCTTCATTTTACCTTCCCCAAAATAAGGTGCGTTTCTTATGGGGGCGTGAGGGGAATATGTGAGAAAATACACTCATTTCTTGGTTTTTTTGTAAATGAGACAATAGGTTTATTGTTGTCAGTTATACGTGTACTGTAAAATTCTGGTTTTCAAACTGAGACCTAACGCACCACATTTAAAACTGAAAAGTACTTGGTATATAATCAAACTGATCAGCTTAAGCATTGTAGTTATAATGAATTCTTATTTTGGAGATATATTTTAACCAACCTGCATACCATTTAATTGTAGCCTGCATAGCATCACTTGTAAACATGCCCTAATTTAAGAACTACAGATAACATAGAGAGGATCTGCCATATGACTGAATTGGTGTTGGAACCTTAACTTTTTAATGTATTGATTTTCATGTTGTTTAATTGTTTAAACAGCTATCTAAAATATCTTAGTTTTATTACAGCTCTCAATGTACCACTCTGCGGGAATGCATTCAAGTGATTTTACTATGTGTCTGCTTCACTATGCCAGTTTTATTCTTTCTGATGTGGTAAAATATAAGAATATTAAATAAACATCAAAACGCTTGGTGTTCATATACAATATATGTAGTTCAGGTATCAACAGACTAATGTCCATTTTGCATTTGGCATATGTCAAGACATCTCTTTCAGAAAAACTTGAATGAACATGGTAGCAGAACTCTTTCTTCCCCCTACAGGTCTAAGGATTTATTCCTATTCTTTGGCCAGTTGTGAGGAAGTTTGCAATACTAATGCCTATGTTTATTCTCTAGAAAATGTAATGATACTATTGCATACAAATTGATCCATTTTCACTATTGTCCAGGGATATGAACATGGGTCTGGATGTTCAGAGGTCCCATGTTCCTAATCAGTTACATGGCTTTGAGCAAGCAATTTTAGTTTTCTGTTCCAGTTCCTGGTCTATGAAATGGGGATTATAATATTTGCCCACCTGACACACATGGGTCATGAAGACCAGTGGTTTAATGTCTCTATGCTACTTTGAATAAGTATTGTTACTGTTGTTAAGTCTTTGAGATAAGCCATTATTTTTTGTGGGCGCAATACATTTTGGTCCCTCTTTCTGCTCAAAGTCTATATTAGACTATTTCAAAGAAACACCTACACCTATATTGATTTTAAAGTCCATATTTGATACTCTCCAGCTGGTTGAAAATCTGTATCTGTAAAACTGTTATAATCTGTATAGCAGTTGGATGAAACTCTCATAAAGCATGTTGAAATGTTTCTTTCCCTCGTGCATAGATTTGATGCTATAGAGGTCCAGCTCTGTTTCATAGTGTTCCAGTTTCTCACAGGAACTCTGGGTCCTTGGTTCTGGAACTATACGGTAAAACTAGACTGAATGCTACCCACTGAACAATGGCATGGATTCTTTAAAGACAGCACCTTTGTCATGCACAAAGTAACTTGAGATGAAAAGTGTCTTTCTAATGCTAATTGCTTTAATTAAAAAAACAATGGCTAAAGCATAACAGAGCAGTAAAAATCCTTTCTGGTTAAAAATGAGTCTTTTCAAAGCAATTTATTGTTTAATGAAAACCACACATTACATTGTTTTTAAACAAGTACTTTTACATTGGTTATTTTAAAGTCTGCTGTGTGGGCTATGTTTTTATGAGAACAAGATAACCAAAGTTGCAGAAGTGGCTTTTTGCATGTAGGTCTGGACAAATTTGGTTGGAACTACCTTTAGAAAGCTTTTCTCAGTTCAGTACCTTTCCACCAAAAATAGACTTGTTTGAAAGGCTTATAGGATCAAATGTTTAGATAATAACAAAGTTAGGAAAAACCTTATGGTCATAAAATAGAAACACTTGCATCAAGCTTGGAGGTTGGAATAAAAAACCTTTGAGGACCTTTCCAAATCTGTGATTCTGTGAAACCTGTGCGGCTTTATTCTTGAAGTCTAGAACCTTAATTACCATAACCTTGTTGATTGTCATACACTTTCACTGTCTGGATGTGCCCACTGCTTACCATTAAAATGTTTTTCTGAATGTCTAAGCTATACTTACTTTTCTGCTTCTGCACTTGCTTCTGTCAGATGTGCATACAGATGTTTTTGTGCATTAAATATAATTTTAATACTATTAAACTGGATTTCCTCAGTTTCTCAGAATGTTGCCTAAGTTGAGTCCTAATGATATCTACCGTGTTTCTCTGTCTTGGGCTGAAGACCTAAAGTGTTGGGGGGAGGTGTTTAAAGGACCTTGCAATCTAATGGAAGGGACACATTAGGGATGTCACAAACCCAGTAGTAGCTCAGCTATTTGAATAATAGTATTGAAAAGGAAGCATGCTGGCAGGAACAAGTGACTTGGGTACCGAGGTCGAGATGTGACAAGTAGAGGTGCCCAGCTGCTGAGTCAAATCATGGAGAGGGAATCTCTGTTGAAGGAGAGCAGTAATTTTCAACCAAAGCTAAGGAGAAAGAAGTTGGAGAGGGTACATCATTACTAGGCAAGGATATGTGTGGGTTGGTGGAAACTGGATCAACTGAAGAAGCACATTGTACTCTGGGAAAAATCCCTCAAGAATTTTTGCTCCTGACAAAAGGTGGTAATAGTTTCTGCTGCTTTATTA